>JZKD02S1628263.1:574965-674925 GCA_000966675.3 Picea glauca | reverse complement strand
CAAAAAAACATTTCATTTTAGAATGTGAGGCCCTCAAAGATAGCAGGGAAAATTATGCAGGTATTCTGGCAGCTAATTCTTGGGATAATCTATTCAGCAAAGAGTTTGTTGAGAATATGGAAGCGATTATTGTAAAACTTCACAGGAAAAAGGCCGAATACAAAAGCTAGATGGAAAAACAATCCGTCCCATAGGCTATTTTTAGCCTCGTGGACGTTAAAAATACTTTCTTTCTTTCTTTCTATGTAAAGGAGAACAAAATTTTGCAATTTTAAAACGACCATTTTAGTTCTACATTCATAATATTTCCATAATAACCTTCTTTATCACTCTATTACAACCTTCGCATATATATATATATATATATATATATATATATATATATATATATATATATATATATATATATATATATATATATATATATATATATATATATGGGAAGATCATGAATTTCGATAATAACTCTTTTTTATTATTATATTGCAAACTTGTATTTTAACATTAAATGTATTTTAAATATTAAATATATAATTTTTTAATTTTGTAATACGTGCATTATATCTTAAGAACAGAAAAAGAGTACAAATATAGAGTCATTGATATTAGGTCGTCAACAAAGGAAACTAGCCCAAATCCAATACCATCCAAAAATATATAATCAAGACCATATATAATGTCTAAACTCACAGCTAGTTGTTGCAAGCTAGAACAAATGTCTAACAACAAATCAATCTTCTTGTCAAGCTATTACGTCTTGAACTTCTTGCCAACATATTCACTTCATATCTTGAAAATTAACTACAGATGATCCTCTGCCAATCGTACATTCCTTATAATTTCATTGGGTCCACTATCTATCATTGCCATATGAGGTCGCAAGGTCAAGTCTCCTAGAGTTTGAACCTAGATTTTAACATTTGAAGTTCCTTTATTTGGAGGATGAGGAATCAAAATCTTCTAAGGAACCTTGATCTTTGGTTTTCCCGTGCTCATACCACTCCATCATACAACCCCAAAACATGCCTTCTTCCAAGATATCCTTCGTCACTTGTCTTCTTATTGTGCCCTAACTGCTTGGCTCACTAGAGGTGTCATTGGTCGAAGACATCATACTCCCACTTCGGACAACAAGTCATCAAAAAGAACCAGAAGTCTTGTGTACTTCACCTTGTTCCCGAATGTGAAGCATGTCAAAATTTAGAGGGTCTGCAACACAATAGAGAGGAGCACCCAAAGTGTTGAAGAAACAAACTAGCCAAAGCTGAGTTTTACTTGAGGAAAACATCTAACACAGGATGGATGAGAGGCCTCCCTTCCAACTGAATTAACCATAGATAAATCATGCATCTCTCCCATTGTAGGTTTTCCATATTAATTGTTGGCACAAGTTTGATATAACTACCTTTATTGTTGATGGTACCCAAAGAAAAAACAAAAGCCATGTCTGCATGCAACAAGATGAACAATGAGTAAATGATCCATGAGAGGAAATAATTTAAAATGCCTTCCACCTATCCATGTTGGGGCTTCCACCACCAACTGTTGGCTTCTACACCGACTAGGTTTAATTGCATAATGACCGCACTATCACCCCATCTGAGGGGAAAAACAAAATATTTTGATTGTAGAAAGATGGGTATGAATATAACATGTGTTTTATATAACATAGCAATGAAGAGATTGTAATGTCCATCTCTATATATTAGTCCAATATTACATTATTAAAAATTAAGTAATAATAATAAGATTTGAAGGTATTATTGGTTAGAGAAATCTTATTGTTACTTTTATTAGTTATTTGTAATCAATGAATTTGATATGGTAAGTTTAAGGTATCACATAGAGAGTAATTACTAAAATACAAAAATTACAAAAAACATCCAATATATTACAAAAATTATTGGTTTTCATTTTCAAGAAAAATTACAAGTTCCTTATTTTCCAAATACATAAAATACTTATGTCCACAAAAATTTCATCTCGATATTTCTTACATGACTAAATTTGGACAAATTATTGAGATAATAAAAGATAGAAATACTGCATATCTAAGTTGGATTATGGGCCCACCTTCTTGTCACCATTGACTCCTCTAATGAAGAGGATTTTTCTTCTTTATTATTGTTGTCTAAGATTCCTTTGTCTTTGATGAGGTCCTTGTTATTCCTTCCATTCTCGATTTGTCTTGATATAGGGGTTCCAGTTGTTCTTGTATCTCAACTTCTTCAATCTAATCCACCTACATCACCTTAGGGGGTTCACAATCCTGAAACAAAGTTGAGTGAAAAGAACATTCCTCTTCCACTAAACCTTGTTGGGATGATCCTTTCTGAGATGGAGAGTATTCATTTAGGGGAGTACCATAGTTTTATTTGAATCCATTGATGCATCTATATTTTCCTTTGTATCCACCTTTGACTCTTCCATGGGATGGTTTAGTTCAAGATGATCTTCCTTGATAATCAATTTATGTTCTTCCTTGGCTCCAACCCACGAGGTTGTTTTTTGCTAATGCTTCTTAACTTCTGTAGCCCTTTTGGAAAATTTGTTGCTAAGTGCTTTATTTCAATGCAAGATCTACAATGAAAAGAAACATGTTCATAATCAATATTTTGCATTAGTTTTCACCTTTTGTAATTATTTATGTCGAAAACCCTTTGCTAAAATCCATTTCCACATATATGCGGATGTATGTAGTGATGCTTCATTTTTTTGTTTCAAATTTTTTATGATAGTATATTCCAAGAGATTTTCAAATGGATCGAAGAGAGTCCAAACACCCAAAATGAAAAAGTAAATTTGGAAGTCTAACCCACACAGGAGCTGAAGAAAGAGAATTTATCAATGGGTCGAAGGAAGGAGTCCAAGGTTTCATACATAATCTATATGGTCCTTAGAACTAGGGCCCAGAGTTTAAAATCAAATCCTTGTCTTTAACTATATCAAACTCAACAATGAAGAATCCCTTTGTACAGGGATAAATAAAATCCGACTCTTTTAACTGAGTTTTCTAGGAGTCTAACATCCATTTGTGTAGATCTACTAATCAAGGCCATATATTATTGAAATGACAAACAGGACCATTTGTATAGTAAAAGGTTGCCTAGACTACAACATCATTCACTATGAAAATAGTTATTGTAGGAGTCTCATGAACCAAAAAAAGAGGAGATTGTGAGACATTCTTCCCCATATCACTGAAAGAAGCTTTACTTGGATCACCATCTGTAGGAAGATGAAAATATCTACATTCATTGTTCATATTGGTTCCCACAGACTTCCCAAGAGTGACTTCGGTGTGAGTATCGAATGTACTATAGGAGGAAGGTTCTATAGAAGCAAAATGAGTTGCCACCATGAAAAAAATAAATCATTTGAGAACAAAAGAGTTATTCAGAACAACTTCCACCAAGGAATAATGCAACGAAACAATGTGAAAAGAATGGTCATGCGAAGCTAGATCAAGGCCAAAAGAAGGTCTACATGCACAACGAAGACATAACCCTAACCACCACTGCATATATAAATCATGTAAATCCATTTATTATTGTTTTTCATGTTATTGTGTTATAAAATATCACTTATTTAAAATATCTAACACGTCTTTCAATATAATTATAACCTCACCTTTAAATATAAAATATATTTTAAATAATAAATATACAATTTATTTAATTTTAAAAAATCATTAAATTTAAAAAATAATAAAATAATCCAACACAAATATACCATGCCCTCTCAACTCCGCATTTACAGGGAGCTACCTCTAACCTTTGAAGAATTCAAAAGGTTCAAAACCAACAATATCATAAACTCCCGAAATCCACGAACCAACCATAACAATAAATACGTAAAACACTTACTGAACATAACCAAGTGGATCATTAATATCGACATACATTATAACAATGGAAATCACGGGTAAATCTTTTTTTTCAAATTATTAAAATGCCTCGAGTAGTATTTCTTTTAAACTCTAAATATTTTATTTTTCAAGATTTTCTAGCAATCATCATTCTTCAAATTTTTTGCCAAGAATTTAAATAAAACTGTTCCAAAAAATTGCCAAAAAAATATTTAAAAAATAAAATGTTTAAAATACACAATAAAAATTTCGTGCACAACATGTTTTTAACATTATAAAGGACTGGGAAATCCCAATATTGGCTTAATGTAATAAATTGGAATGAATCCTTTTTAGTTAAAAAAAAAAAAACGTGGCGGGTGGAAATTTTGTTATACCTTTGGGGAAGGGAGAGTAACATTAAGGAAATTTTGTTGTCCCTCTTGGAAAGCGAGAGTAACATTAAGGAAATTTTGTTATGCCTCTTTGGAAGGGAGAGTAATATTACTTAATTTAGTTTTGTATAGATTTCCTCTCTTTTCCTATTGTAAAAAACAAAATTTATTTTATGAAAATAATAAAAAAAAACAAAGAAAAAACATATTTAAAACATTTTTATCTTATATTAATATGAAAAAAAATGAATGAATTCAAATATATAGATTAAAATATTTATTTTATGAAAATAATAAAGAAATATATTTGCTAGTATATAGGAATCAAGAGATATTCTTAATATATTAAAAACTTATAGATATTGGGAGGATTTAGAATTGTGTATTGGAGTGTGGATGATTTTTTGGGGTTAAGTGGGTTTGAATTACATTGGTCCTCAACATTCAAGATTCATAATGACATATTCATTCTCATCAAATCCTTCTCTTCCATTTTGTTGTTTAATTCCTACACCCTTTCTAAAATAGGGAAAAATCTCACATATAAAACAGTTTATACATTTGTTTGAGTATAAAGCTCAGCATTGTCACTCAACATTCTAATATCAACCTACTACATGTATCCTCCAATAAAACTACTACTCCAAAATTAGTCATAAATTTGACAAAAAAATTCATTAAAAATCAAGGATTTGACCAAGACATAAAAAAAAATACATAGTAAAAAGACCATGCAATGAATCCATTGCATGAATTCCAATGGGATAAAAACAAAAAGAGCATCACAACAATCTATATTTGTAGCTTCTAAAAATGTTTTTTCCCCGCCCACTAAAAACAAAAAAGTACACATGGGGTAAAAACTAAAAAGGTATTAAAAGTGTCAAGCATTGTGGGTTAGCTCGAGTGGATGACTGTTGTGGTTATAAAGTAAGAGGTCTAAAAGGCAAGTCCTTGACCCGATATATTATAAAAAATATAGAGAGAGTTAATAACAAGATTTATTTACATTTAAGAAAATAGGATGCACTAGGCTCGAGTATTAAGAGATTACCAGAATTTTACATCTTCATCACGAAATTTTGTCACTACAACACGATTTGGAATATCGAACTGCACCTCCTCAACGAATTCGTGGAAGATGATCATGTGCCCTATCATTGGATCTCCGTTGATAATCGAGCTAAATCATCAGAACCAATTTTAAGCCAGAAAACAAATAAAATATTTTATTCATAATGCTAATAATCTAATTTTAAGGTCAGGACTAAGTGAGACACCAAATTGGTGTATCAGATCAATTGGTGTATCAGATCTCTAAAGTCTATTGAGGTGTGCATACCCTACCCTACCCTACCCCTTTGGATTTGAACATACAACTTTAACTTTTTATGAGGAAATACATGTTCTTAACCCTTAAACCCATATTATATACACAGAGAATTGAGAGAGAAACATACTCCAGTAAAATACTATCAACTTTGCTTAAATCTTTGTTCCCCAAATGACTGAGAATCTTTGTTTTCACATATATAAACAGTAATTCTGCAAGGTCGTCATAAAATATAGTTGAGTAAACCACTTTCTGGTCAACAACTTCGGGCCAGACTTCATATATCTGTTGAGGGTTCTGATCTGTTTATCTAACACATAAACACAAGTTATTTGCTGTGATTATTACTGATATTGATGATAATGATGATTAATGTCCACTAAAACTGATATTATGAGAAGCTAACACAGTTATAATTTCATGCAGACAGTAATATGAATAGAGAAATCACAATAATAATATGAACTTACCGCGGCTGATTGCCACAACTTTTGCATATATTCCCATCACAAACAATAAACCATCCGATTTTGCAATCGAACTGATCATCTGAGGTTTCCCGTCTATTGTGAACATCTGGTATATCTTCTGGAAAGCAAAAATCATAAATTTCTTCCTTTTTTTTCACGCATGAGCGTTCCATAATATTTATATATATATATATATATATATATATATATATATATATATATACCTGATTTTCTGCAAGTTGTTTTCCTATTGTAAAGCTGTGAACTATTACCGTGGCATGGAAGCCGGTGAAAGAATGGCTTCGCTTCAACTTGATAACCTGATGCTTATAGTTCGTTTCTCGGAGACATAGTTGCTGCAAGTAATTGTTGGAATTCTCCAAATTTGGCCTCTTAATCCTTTCAACGCCATCGTCTTGGAGATCATTCTCCATGATCACCTGAGATTCCTTGAAAACCCCTCGGAAAAAAAACAAGAAGAGGGAACAGTTAGTTGCATCTGCGAGAATTCAAAACCCAAACTCACACCTTTCATGGTAGTTAACCTATTTTCGTTTTCGTTACTAACTGAATTTTGGGAGTTGTTTCACTGTTTTATTTTTTTTTCTTTTTTCTAGAGAACCCTACTATTGTATTTTTTGAATACAGAAATAGATTTATCTGGTTGAAAAATGGCTAGAACCCTAGAATTATACAGAATTAATCACTCAAATCTACAGATCTAACAATTCCTTGTTGAATTTGGATCAAAATTAAACAAAAAAAAATATCCACAGAAAAAAGCCAAAACATATAACAACAATTAGAAACTACCTAAATTTTATATATTCTCTTTAATGATATGTATTTTGTTATCTAACTTAACCTAACTCTAACTTGACCTAACCCTAATTTAGTGATATGTATTGGGTTATCTAACTTAACCTAATCCTAAGGTAACATCTCTTTTTCATACATATTGAGCATTGAGATTGAGCTTGAACTTTAACTATAAAATATTTAGCTGGTGCAATGATCATTCATTTTAATATAATAATAATAATAATCTATTTTTAAGGTCACTGCCAAGGTCAAGCTGTTCATCAAATTAACATTAAGCATCTTAGGTCCACCTAAATTCAATACATTATAATTTTTAAAAATACATCAATCTGAATTCCAAACCCAAACTCACACCCTTCATGGTCATTAACATATTTTAGTTTTGGTTACTAACTGGATTTTGGGAGTTGTTTAACTTTTCTATTTTTTGGCTTTTTTCTATAGAACCCTGCTATATAAGTTTGCATGAAATCATAATTTTTTTTATTTAAATTGTATTTCTAAATGCAGAAATGGATTCAACATAACTAACCACTTAAATTTACAAATCTTACAAAATCTTATGTACGGTGAGTGACTATGAGGAGCTCTCTCCATTGGTCGATTTTGTGAGATAACAAAAAAAATAGATTAAGAAATTGTGAATTTTGATTTTGAAAATGATAATATTAGTATTTGTAAAGTTCAAAATCGGATTATTAAAGTGACAATATTGATTTTTACAAACGTAAATCCAAAAATGGTAAATTTATATCAATATTGAAAAGATGCAACAAAATAATTTAAAACAAGTGACCATGAAAATCACCCCATTACAATGTTATACATTTTCAAAGCAATTTAAGGCAATGTATAAAAGGGTTCCATATAACCAAAAAATTAAAATATCTATTAAATGAAATATTTTAAAGGTGCAAGTTATATGGCTATAATATAACATTAAGGAATAAAAACAAATATGCAACCACAACCTAAGAAAAAACACAAATGTGTACAATGAGCCTCAGTACTACTTCTATACCACACATTAAACATACTCATATATATATATATATATATATATATATATATATATATATATATATATATATGAATGATAGTTGAATTATTCCCTTGGACCATGAACCCTTCAACTTCTACTCATATTTACAAATAGAAAGGAAATCAGTTACTAGTTGTTTGATTATTCAATCATATTGCAAATAACAAAATTGAAGTTATGAACCACTTTATTGTACAACAATATTTACAAATGAAATGAAAGCAAACTATAAACTACTTGGCTGTATATTTTTAGTGTTTTAACATTATGGAAATATCCAATATGATCTTCAAGGTTCAAAACCACAATTATCTTTCTTTCTGATTCCCTAATCACTCAAGTATTGTCTTTAATATCTTGAAATTCATTGTTGGAAACTAAATTTAAATCCAACACAAGTTTTGTTTTTGGAAGATCCTTTCTTTCTCGTTGTTTCTTTTATATTGTGTATGCCTGCATGTATTTTGTTGGACTATATATATATATATATTCTAAATTAATCTGCCTATTCCGCCATTGAATATGTAAACATGCTCTAAACTTTATGTGATTGCATTTACCTTTGTAATGTCCCCACTATAATCCCCATTTTAATTAGTGATTAATGTAGATATAATGTGTGGCCACAACCAAGTGATGTATATGTGAATTATTTTTCTAAATTTTAATAATAAAATGTGATGTCAGTTGTTGGGGAAGATGGACATAGATGAGGACCGATTGATGCACAAGATAGGGGAGAGTCTAATATAATGTCTAAGAGAGGTCCAAGGGGGAATTACCCATATCTATTAATTCAACCCACTTCCTAAGATTAATAATGGTATATGAACCCTCTATTTTGTTGTTGAGTGTTCCCAAAGACAATCATTGAATGCATGTAAGAGGGTCATTGTGATAAGTCACATCTCATAGTTATTGGGAGCATGAGGGCTTAATACAATAATCTTGGGGAAGTGTGTAAGTCAAGCAAGCAAACAAACATAAGAAATTTGTATGGGCAGTTACAACAATTTTAGATCGGCCAAATCAGATCAATGATTTGTATTCATTTCATTCGTTGGGAGGTTGGAGTAGAATCAACGACCAACATCATCTTGAGTGAGAGATCGTGCACTCAGATTCACCTGGGTTTAGGTAAAAATTTCTAAGTGTTGAAGTTCACCAAGAGAAATCATCGACAATCAATGATCGGGTCGGCCGAATTGGCGAAGAGTTTGGGTCAACCAAAATAAATCTTTGACACTCAATGGGTTGATGGTTGGGAATCGATAAATTTGGACGAAGTTGGTAGATCGAAGACCGACATCATTTCTCATTAGTATTTTAGTTGAAAATTTTCAAAGTGATGGAGTTGGCTAAAGGAAAACGCCAACGACTGATGATCAGGTTAGCCAAATTCAGTGAAGTGATTTCAGCCACCAACAAAATTGTTGATGTTCAATGGCTTGATGGTCGAGTGTCGAGTAATTCAGTGAAATGTTTTGGTTGAACAAGAGAAGTGATCGATGGGTCGATGTTCAAGCATCGAATGAATTAGTGAAGTGTTATAATCGTTTGAGAAAAATGGTCGATGGAGAAAAGAGGGTGATGACGTGTCATGCCACATCATCATCCACATGTCATGCCATGTCAACATCCACATGTTGTGCCACATCAACCAAGTTAATATCACAAATTTATGTGCCATGCCATGTCAACACAGAGGTGGTCGATGGCCGAAAGTCGGGTCAGTCGGTTTAACAAGGTGTTACAAGTGGTTACCAAGATAAATGATCGACGATCGATGGGAAGATGGTCAGGCTTCGAATGAATTGATTAGGAGTTTCATTCACCAATGAAAATCATCGATGGTCAGGTCGGTTGGTTTATTTTTGTGTTGCAAATCAGATTGTCAAGGGAATGGACCAATGGTTGACTGTTGGGTTGACAGTTTGGGAAAAAGTGTTGTGTGCACCCAAAGGAAAAATACGATCACCGACGACTGATAAATTCCTATAAATGACTCATATTTCAACTAATTTGAGATCGATGGTTCATATTTAAGCATTGTTCACACATTAAAAAAATTAGTTTTATACAAAATTTTCCAAAATTTTCGGGGTTTTGAAGGTCCTTAACTTGTAGGGCAATTTTTAGGGTCTAAACAAAGTTTTGAAGAGTTCTAATTTTCCATTTTTATGTTCCATAGGCACCACATAAGTCTTTGCAACTTAAATAAAAGAGCTCAAGGAGATATTTTCATTAAGCTAGTCTATTTAGAAAACAAAGCTCGTATGGGAAAGTTACAACCAAAACAATAATGGTAAAATTTTGGAACAAAATTACTTCCAGAGGGAATAAATCCTTGCTCAAAAGTCTATTTTGGGAAAAAGAGAAGTCTAAGGAAAACTTACAATCCATAGAAGATAGCCATTGAGTCATATTTAGGGTTTGGGCATGCAAAAATGTGTAGGAAGAAAAATAAGTCATTTGTACCATACAAGGATAAATTGAGTAAAACAGCCTAAACTTCTTCGGACCATAACTTTCAGCTCGGAGATGGGATTTGAGAAAACAAATAGTAGCTGGAAATTTATTGAGGAGTAGAAAACATCTGTCTACCCAGAATTTTGAATTGGGCAATAAAATTTCTCAGAAATTAATAAAGAGATTTATGTAGTAGTAAATGAGTGGAAACTTGCAGCATGTGGATCTTGTAACTTTTCACTTGGATCTCAGATTAAGGCATGGGTACAGCCGTTGGAAATTTGTTTTAGAGAATAATGAATATAATGAATCATATTTTGATTTGGTACATTGTTTCCTTCATAAATTTGGATAAAGAGTAACCTATATTCTAATTGATGAAATGTCTTATGTTATGCATGTTCTAACACTTATTATTATATGCACATTTCTTGTAGAATTAGAGGTACAAGAAATCAATTTTGGTTCTTATATCAGAACTTGAGTTATGGATGATGCTCAAGGGTCATATAGCCATGAGGAAGAGATCATAGGTCTTCATGTCAGCATGGATAATGCTGAGATAGATTCAAATGGAAGAGGGGGGAGACATGAGCCTGTCACTATGAGAAGCCTACATAGGGAAGTGCATAGCTATAGAGATAATAATGAAAGGATTATGAAGGATTAGGAAGAGATACTTTATATATTAAACATGTTACATAAGAAAGTTAACAAGGACTCTGGCATTAAGCAAGAAGCTAGTGCTAGACAAGTGACAAAATCCAGATCCCATAGCAAAGGGGATGATCATGGAAATGATAGGAAATAAAGAAGTATGAGTAGGTGCCATCATTCAACAAAGCAGTCCACTAGAATAAATCATGCAAGTTCAGTTCTAGGGAGAAGCCTAAGTATGTCTCATCTTGGGAGGCAAATAAAAAGACATGAGGCATACATCTTGCAATGTGAGCTTAAGAAGATCAAGCCACCAAATTTCAATGGTGATCACAGGAAAAGGGATGATGTCGAGGCCTGGCCATTGGAAATGAAGAAATATTTCTAGTTTCATGATTACCCCTCAAGGGTAGAAGCTAGAATTTCCACCTACCACTTGCAAGGAAAGGAAACCATGTGGTGGGATCGACTTAAGCAAGTGAAGCACCTTGATGAGAAGAGGATATCATGGAAGAAATTAAAAGGACATTCCCAAAAGAAGTATTTGTTCGAGAATTATTATGAAACAAAGATGAAAGAGTTCTTTGAACTCAAGTTAGGAAGTATGATAATGGACAAATATGAAAAAAGGTTCTTTGAATTGTCAAAGTATGTTGACTTCATAAAATATGAGAAGGTCAAAATCCAAAGGTTCCTAAGTGGGTTACCCTCCTTCTACTATGAAAATATACAATATAATAACCCCAATACCTTGGAGGAAACCATAAAGAGAGCAAATTATCTTTATGAGCAAAGCAGAGAGAGGCCAGTTTTCCAAAAATCTTGGAATGAAAAGATGAAGGGTAAAAAAGATCAAAGAAAAAAAGGTTTTAATAAACCATTTTTTAAGAACAACACCCAAGAAAATAAACAAGGACATTCAACCCAAAATGATCACAAGACTGCAAATTCATTTTGGAAAAGGCCAAGGAATAAATCTGTGTAATATTGGGGGTGTGAGGGAAATCATTTATATACAGTCTGCCCTCACAAAGGAGAAAGAATGAAGACTGTCCACAACATTCAGAAGGATGAAACAATGGAAGACATGGGAGGAAAATTTTCAAGTATTTATGTAGCCTTGGACAACAATAAAGAAGAATATCAATCCCCCATGATTGAAGTGGAAGGTAAGATTGACAACCAACCCATAAAAACTTCAATTGATTCTGGATATATCCATAGTTACATAAACTCTAACATTTTTGAAAGATTTCACTTGAAAAGGAGTAAGCATAAGAAATCTTGGTTAGTTCAGTTAGCCACATGATCTAAGAGAAAGATCAATGATCTTGTTAAATATTGTCCTATATACATGAACGGACTCAACATGAAGGTAGATGTAAACATCATATCATTGGGTTCATATGATTGTTTAATTGGCATGGAGTGGTTGGAAAAACACCATGCTTTCCTAGACTATTGCAACAAGGAAATCATATGTCTTGATGAAGAACGGTAGCAAGGCAAGATTCAATGCATTCCAAGAGTTGTAGTTGTTTAGAGGGCTTTTAGCTATGCAGTTGAAAAATAGTTTCAGGAAGGGATGTCATTTTTTTGTAGCCCATATGGAAGAGGCATCCAAAGATAAGTGGAAAGCATTGAAGACCATTTGGTCTTTAGGGGTTTTGAAGATTGTTTTAGGGAAATCTCAAGATTTTCACCAAAGAGAGACATTGATTTCTCTATTGATTTGATTCTAGGAGTTTCCCCAGTTCCCAAGACACCTTACAGAATGGGCACACCAGAATTGAAAGAGTTTCAAATGTATGTTGAATAATTGTTAAACAAGGGGTATATACGCCCAAGTGTGTCACCTTTGGGAGACCTGATTCTTTTTGTAAAGAAGAAATATGGAACATTAAGGATGTTTATTGATTTCAGAAAACTAAATAATGTCAACATAAAGAAAAAATATCCTTTGCCAAGGATTGGTAATTTGTTTGATCAACTGAAAGGTGCAATAATATTTTCCAAGATTGAATTGAGATCAAACTATCATCAAGTTGTTGGACAACTGAGAGGGGGGGGGGGTGAATCAATTGTTACTGTGCTTAAACAATTATGCCCGTTTTAAATCTAATTACAAAGAACTCAATGATGATCACAATAATTCAATGAAGTAAGCAATAGAGTATTCACCATCAATCACACACATGAAACACATAGAGACAGATATTTCCTGAGGAAACCCATAAAGGGAAAAAACTCTTATTCTTGATATGATAAGTAATATTTATATTATGTACATTATCATACTTATGAGCTCCAAATCATTGTGAGGCTACCACCTCTATTTTGCAAGCTGCAACTTGTTGAGAGCACCAACTCTCTGGTTTCTCTAGCACCCACTAGAAGGAAGCACCAACTCCCTGGTTTCTCTATCACCCACTAGAAGGAAGCACCAACTCCATAAGTGTTCCAGCACCAACTGGATGGAAGCACCAAATTCCAGTCACATAGGCACTGACCTGTATAACATAGAGCAATAGTTCTCCATTGCACCACCCTGCCACCCTGGTTTTTCTGGCTACAACCAGATGGAAGCTACAACTCCCTGTGTTCAAGAACCCAATTGAAACTCTGAGGAAAGGAATCCTCCCTAGCACCTCCCTACCACCCTGATTATAAATATTTGCTTCTCATAAATTTATTACAGTGATACAAGATTTATCAATGGCTTACCAGTCACATCACTATTCTGGTACATTGCTCTTCTTTGCCTGGATCAGTGTCTTCCTCCTTGCATATTTTGCACTTTCTGTTCTTTTTTCGTTTATGCTTTGTGTGCCATATCCATACCATGCGCTATGCCCCTTCTGTGCATTTCAGCTTCTACACACAACCAGCTTCTACTCGCATGAATCACACTCAACAACAGCCTCCATATATTCTTTGTTATGCGTTTTTATCCTCTTTGTACACCTTTTGCATCCTTCATGTGTAGTACCTCTACATGCTCTTCACTGTGTCACTGTTCTACCCTATTTTTCTCACGTCAAGTCATCTCATGATCATCTTGGAAACTCTTCATCTTCTTTGGTGGTTCTGTTTCCTGTGAGTTCATCATCAGTGGGCTTGTCATGAGATTCTCTGCCTTCTTTGGCAGTGCGACCCTTCATCTTTTTTGTTACAGTTACAGTCTTTGATGCTTTTTCCATCTGTCAATTATCTCTATGATGAGTCTTCATTCCACTGGCAGTTACCTCGAGACTCTTTAGCTTCCCTAGAAATCACCCTCGAGCTCCTCAAGTTCTCTGGCTGATACAATCACTTCGTTCTGGCAATTACAACCAGTCAATTATGGATTCCTTGGTTTCTAAGCCTCTTCCTTCACATGACCAATGACAGTGACCAAATGCCTATTCAAAAAGTCACTTCGTGACTCATGACCTCAGGGATCTTGGTATGAGGCATCTCGACTCTCCCAAGTCCCGATCTTCGATGTGGAGCCTAGCGACGCTAGCTCCTTTCTCTATTCACTCTCTCCACGTGACCATTGGCTGTGACTTCTCACTAGTCAAGAAGGGGGAAACACGATCTCGATGATCTATGATGTGGATCCCAATGAATTTCTAGCTCCTCCAATCATCCTTCGACGATGTGACCTCCAACTTTGACCAGGGCCAAGAAAAAGGGTGCTTTTCGATTTCACGTATTGCGAACTCCTGCTGTGAGTTACCTTGATTCTCCCGACTCACGATATCCTAAATGGATCTTAGAAGTGTTCTAGCTCCTCCCTTCATCCTTCGAGGATGTGACCTTGGCTATGACCACAGGCCAAGCAATAGGGGCATGCCGTGATTTCTCATATCACGAACTCCTACTACGAGTTTCCTTGTATCTCCCAACTCACGATCTCCGAAATGGAGCCTATCAACGCTAGTTCCTTCCTCTATTCTTCGATGATGTGACCTTGGCTATGACCATAGGCCAAATATTCGAGTGCTTCATATCAGATCATCGGTCGAGATCTCACCCTCTGATCGATGACTATGATCATGTCGCGACCTCACGTGTCGATTGTTTGAACGTGAGCCAACCCTGACTCTTCCAACTCCCAATATCCGAAATACTCTAAATCAATGGCCCATATCCCTCTGTGATCCAACGACTGTGATCATGTCACGACCTCGCAACTCTACCTTTGACTTTCCTGATTTGCGAGTCAGCAAAATGTTGATCTCCTCTCATGTGTCTTCTAAATCCAACGACCTAGATCATTTCGTGACTTCGCATATCGTGAGTTCCCACAACACTCACCTTTGACTTCTCTAGTTTGTGAGTCAGCGAAATTCCAATCGCTCGCCATGTTTCCTCTGGCTCCAATGGCTAGGATAATTTCACGACCTCGCATATCGCAACTTCCCACAACACTCACTTTTGACTTCTCTAGTTTGCGATTTAGCGAAATTCCAATCACTCGCCACCTTTCCTCTGGCTCCAACGACCATGATCATTTCGCGACCTTGGAGTGTTGAATGACTCCTGGGCTTATCCTCCTTGCAACTCCACTGGATCTAATGGTTGCTAGTCCTTCTTGCTCTGATCCGACGACTAAGCTCTAATCTCATCCTCTGCGTGCTTCTCCTGTCTGGACTCTAATCTAACGACCATCGAATATTCTGGATTGGTGATCCAACAACCATTGTCGCTCCTCCTCCTAAGCTTATGCATCCTCCTAACTTGGAAGAGTTTCTAAGTGTCAAAGGCCTCAACCTTTGATCCTTCTTCGAGCCTTGATGACTTTGGGTCTCGTCTGCATTTCTAAGAATGCTATCTCTCCTGAGATTTGGTAATGGAATTAACCTCGGCCCTGGCGCACACTTGCGCTCTACGTGAAACTCTGCACTATCTCTTCTGAGCTTCTCAAGATTTCTCATCTACGTATTCCCAAAATAATTTTGGTGCCCACTTGACACATTCTGCATTTCTCATTTGTTGGTCTCTCGAGCTTTGGTTTTTTGTTGTTTTTTTCCTGTAAACATGCCATCATCGCTTTTGTTCTTTCCATGCACACTCTGTCTGTAAACCTGCCAACATTGTTATTTTTATTTCCATCAATGATAATCACACTCTTCATGTAAACATGCAAACAATCTCCCCCTTTGGCATTGATGGAAACCCTAAATGGCTGCACTATTCTGCTTATCCCTCCAACTATAGCATCCACACCTTTTCTCCCCCTTTTTCATCAATGTCAAAGAAAACATGCTACCCCCGAGTTGTTGCAGTAGTTTTCGGAGGTATCAGATATTCAACCAATACATACTCCCCCTAACACGATGGACCCTCTTATTTGAGTCTTGCAGAGTATTTGTATCTAACTCGTAGTCTTCTCCTTATGATTCTTGGACCTGTTCATCTTCATCTTCAGTTGTGTCCTCTGTAGCTGACTCAATATTTCTCACCTCTCTTACTGGGACTCCTTCATCAACCTTTTATTGTCATAATTGAATGACTCCCCCTGCCACTCTTCTCCCTCTGCTTCTGACTGCTTTCTCCCTTTGGTAAGATATTAGCTCTTTCTGACAAGGTCTTTCCTCTGGGTATAACTATAGGATGTCATGTACATCATAATGGTGTTGTTGTTGATGTCGTTGTACTACTAGAACACTGCGCAATTGTAGATTTTACTTTTCAAACAACCCTTGGATCTGCCCATTGATTCTCATCGATCTCTATTACTACAATTTCATTTTTCTTCCATGATGCCTACAATCCAAGGTTTTTATGACCATATTCACATAAGAGAAAACATGAAGAACCTGAGTCATACCTACTTTCCCTTTTTACAAATGAAGGACATGTGTTAGAATTATTAGGAGTATTGATTCCTTCCTTGTTGTATCCAAGACTGGATTTGTCATTTGGTGGTCTCTGACTATCCAAGATCTCATCCAGGGTCATGGACTTGTTCAAGAACTTGATTTGGGTGTTTGACTTCTCAACCTTCACAACTTCTTCTTCTGACTTATGACATGATTCTTCTTCTACTTCTTCTTTTCTTGCATGGGAGGATTCAATATAAACATCATTATTTGTCCTTATGCCTTTAGCCACCACTTGTCCCAAGTTTACATTTTTCACCTTACAATATTTGAACGTGAACACCTCTTCATAGCCTTTGTCACACATTTGACTTATACTAAGAAAATTATGTTTTAGATCATCTACAAGTAGATCATCCTGAGAATCTCCTTTTCCATTGCTCAAGCTCACCAACCCTTTATCCTTGATTTGACTAGGTTCGTCATTTTCAAAGATCACATTTCCTGTTTTTCTTTTACTTATAGGAAGAACCTTATCCTTTTATCCAATCATGTGCTTGGAACATCCACTTTCTATATTCTAGGAATCCTTTTGTTTTTTATTTGAAAGTACTAGATCACGTTTTCCACTATCTTTCTTTTTTCATGTGCTGGCCTTTCTAGCTAAGAGTTTTATCCTTGGATCTACTTTGTAATTCTTCAGATGGAAGGTTGCATCTTTGTGTCCGAATTTATGATAGTTATAACATTCAATCTCATTGTTCAATAGGTCAAAGTGATTGTTGCAATGTTGTCTACTCATTGACTATTCATTATTTCTTGACCTCCTCAGTTGCATGTCTCTAAACTTAATTTGACCATTTGCAATCTGTGGTTGTTTGTTACTTGGTTGTCTCATTCTTTGTTGTGGTAGATATTTATTCCTTGGGTGTCTTGATTGCTTATGTATATATCTTAAGGAACAATTTACAGCTTTGTGGCCAAAGTTAGAACAGTAGAAACAATATCCATAGAAAAAATATTTGTAACTGGAAAATGGTTGTCTTCTTTGAGCATGTCGATTTATTCCATGTTGATGATTTCTTCCATGCTGATGAGTAGGTCGATTTCTTCCAATGGCTAGGATAATATTTTCATTTTGGAAGACACTTTAGCAAAATTTGGATCGCACATATGGAACCCTTAATCTAGGTCATGGAGATCCAAAAATTTTTGTTCCTTTTGAAGGCCTTTTAATAAAACTCGAATCTATATGTGGAACCATGCATGTGGAACATTGATAATATGTATTTTATATACATGAGGATGGGATAGGGTTCCATTTCATGATTTCCATGTTAGTGTGCGATGTCAGTAGAGCCACGTCGACATCTGGGTATTAGAGATATAGAATTTTCTTTTAAGTGACCTTTTAGGAAAAGTCATATTTTGGATGTGGAACCTTACATATGGAAGGTGGACCATGTTTCCATGTCAATAGCTTCCACCTCAATAGAGTCATGGTGGTAGGTTGATGTGTTGAACCAGATACTAGAGTGGCATTGGACCCTTCAATAGGTGGTATTGGGAGTTTTGGAGGACGGTTTCGAAGCATTACTAAATGTTCGAGGCCAATCAGAAGTCGCCATGTATCCCTTGAGTGGTATGGTTGTACTCATATGTTTGGAACCATTAACGTCCCTCTTCTTTCAAATCCCAAGATCAATATCCATCATTGATCTACCCTGATCCTTGTCATCTGATCGAGGGTTGGGCATGTTAAGCACTGAGGTTAAGGTGTGGGGCGGAGGGACCCACTATTGGTATATAGAAAATGATTGTATTCCATGTGGTAGTTAGGTAAAAATGGGGCCCACATCATTGAAGAAAATAAAAGTTGGATCTAGCTATCTAAATATATAGAAATCCAAGTCTTTGGAAAATTCCTCTTTAAAGGAAATTCTAAATCTGGATTTCATAAGAACCTCTCATTAATAGATGATTATTTTGACATTAAATAATAGAAAATTATTAAAATTTCATAGTGGAAATTGTAAAATTTGGAAGAAAATGGCATGTTTTTAGCAATCCATAACTTTCAGCATAGAGATCAGATTGAGACATGGGAATATTCATTAGAAATATAATTCAAAGGAGAATAACCTGGGATTATTAGAATTTGGATAATTGGGATATAATTATTCATGAACTGAGAATAACAAGAACCTATGTATTTAATTGACAAATATTTTCTATAATATGCATAAATCTAACAAAATAGTTTCTTGCACATTTTGCAGAATTAAGGGATATAAGCATATCAATTCAAAATTAGGATTGCATATTAGATTCATGGAAGATGCATAGGAAACCTTTCGTCGTGAGAGAGAATCCTTATGCCAACATATCAGTGTTGGTAATGTATAGACATAATATAATGGACACGGGAGTAGAGTGGAGTTAGTTGAATTTTTAGAGACTGAGAAGTTTCATAATGGAAGTGCATAGTTATAGAGATGATAATGAGAATATAATAAGAGAATAGGAGGAGTAGAATCAAATAAATTCTTATATGATGCAAATCCTAAATTAGTTGTAGAGGCAAGTGAAAAATGGATCAGGATCAATACATGAGGAAGAAGGTGGACATCATGCAAAGAGATATGATTGTAGGAGACCTAGTCTGTTAAGAAGTGTTAGTAGAATGCATAGACATCAATTACTTACTCATCCAGGAATTTGTATACATATGAAGAGTCGAGGAGTAGTCTAGAAATGTCTCTTGTTAGGAATCAAAGAAGAAGATATGACTTGGACACATTGCAAGAATTTATCAGGAAGATTAAGCTACCATCATTTTATGATGAAAGAAAAAAAAGGATATGATGTTGAAGCTTATTTTCTTGGAATCAGGAAGTATTTTCAGCTACACAACTACTCATCTAACCTAGAAGATAGGATTTCCACATATCATTTTCATGGAAAATTTTCTATGTGGTGGGATAAATTGAAGCAAGTTGAGTATATTGATTAGAGTAAGATTTCTTGGAAGTAATTAAAGAAACATTTACGGTAGGAGTATGTTTCAGAGCACTATTATGACAAGAAGATGCAAGAGTTATTTGAACTTAGGTTGGAGCGTGACCATGGGAGAATATGAAAATAATTTCTTGGGATTTTTTAAGTATGTGGGGTTTATTAAGGATGAGAAGGTGAAAATACAAAGGTTTCTGAGTGGACTCTATTAATTTTACAAAGATAAAATTAAATATGATGAACCCAAGACTTTGACAGAACCCATTAGAAAGGACAAGTACAAATATAAGCAAGGAAAAGGTAGAGAATCTTTTCATAAATCTTGGAAGGATAAGAAGAAGGAGAAATATGATCAAAGAATGAATGGATTCAAACCCCCTTTTCCATAGAAATAGTCCTAGCACATATAATCAAGATTAGTTGCCACTAAGAGTGAATCCAAGAAGGAAGACTCATTGGGGAAAATGGGAAGACCACTAATCAAATGTTGGGAATGTAAATAAGATCACATGTACAAGGATTTCTCTCACTGATAAGACAAAATGAGGACACTACACGACATCCAAGAGGATACTACAGTGAAAGAAATGGGCATAAATATTCCAAGGATATATGCAACCCTATAATATCGACAAGTAGAACACCAATCCCATATGATTGAGGTGGAAGGTAAGATCATAAATCAACTTGTTTCTATTTTAATTGATTCAGGATCAATCCATAGTTACATTGATCCTAAAATAGTGGATATATTCCATTTGATGAATATTAAAATTGAAATATCATGGTTGGTTTAGCTAGCCACTAGAATTAAAAGGAGGACCAATGAGAGTGTCAAAAATTCTCTAATAAATCTAAATGGAGTGAATACTAGTGCTAACTTGAATATCATACCATTAGTATCATACAAAATTCTAATTTGGATGGATTTGTTGGACAAGCATCATGCTATCCTAGATTGCCACAATAAGACATTTACATAACTTAATGAAGAAGGGAAGCATAGCATTGTGAAAGGAATAACAAGACCCATTTCTATTAGGGATATTTCATCCTTACAACTAAATACATGTTTTAGGAAAGGATTCCAATTGTATGAATCTCATGTGGAGGAGCCAGAAAATTCCAAAGAGCCAAACCTTGAATATTTTTTAGTATTGCAAGAGTTTGAAAATATTTTCAATTAAATACCAGGATTTCCACCAAATATGGATATAGATTTATCTATTGATTTAGTACCAATATATTCCTTAATGTCAAAGACACCTTACATAATGAGTAAACTAGAATTAAAATAACTTCAAATGCAATTAGAGGAACTGCTGAAAAAAGGGTACATACACCCAACTATTTCACCTTGGGGAGCAAAAATACTCTTTGTGAAAAATAAATATGGAACATTGAGGTTATGTATAGACTTCATATATTTGAATAAATCCACCATGTAGAAAAAGTACCCTCTACCCAGAATTGATGAACTCTTTGATCATCTAAGAGGCAAAAAGATATTCTTAAAGATAGACTAGAGATGACAATATCATCGAGTGATAATTAAGGAAGAATACATCAGTAAGACAACTTTTGTTAGGGACCTAACTTCCCCGACCCCTCATGTAGGTATAATGATATGTTTTCTATGTAATAAATCCCAACACTAGGAAATAAAGCCTATATAATAATGTGAACAAGTTAATTGTAAGAAGACTTAATAGAACCTTCCGCTTCTAGAAAGATCTTCCTCTAGAATTTTGTTTAGAAGACAGAATTATTATAAATAAAAGTATAAGGCATGGGAAATTCTTATCTTGAGAATTATTGTAATAGAGCGCTAGTTTGCTAGAGGTTTTCCCCTTGAATATGTAAGTGAACATTGTTTTCATTCAGTAAAGGTATTATTTTTGGTGTTGTTATTCTCATTAGTTTGTTGTTCCACTGATATTTGTTGCAATATTTTTGTTTCTAGTTATTATAATACATATGGTACCTTACAAGTGGTATCAGAGCACTTTCCTCTATGTAAATTGTGGGAAATGTTTTTCCAGGGTAGAGACATGTACTTCTGATGTCTTTAAATAACATAGATATGTATTTTAGTGGGTAAAACTACAACTAGGGAAGACTACACGTAGGAAACACAGATGGTTTTAGGAGTTACTTGAAACAAATGTTTCATATTACTAGAAACATTTGTAACCCATGTTGGTACCTTTTCAAGTAGTACTACATCAGATAGAATTTGTATATGGTCATCACTCCTATATATCGTCAGGTATATCGAGAGTCCCATAGGTCTCCTTAAACCAGCTCTAGATCATTCAATCAAATGCTTGACTGTTATAGTGTCACTGAGAACAACACTCATGAAGATAATCTATAGTGCCTAGGTAATCGAGTAGTATGGCTAAGGGTACAGTTGAGCCTCCTTAGTTGGTTCTTTGATATATTGGGACAAGTACTACTATTTCACCTCACATGTATATGAAATAGTTATAGCATAGAGAAAATCATTGTCTGTAGAACCCCTACAAACCCTAACCCTCGAAAAAATAATAGCACAAAACATAAATATAAGGGAATTTTTTTCTGCACAACCTTGACTCTTGCATCCAGGTTGTGAAATTCCTACACAATTTTCCACATTAACAATTTAGGCATTTTGTCATTGTAGTATTCTCTAGGCCTAAGTATAAATTTGTAAGAGTAGAAAATAGAAAATTATAGTGATCCTATTGGCACCTTTATTTGGGACCTAATTCATTAGATTCCCCTCTTCCCCCTTGTCATCATGGTACCCATCACTTATAAGCCTTTTTTCTATGGAGCCACCCGCCCTTCCCAACACCCTTATTAGGAACCTATCCCATTGAAATCCTCTCTTTTTATTGATCATCATGGTACCCGTCACCAATAACACCTTTTTTGCGTGGACATACCTGCCCCTTTCCCTCCACAATGACCCACTCCCGCAACCAAGACTTTGATAACCGCATCATTGCCTTAGACAAAATCAATGAGAAAACTAGGAAAGATATCTCTAACCTTACTTCCAACATTGCTACCATAAATTCCTAGATAACCACACTATAAGAACTTCTAGTAGCAGTGAATCACTTAACTGTAATGTGTCAACAATCCCAAGAAGTAATGAAGAACTTGACTGCAATTTTTAAGAAATCCCAAGATCCTCTGTCTTCTGCACCACCTTATAACCCAAAAGGAATGTAATCCTCCCATTCCACATCATTTCATTCCAACCACTTTCAGCATGACCTACGTCTTTCTAGAGTGGAGGAAAACAAATTTGAAGTCTCAGATCCCAAGGGTTGGGTCACTCAAATAGAACACTATTTATCTTTGCATGACATTACTAATGAGTTGGCCAAACTCCATAATTTTGTTCTCTATATGGATCCTAAATGTTGACAATGGTGGTAATGGTGTAAAAATCCATGCCAAGGGTATGTGGCTTGGACATAGTTTGTCGCATACCTTTATGAATTCTTTGACACTGACACCCACCATTTAGGCTATTTGACGAAGTTGAAATAGTCTAGCACAGTGGAAGACTTTAAATTTTCCTTTGAGAACTTGTATTTCTACATGGAGATCATTTTATATGGATTTTTTTGAGAATTCTTTATCAGTGGCCTAAAGGATGAAATCCATTCCCATGTCCTAATGGCTCTCCCCCAAACTTGGATAATTTAATAAATTATCTAAGGAAGCACAAAATGTTGTCTCCTCCTAAAATAGAAACCCTCATGTATTCCTCTCCCTAATACCACAAATATATCCCCTCCTTCCACTCCAATCAAGATCCAAAAATTAATATGGGAGTAAATGGTTGAATTCCAACTCAAGGGTATTTTCTATAATTGTGATGGAAAATATTTTTCGGGGAAAATTTGTAAGGAATATAATATTTTTATGGCCATTTCCGAGGATATTTCTAAATAAGAGGAAGAGGTTTCCCCTATGGTAGAGCTACCCAATATAAATGATCTTAATCCTCCATTCGATCCACCATAATTTGAATGGGTGATTTAATTGAATTCCCTCACTGACCTCTCTTATACCCAAACCCTCAAGTTAATTAGCTATATTAAGCATCGAAAGGTCATCATCCTAGTTGATAGTGGAAACAATTATAATTTTATTCATTCTTGCAGTTCCTGTTGGCACAGGGGCAGACCCAGGGTTCAACGCTTCAACAATGCACCAACAAAACCCTAACCATCGGCCCTTTTGGCAACACCTACGAAGCAGATGCAGTCTCACCCAAGGTAGAAGATGCAGACTCACCCAAGGTAGAGGCAGGGGGAGTTACAGGACTCAAGTGTCTATAAACAAGCTGGGACACAGATCTTTGATTATAACACTTCACAGAGTACTTAGGGGTAACACACATTAGTTCATTAGTTTTATTCACATCGCAAATCAAACCCTAAGTATAGATCGACGTAGTAACAATGAAAAAATATACATCACACTTAGCAACATAAGTCATATCTATCACATTCAACATAGACGAAGAAATACACATTCATAGATCTATCTATCATTCATAATATTCAATGCACTAAGAAAATCCACAACATAAACATTATAGCACAAAGAAAACCATCAACACAAGATTTACATGGTTCACCCCAATGTGGGGCTACATCCACCAACAACTTCTTCTTCTTTATTAGTCTTATTCAATCTCTTACATTTGTCTTCTCCTGTGCACTGAGCCATAGAGCCAAGATTCACACTAGATAGGTGATTTGCACACTATGCACCATATCCACCTTCCCCAAAATTAGGTCAAGGCACATAGCCAACTCCTCTATCAAGAACAGAGCCTTACATACATGTTCTGTTACACAAAGCAACTTAGAACTACGTTCCTCTTACACTTAGCTATTGACTTAACACATAGCTACTTACACCGCTTTTTGTACTTAGCTAGTTCCTACTTCTACATTACATCCTTAAATATTTATACTTTTACATTTACAAAAAGGCCAAAACATGGGTAAACCCATGGGCCGACATCCCATAACCCATAAACCCTAATGAACCCCATGTTGGGTCCACAAGCCCAAAAAATAAGTGAGATCCCGTGATCTCAGCTCCACTTGGGCACTCCATCTTCGACCGTTGCGTCGAAGTCCCAAAAGTGGTCAATCCTGACCAATGTTTCCTCAAAACTTGGTCGAGGGCCAAAAGACCCCCAACACTCACCTGTGACTCATCCTGATTCACTCAGATCTAGGCAGTGCTTCTTCAAAGGCCTCGAGCTTAGCTTGAGCTTCCTTGACTTGCTGCTTCACTTGAGCTTCCTTCTCAACGAACTCCTAGATAATTTTCTCTATAACAGGCCCTTCCATGCGTTCTTCCACTGTCGCAACCACTTTGTCTAGCTGTGAACATTTTCCTTCAATCTCTTCAAACACTGCACAGGCTTCCTCCTGCACTGGTTGTAGCCTCTGTGTGACCTCCATGACTCTACCCTAGATGGAAATAATTTGTTGTTGGTCCACATGCTATTCTTGTGATCTCTTCATCCTGTCGACCGCAATGAGTGAATTCATATGTGCTTGTACTATCAGTGCTTGTTGTTGCACCTCCTATAGTTGCGCTTCCAACTTTCTAAGTTCTAGGTATTCCATGAGGCGTTCGTAGGTTTGCGCGCTTCTGTCACTTAGTTGCTTGCATTCTAAGGCAAGGACCTTGATCCTTGAAACTGCACTCTTAGTGGCTTCCTCCCTCTGATCGCACACTTCCTCTGGGGTGCTTGGTACTTCTTGAAGATCTAACTTTGTTACCCTTACTTGAAGCTATTGAATGGCCTCAACAAGCTTTGTCACTTGGACCTCAATGACCTCATGTTCCTCTTGTGTCGAGCCTGGCACAGAGTGAAGTAATTTTCTCACCACTTCCTTTACTGCAGTCTTCTCTATGAGTAGCTAGTCCTTTTCCCTTTGTATCTTTGCCTTGTCTTCCTCGAGCATCGCTCGGAACTCATCCTTCTCATTTTCATAAGCGATCACGCAATATCGTGCAACTCGTAGTTGCTCCAAGATTTATTCTTTCTCTTTCTTCAGGGCTTCTATAGCCTGCTCCTTTTCTTCTTGGACTTGCTAAAGTCAAGCCTCTATTTCATCCACAAGTCATCGAAGTTGGGTTGGTTCATCTCCCAACTCTACAGTTTCCGATGAGGAAGGTGCAGTAGATACTACGAGGCCCAATTGAATGGCTCGTTGAATTTCCTATAGTTCCTTATCAACTCTTACATACATCTCCTCCTTCTTCACACCATATATCTATAATAGTTCCTTAGACACATATTCTATCACTTCACAGACTATTCCTATATCATCTTCTATGAGGGTGGCCTCCTTCTAGGGTTTACTGGTGTGGGTTTTCTTTCTTGTTGAGGGTTTTTGCAGAGAAACCTTCCTCTTATTTTATGTTTCGGCCTCAGTAGGGGGATGCTTCGATAGAGTAACTTCGCCTTCTCCTTGTTTCTCCTTCTTCCCCTCATCCTTCTTTATCTACTTCATCTCCTCCTCCTCCTATGAGAGAGTCAGGCCCACTTTCCTCCAAGGCGTTGTCCTCCTCATTAGTCTCTATGTTTTGCACTTCCTCCTTTTTCTTTTTCTTCTTCACACTAGTCTCTCTGTCATGCTTGACCTGGGTGACCAAGGGACTTCCTATGATGTCATAGTCGGAGAGTTCTGCAACATCGACCAGTATGAGAAACTCTATGGACCATTCCTTGATGATCTCCTCCATATCTTCATCGGTCATCTTATAGTAGGACTATAATTACTCCTTGCTCTCATCCTTGCATGTAGTGATATAAATGAAGTGTCGATCTGCGTGAAACTTAGCCAATGGTTTGTACTGGTGAAATGTTCACGGATTCATGCATGGGAAAGACTCGATAGAAACCTTCAGTTGTTGATAATAGGCATGGAACATTGCATTCAACTGCCACTTCTTTGACATTTCATTCATGTACCATAGAGTGGAGAACTTCACGGCTAATGGCTCCAAAGGTTCAATCTCTGGGAAGGTATCTCCTTCCGGCATTTTCCAGGTGACAAATGCGATAAACACCAGCAACCAACTGAAATAGAACTCGTATCCTTGATCATGTGCTTCGCGGCAGTCCTTCTTGAGCTCATTGACGAGGTAGCTCACCGAATTCATTTGCATCCCCTCTAAGCATTTTCCTACGAGGTCTAATAGCACAGTTAGACACACACAATCACTTCTTTTTTATCTCAGACAATCACGGGTGGAAAAAATTGGTCCCGACGGAGCATCTGACAAGTTAAATAAGCAAGTGTCGTAACAAATTCCTCCAATGGGGAGGAATGCCTCAATCAATATGAATCAGTCTATTAGGGAACGGTCTCAATGTCTAACGGTGATCTATCTACCTATAAATGTATTTCCTAGCCATTTGAAGCATCATTCTAACGGTTGGGGTGCCTCCAATGGTCATATAGCTTTGTTGGGGCGAAGTCCCATTCTGCATGGTTTTATTGTTCTGGCGAGGTTTAGGGCCTGCAATCCTGCCTCCTGCAAAGTCTTCTCTAGAACTTCTTGTAGTTTTTCTAACTTGGATTTTTTCTTACTGAGCTTCCTTTCCTTATTTCTTGTGATCTAAGTCTTTGGATTCCTCTTCCTATTCTTATTCTTATCTTCTCTTAGCATAGTGGTTTCGTGCTACTGATGATCTTTCAAAGGGTTCAAAGGTAATACCTCTTGTCTTATCACTTCCTGGGTGGATATACTTTCTTATTGCAAGGATAAGTCCTTCACACCTTCTTTTGTTCTTTCAACTTCGACAGCTAATTCTCTTTTGTTCTGCTGCTTCGACTCAACTTCTCGGTCTTCTATCAGTCGATCTATTTTTCTAGCTATGAAATCCCTTAGTTCTTTCTTTTTATTTTTTGTAGCTTCTTCCTCTGGTTTCTTTTTGGTCTGATCCTTCTTAATCCAATTTGTTCCTAACAAAAGAGGAAAAGGGGTGTTTCTCTCAACAAACCTAATAACTTCAAATTATTCTTGAGCCGATGTTCCATGGATGATAACATGTACCTTAGTAACTCTTACACATAGGGTTATCATGTTTCCTATAAAAAATCCTATTCTTCCCATTGAAGGTACCACAGTGGGATTTCCAAAAATTTCCCAAGTGTTTTTTGTCTTAATATTCACTGGTGTCTCTTCATCTAAGACACAGTCTATGTCAAAGTCTCCTATTCTTGTACTTATGCATTGTTTTTCTTTCAAGATATCTGATAAACTGACATCTTTGTGATCGTCCACTACTTCTTTTAACTGTACTAACATAGTGTGAGATTTCTTTGATTCTTTCTCTAACATGCTCTTATTTTCTTGACTCATATTCATTTGTTCTACTTTAGCAATCATCCTTGGGAAATCCTCAACTTCATGACCAACAATTTTACAACAAAGACAAATAGGACCTGCACTAGGGCATTCCTTAGCAAGATGTCCTGGTCTTCTGCAGTTATAACATAGTGTCAATCATCTTTTTCTTTTATACCTTCCCTAACTTCTCTTGTAATGTGCACTGGAATCACAGTGATGGACCTGCAATCTGTAAAAATTCTTTCTAGGTTCCTGCATCCACTTATTAGTCCAAAAATTCTCTTTATGCATAGGAATAACATATCTTTCTCTATTTCTATCAAATTCATTTAAATCAATTATTTCTTCTAACTGTACCCTAGCTTTCAGACTAGGACAGAATCTATCAAACATACCTAGATTAATACTTTTGAAAACAAAATTCCACTTATCTTACTCTTATCAAATCGTAAATATTTTACCTCTTTCAAGATCTTACCTCTTTTCTTCAGATCGAGCTTCTTTCTTATCACAGAGCTTCGCAAGTCAAGTAGAATACTAAGAACTGTAGCAGCAGATCTATGCATAGATATTCTCTTTTCTTTCAATTCCCAGCAATCACAGTTTTAGGTCCCGGCAATGGAACCATTTGTTGGCACAGGGGCAGACCCAGGGTTCAATGATTCAACAGTCCACCAACAAAACCCTAACTACCATCCCTTTCGGCAACACCTGCGAAGTAGATGCAGTCTCGCCCGAGGTAGAGGTTGGGGGGGTTATAGGAATCAAGTGTCTGTAACCAAGATGGGACACAAATATGTGATCATAACACTTCGCAGAGTCCTTAGGGACAACACACATTAGTTCATTAGTTTTATTCATGTCGCATATCAAACCCTAAGTACAAATCGATGTAGTAACAATGATAACATACACATCACACTTAGCAACATAATTCATATCTATCACATTCAACATAGACAAAGCACTAAGCATTCATAGATCTATCTATCATTCATAATATTCAATTCACTAAGAAAATCCACAACATAAACATTATAGCACAAAGAAAACCATAAACACAATATTTACGTGGTTCACCCCAGTGTGGCGATACGTCCATCAACAACTTCTTCTTCTTTATTAGTCTTCTTCAATCTCTTACATTTGTATTCTCTTGTGCACTAAGCCACATAGCCGAGCTTCACACCGGACAAGTGATCTACACATTGCGCACCAGATCCACCTTCCCAAAAATCAGGTCAAGGCACACAACCAACTCCTCTATCAAGCACAGAGCCTTACATACATGTTTTGTTGCACAAAGAAACTCAGAACTACTTGCCTCTTGCACTTAGCTACTGACTTAGCACATAGCTACTTACACCACTTTTTTCACTTAGCCACTTCCTACTTCTACATTACATCCTTACATATTTATACTTTTACATTTACGAAAAGGACTAAACATGGGTAAACCCATGGGCTGACATCCCATAACCCATAAACCCTAATGAACCCCATGTTGGGTCCACAAGCCCACAAAATAAGTGAGATCTTGTGATCTTAGCTCCACCTAGGTGCTCCATCTTCGACCGCTGCGTCGAAGTCCCAAAAGTGGTCAATCCCGACCAATGTTTCCTCAAAAATTGGTCGAGGGCCAACATTTCCTAAGAAACCAATTTCTATATCTGTGTAATCAATAATTTTCAAATCATGATTTCTAATGATGGTTCCATGAAATGTGGGGGGAATTGTGAAAATTTTCACCTACAAATTGGTCAGTACCACCTGTAAACTCATATGTTTTTTATTGACATGGGTGGTTGTGACATTGTTCTTGGTGTGGAATGGTAACCCACTCTTGGCCCCATCCTCATGGATTTTAAGGAATTAACCATGAAATTCCAATAGGAGGGGACCTCGGTATAATTTCCAAGGAATCACAATAGACTCCCTTGAGATCATTAGTTCCCATCGAATGGAAAAAATCCTCAAAAAAGTTCATTGTAGCTTTATTTCCCAACTCCATTCCATTCAATCAGTTGAGACACCCTATGTGCATCTCGACCTCCAATCTATACTCTCCCAACATCAAGATTTTTTACCACTCCTCATGGACTTCCCCCTTCCTGTGACATTCACGATAATTCCATTCCTCTAGTACCAAGCCATCTTCCTCCCAATGTTCACCTTTATTGTCATCCCTTTGCATAGAAGAATGAAACTAAAACAAATAAAAACAAATAAATAAATAAAAATCAGGAATTTCTCGAAGCATGTGTTATGTGTCCTAGTACCAACCCCTACTATTATCCTTTGGCCATGGTACTCAAGAAACAAGTAAATTTACACGTGTATCAACTTTCACGCCCTCAATAAAGTCACCATCAAAGAAAATTTTCTCATTCCTGTCATTTATGACTTGTTGGATGAATTGAGTGGTGCTTAGTACTTTACTAAAATTTATCTCTTTTCTGGCTACCACTAGATACAAATGAAAGAGGAAGACATTCCCAAGACTTCATTTAGAAATCATGAGGGTCACTATGAGTTCTTATTCATGCCCTTTGGCCTATGTAATGCTCCCTCCACTTTCCAAAGTCACATGAATCATGTCTTTCATCCTTCCCTCCATCATTTTTTATTAGTTTTCTTTGATGATATTACCATCTATAGTAAAAATTGGAGATCCCATCTCGCCCATGTGGATCAAGTTCTCCATCTACTCTCTTGTCATAAAAATTTCCTCAAATAGTCTAAATGTGCCTTTGGAGTCTCAGAAGTGGAGTACCTAGGTTATATTTTCAGCAAGGATGGCATACGACTGGATCCTAAGAAAATTGAAGCTATGAAGGATTGGCCTCTCCCTAAAAATTTTAAGATCTTTCATGGTTTTCTAGGTTCAATGGGATATTATCACAAGTTTGTTCATAATTATGGTGGTGGGCCTAGGAATAGGAGCAATAATGTTATTTCCTCCTTAGTTTGTTACTTTACTTGTCAACCCAGGGTTCGTACAAACTTAAGAGGTGTTGTGCAAAGTAAATGTAGAATGATGAGAATAGTCTAGGTATGAGATTGATCAAGGGGATAAATTCATGAAATCTGAGTATAACTTGTACAGAAAATTTGAATTGCAGAAAATACTCTAAGCTACTTGGATGAATAAAATTGCACCAAATAAAAGGAACATTTGATCTACATTCAATAAAGAAGTCTATTCTAATGGCATGAAATAAAACACATCTAGCTATGAAAATATTCAACTAATTATAAAGCAAGAAAACTAATTCTATTGCATGACAGGAAATTGCATAAATGAATTTGAACTATTGCATATACTAAATGAACCAAATTATGCCTAACCCTTGAGCCAATATCAAGACATATGTTTTCTTATTGTCTACTACTAATTTCATTAAAAGAGAAGTGACAAAATTAAGAAACTTGAGCTAAAATAATCCTACATGAATTGTAACAATCCTACAAGAAACTCCTACAAGATGTCAAAAAGAGTCTTAATACACTTTCATAAGTCTTCCAAAGCATTGAAAAAGATAGAGTAAAATATAATGAGACGTAACTCGGGATTGTAGCCTTTGGAATACACCCTTGAGCATATGAATAGGGTTCCAACCCTTTCTATAGGAGACATGTTGAAGCTAACAGTTAACAATGGTCTAACATAAATTAGAGATTGTTGTGCATGACTATCTAATCCTTCAAGAGAAATAAAAATACTAATCGATCACACATTGACATGAAAGAAAAGGAGAAATTGCAATAGATTCCTTTATCCCTCTTGAGTGGGACCTACCCAAGAAGCACAAGGAACCTTTAAAAAAAACTAATAAGATAAGAACAAAGGCATATGTATTTCATCAAATTCAGTTGTACATCAAGAGTAGAGCTCCAAGTCTTCAACAATATCTTCCTTAACAACTTAAAAAAATATTCATAATTATGCCTATGTTTAATCCCTATGCTAGAGTCCTATTTATATACTTTGGAACTCAGCCTCTTCCCTTGGATCAAGGAGGAAACATGGGAACAACATATCTTGGTCAATCTCCTCTTTTTTTTGAATGTATTCTTGCAAGGAGTGACCATTAGTAAATTGGCAGTGCTTTGGAGGTAGGTGGGGGATAAGGTCCCTTGATTCTTTGGATATTACTTTTTTTAATGGGTTTGACCTGCTTTATTAATGATACACACATCCTTTATCATAGACATTAGATCATAAATGTACCATACACATAAAATTCTACCTCAAAAACTATCCAATTAAGCAACATACAAAAGTACCCATGACTACTATTAAACATGGTAAAATAGAAGGAATTATTAGTCATGTCAAGGTAAAAATGTGTGTATGATGGGCCTTCTATATAGGTAATGTTGAGGCCCATCATCACCCCCCAAATGAAATATTTCACATCCTTTTGCAGCAAAACTTTTTTTTTATGCTCTTGTTGATTTTGTTGTTTCCCATTGATTTACTATCCCCGACAATGACACCAAAAAGTGGCAGGCCTAGGAATAAAATCAATAATTTCACTTCCTCCTTGGCTTTTTAATTTACTTGTCAACCTGAGGTTTGTACAAACTTAAGAGGTGATGTGAAAAGTATCTACAGAATGCACTGATGCCAGTTTAGGTCTGAGATTGATCAAGGGATAAATGCATGAAATTTGAGTATAACTTGTACAACAAATATGAATTGCATAAAATATTTTAATATACTTTCATGAATATAAAATCACACCAAATTAAAGGAACATCTGATCTACATTTAGTAAATAATTCTAGTCTAATGTCATGAAATAAAGCACATTGAGCTATGAAAAGAGTAAATTGATTATAAATCGAGGAAACTAACACTATTGCATGATAGGAAATCACATAAAATAAGATGAACTATTGCATAGAATAAATGAACCAAATTATGACTAACCCTTGAGCAGATATTAATCCATATGTTATCTTATTATCTACTGCTAATTTTATGAAAATATGAGTGATAAAATTAAGAAACTTGAGTTAAAATAGTACTACATGAAGTTTCTACAAGAACTGTAATAGTCCTATAGGAAACTCCTACATGATGCCAAAAAGAGTCCCAAGAAGCTTGCATAAGGCTTCCAAAGCATTAACAAATCTAGACTAAAATATAATAATATGTAACTAAGATTTTTATCCTTGAGAAGATACCCTTGAGCATCCCAATAGGCTTCCAACCCTTTCTATAGGAGACCTTCCAAAGCTGACAGTTAACAATAGTCTAACAGAAATTATAGATTATCGTGCATGACTATCTAATCCTTCAAAAGAAATAAAAAGACTAACTAATCACAAATTGACATGCAAGAAAAAATTTAATTACAATAGGGTCCTTGATCCCTCTTGAGTGGGCCCTACCTAAGAAGCACAAGGAACCTTAAAGAACTCTAATAAGATAAGAACAAAGGCATCTTTATTTCATCAAATTCAGTTGTACATCAAGAGCAGATCTCTAAGTCTTCAACAAAATCTTCCTTAACAACTTAACACAATATTCAATTTTTTTTTTCTCCCTATGCTAGAGGCCTATTTATATACTTTGTAACTTGACCTCTTCCCTTGGATCAAATAGGAAATAGGGTAACAACATATCTTGATCAATCTCCACTGTTTTTCGAACTTCTTCTTGCAAGGAGTGATTATTATTAAATTGGAATCGCTTTGGAGGTAGGAGGGGGACAAGGTCCCTTGATTCTTGGGATCTTCCTTTCCTTAAGGGGTTCAACCTGCTTTATTAATGCTAAGAACATCCTTTATCATAGGCATTGGATAAAAAAGGTACCATACACATAAAATTCGACCTCAAAAAATATTCAATTAAGCAACATACAAAAGTTCCCATGACTACTATTAAACATGGTCAAATAAAAGAAATTATTATTCATATCAAGGTCAATTTGTGTCTATGATGGCCCTTATATATAGGAAATGTTGAGGCCCATCATATGGTAAAATTGAAACACCTCTCACTACCCTCCTTAAAAATAATTATTTCACTTGGAATCCAACAGCTAATCAATCCTTCCACGCCTTGAAAGAGGCTATTTGAACGACTCATGTCTTATCACTACCTGACTTCAACAAGACTTTTGTCCTGGAATGTAATGCTTCAAGGAAAGGAATTGGGGCAGTCCTCATCCAATATGGTCAACCTTTGGATTTCACTAGAAAACAACTTTCGAAGAGACATTTGGGCCAATCAATCTATGAAAAGGAAATGTTGGCTATTATGCATGCAGTGGATTTTGGACATCCTTATCTATTGGGGAAACGATTCCAAATTAAAAATTATCATCATAGGCACAAGTGTTTTTTGGAACAGTGAATTTAATCCCCTGAGAAACAAAAATGGGTGACCAAACTATTTGTATATTATTATGAGATTATTTACAATAAGGGAAAATAAAATGTGGTTATTGGCGCTCTTTCTAGGAAGTATAAAGAAAAAGGGTTCATCTTTTCCCTCTCCTTCATTGTACCATATTTACTCCAAGTCATTTTCTAGGAATGGTTGCAATACCCCAAACTTTCTCACCTAATCCAACAATTACAACACCATTCTCAAGCTTCTCTAGGGTACTCTTGGCAAAATGAAGGTCTTCACTACAAAGGTTGTCTTTATTTAAGAAAATAGTTTCAACATAAATCCATGGTGCTTTATGAACTTCATGCTTCACCTATAGCTAGGAATTTAGGCTTTACCAAAACCTATGAATGGTTCAAACATTCTTTTTTCTGGGAAGGTATGAAATGGGAAATTTTCACCTTTGTGGTTAAATGTGATACATGTCAACGTAATAAAGGAAAAACTATCAATAATCTAGGCACACTCCAACCACTCCTGATCCCACCTACTATTTGGATAGATATTTCTATGGAATTCATTTTTGGCTTACCTAAATTAGGTAATAATACCATCATCATGGTGTTAGTACATCATTTATCCAAAATGATCATTTTTGTGCTCTTCAACACCCATTCACCGCATCAACAGTGGCTCAAAGTTTTATGGATAATATCCTCAAACTCCATGGCATGACTCATTCTATTGTCTCTAATCGTGATCCAACTTTCACCAACAATTTTTGGAAAGAATGTTTTAGGCTCCAAGGAACCCAATTGCATATTAGCACCGCCTCTCACCCACAGACTAATGGAAAAATTGAATCTTTCAACAAATTTTTGGAAACACATTTGCGGTGTTTTTCATCTAATTGAAAAACTCAGTGGGATCAGTGGTTACCCCTCTATGAATGTTGGTACAACACATATTACCATATTTCCACTTGCATGACCACCTTTGAAGTAGTCTACAGGAAAATAATTCCATCGATTCTCTCATACATGTTAGGTGTCTCCAAGGTTCAAAAGGTCGACACTACTCTTACAGTCTACATGACCATACTCCATTCCCTCAAAAACAATTTGGTCATGGTGCAAAATCGCATGAAGAAACAAGTTGATAAGGGACATTTGAAACAACAATTTGTTGAAGGGGACTATGTGTTTCTTCATATACAACCTTATAAGAAAACTTCACTCAAAACTAAACACTATCAGAAACTCTCCCCTAAATTTTATGGTCCTTATATAATTATCAAGTGAGTGGGGCTCATGACCTACCAGTTGGATCTTCGTAGTCACTCTAAGATCCATCCTATCTTTCATGTCTCATGCTTAAATAAAGTGATTGGAACTAAGTGCTAGACTCAAACCACTCTCCCTAAGTTGGACGAAGAATGATCTATTTGGTTGTAACTACAAGTCATCTTGGACCAGCATGAGTGTCCCCTCCATCATTGTACCATCAAGGAAGTCTTATTTCAGTGGAAGGATACACCACTAAAAGATTCCACTTGGGAGTCGGCCACCATTCTACACTAATTTCCCCATATCAAACCTTGAAGACAAGGATTTTTTCAAAGGGGAGGGTATGCTAGCGACCTAACCTCCCTAACCCCTCATGTAGGCAGAATAATATTTATTCTATGTAATAAAAGTCGACACTAGTAAATAAATCCTATATAATAATGTGAACCAGTCAATTGTAAGATGACTTAATAGAAGCTTCCACTTCTAGAAATATCTTCCTCTAGAATGTTCTTTAGAAGATGGAATTAGTATAAATAGAAGTAGAAGGAATGGGAAAGACTTGTCTTGATAATTATTGTTATAGAGTGCTTCTATACTAGAAGTTTCCCCCTCGAAGAGGAAAGTGAACATTACTTTCATTCAATAAAGGTATTATTGTTGGTGTTGTTATTCTAATTATTTTTTTGCTCTATTAGTATTTGCTACAATATTTGTGTTTCTACTTATTATAATACATTTGGCACCTTACAACTTTTAGAACTAGGTATGAGAATTATGAATTTGTAGTGGTGCCATCTGGATTGACCAATGCATCAGTTCTCTTTATGTTCTTGATGAATGGCATATTCATAAATTATCTAGATAAGTTTTCCATTGTGTTCTTGGATGACATACTTACTTACTCTAAGTTAGAGGAAGAACATGAGAATCACTTGAGGTTGGTGATGCAAGTTTCGAGGGAACATCAACTATATTCCAAGTTAAGGAAGTTCTTTTTTTTCCAAGACCAGATCCATTATTTGGAGCATATTATTTTAGAGGAAGGTATAGTCATAGATCCATAGAATATTAAATCCATTAGGGAATGTCCAATACCCAAGAATGTTTCATAAGTAAGATATTTTATGGGATTAGCTAGGTACTATAGGATATTTATAGAAGGATTCTCTAAGATTTATCGTCCCATCACTTCCTTACAAAATAAGGGAACTAAGTTTGAATGGACAACAAAATGTGAAGAAAAAATTAATTTATTAAAAGAGTTACTTATCAGTGCACCTATATTGAATATTGTTGACCAAAATAAGAACATTGTGGTATGTACATATGCATTCAAACAAGGACTTAGTGAAGTCCTCACTCAGAACATACATGTCATTGGTTATGGGTCTAGAAATATTAAATAACATGAGAGGAATTATGCCACACATGATTTGGAGCTTACTTTCATAGTTCATGCATTGAATATGTGGAGTAATTGTTTAATGGGAAATAAATTTGAGTTAAGGACAAACCACAGTGGTCTGAAATAGGTTTTTGAGCAACCAAATTTAAATGCCAAATGGATAATATGGTTGTAATTTTTAAGTGAATATTACTTTGACATCAAGCATATCAAAGGAAAAGAAAATAAAGTTGTTGAAGTATTGAGTAGAAGAGTACACCTCATGCATCTTATCACCATTAGTATGCATCAGTCATATTTAAAGAGCATAATTTTAGATATTGATTTTTACAAAGTAGTAGTACCTATAGGTAAAAGAAATATTATAGAAATAATATGTACAACACGTATTTAAATAGTATAAGATGGGAAAAGATGGAGTACTTATGCACAAAAATTGAATTTATCTTCCTAACTTTGGAGAAATTATAATTTGGTGCTAAAATAAATGCATAATGCCCTGTGTGTCATACATATCGGTTACCAGAAAACAATTGTAGCATCAAGAAGTTGAGACTTTTGGCCAGGAATGAAGAAGGATGTCGTTGATTACATTTCTAGATGTACGGAATGTCAAAGAGTGAAACATGAGCATAGACACCTAGTAGGTATGCTACATCAATTGTTAATTCCCAAGAGGAAATGGGAAGTGGTAACCATTGATTTTATCACTAGGTTCCCAAGGATAGCAAGGCAACATGATTCAATTATGGTGGTGGTGGATAACTTGGCAAAGTCTGCTCTGACTCATACAATAGCTAATATTGTAGAAATTGATATGAGGGAAATTTCTAGGCTGCATGGAATACCTAAGGAAAATGTTTCAAATATAGATACAAATTTTACTTCAAACTTTTGGAGGGTATTATTTAAGGGATTTGTTACAAATATGAAGTTTATCACAACATACCATCCACAGTCATATGGGTATATAGATATATTTAACCAATTTATTGAAGACATTTTAAGAATGTATGTGATGGATATTCCATCTAAGTGGGAAGATTACTTGCATTTGGTTGATTTTTCCTACAATAATGGGTATCAAGCTTCATTGAAGATGATACTATTTGAAGCTTTGTATGGTAGAAAACGTAATACTCTAGTGATTTGGGACAACCCAACAGACAGAGTGGTACTTGGGCCAGAATTGCTCAAGGATATGAAAGACCATATGGTTAAAATCAAGAAGAATTTGGAATAATCACAAGATAGGAAGAAGAGTTATGCAGATAAGAATAGAAAATCTAGAGAATTTAAAGTGGGAGAGAATGTACTTTTGAAAATGAATCCCAATAATATCTTATTGAAGTTGGGCAGTTGTACCAAGATAGTAGACATATTTTGTGGTCCATTTGAAATATTGGATAGAATAGGGACAATTGCATACATGCTTGCAATGCCTAATTCCATGAATGTGCATAATGTATTTCATGTCTCTTTTCTAAAAACGTATATGCATTATCCTAACCATGTTATTGATTGGAATTTGATTCAAGTGGAGCCAGAAGGATACGTTTAGGTCTAGTCAATGCACATATTGGATAGGAAGGTCAAAGTGATCCAAAATTGAGCCATAGGATTGGTAAAAGTTTAGTGGAACTCTTACAGTCTCGAAGATGCTACTTGGGAGAATGAGGATCCATGCAAGAAGAGTACCTGCAATTTTTTGAATACTTTTGAATAGTTTATTCTCTTTTGTATATGCACTAAGGGCAGTGCCAAAATAAGGGGGAGAGGAATGTAATACCCTAGTTTTGAGCCTCGGATTAAGAATGTATTTTTGTTATTTTATGAAAAGGAAGAGAGCCTAAGAAATTGAAAAGGTCGAACAACCTAGGAAATGTAATACTTTGAATATTAATAATAAAATATATTGTTGGTTGTAAGACATATAAAGACAAGAGTTATATGGGGATATGATTCCACAAGATAGGGGGCTAAGGGGCTAAGCATTTTATTACTTTTATAATTTTATTTTACCACCTTTGTTTTAGTGAGAAAATGAGGGGGGTTATGTGGAATTTTTGGGAACTTTCACATTATACCTTGGAAGTTTTTATTTAAACCATATTTTTGGGTTGTTTGGGGGTTACTTTTTGGTTACTCCATTTGGTTTTCCATTCATTGTTACAACATTGTTGGTTATTCATTCATTATTTTTCACTCTTGGAATGAGTTTGGGCATGGAAAACGTATTTCTAGAGTAGTGAGTGATGGTTGGTTGTTTTTAGGAACTACTAGTATTTTCCAACAGATAATTGATGCCTATGTGCATGAGATTGGTGGAAATTGTGAAAAGATTGTCCACAGTTGTGAATCCTTGGAGACTCTAGCATTGATATTTCCTAACTAGTAGCATTGGATCCTTGGAAATAGGTGGATGGCATGAGGGACTGTGTAGAAGTGAATGGGGTTCATTTCTTTGGTTTGTTCAAGCTGAAGGGGAAGAGAGATGGTAAACTAGGATTGTTGTGTAGTTGAGAAAATGTAAGAGTGGATTTCTAACTAGTTTGGGAAACTAAGAGTCAGCCTAGGACCATCCTTATGGATTCATAGCCTCAGCTCGAGGGTGGCCTATTATAGATATTTTATGTGCAACAGATACTAAGGTTGGGTGGAACATCTAACGTCTGTAGTCAGTTGGTGATTATTTCTTTTAAAGATAATTTCTCAATATATTCATTTGTGCTCATATTTTTTTGTGACTAATGAAATCAACAATTAGTCAGGAACATACTCACATGACACGGGATTGTGTTATCCGACTGCTACAACTACAACCTCCAAAAATGTCAATGTGGCCCCTCACGCAGCACACAATGTAAGTCGATGGCTTCAAACCGATGACTTCACATAACAGAGTGCCTTAACAGTACACTCCATCACCGACTGGTTTACACCCCGGGGGCTCTATGTTCTCTTATTTTATTCCACTTTGGATTTAATATTATGTATGTGATATGTTTATAATATGTCTAGTTGTTTGTCAATGTTGTGCATGACATGTTAATAATTTATTTTATGTTTATGCATGTTTCTTGATGACTGCATGTGCATTTATCATGTTTATTGAATTAAATAATGGAAAGGAAATTTGTATCTTCCTAGAAAGGTGAATTTTAGAGGTACTCGGGAAATGCTTTGTTGTGGGTACGTTATAGATTGGTATCAGAGTAATTTATTTTCGATTTTCTTGTATCAAAGTAGAAAAATTGTATTCTAGATACACCCAGTGGGGAGCTATGTGCATTAAAAAGAATTAAATTCTCCATGTTTCAATTTATTACTCATAATAAATGGAACCAAAAAAATATTAATTTTAGGATGATCTCGATAGTATGTCCTTACCAATCCAATGTTCACTATTTTTACTAATTTTTATTTTATCTAGCCATCCTCGACCAAAAATGATAATTAAGGTTCTCAACAATGAGAGAAAATGATGATACCTCAAAAATAAGTTTGTGTAAAACAAGAATATTGTTTTCAAGTAACCTCTGATAGAAATTTTCTATTTTTATTTCCATGTTACAATCCTTAGTTGCATCATTAATTATTAGTGTTTGGTCTTCAATTCAAGAGAACTACAACTCATATGTTTTAAAGGACTTCATCATGCTAAATAAATCAATAAAATTCCAAATCTAGGGAGTAAAGATACTCATGGGAGGTAAAGATCTCTCCAATAATATATCCTTGCATATATAACTCGGTTTTCTTTGTTATCGGTTTACTTTAATTTTGAAGGAGTCAATGCTAACACATTCAAAAAGTTAGGCTTCATTACTATAGGAAATTGAAAGTACAAATCCATTCATTAATTATTCTCATTGATTAAGAGAGGTAAAGTATCATACAATGTACAACACCTATAATCCACTTCCCTAAATATCCAAAAAGCCTTCTTTCCAATAATGGCCCAAAAAATATTTGAAACTTTTTTTTAGGATGCATAGTCTTCTTATTTAGTTCCAAGCTTGATAATTTTCATGTCAAAGGCTCTTAATATCCCCGTCACAAAATTTTCAAGAGTTATCTCCTCAAAGTCCATGTTCTCTTTAAGATATATCAACAATGAAAATGTGTGGCCAAGAATTTCCTATGCATTCAAAATTTGCTCCCAAATATGCAATAGTGTAAACCAAACTTAAATTTCATTTTTTTTTTCTTTCATAATTGCATGATATGAAGATTTAAGAAAACAAAATGTACTTTTTTTATGTACATTACGTTGAGATAAGAGCAAGAGTATCTATTTTTTTTTATTTTTTTTAATATGAACTTTTTTTTAACATGGGCTATGAATGCAATAATTTTCAAGGTATCAAAGAGGTATTAGAAAAAAATAAATCAAAACCGTAATAGTTTTGGATAGAGGCATTATTGTAGTGGATATTTGATTGTACACATTAATAAAACATGGTTGAAGGAACCAATAATTTGTATTAACGCTATTAACTTATTCACGTGAAATCTTGGTGAATGTAGGATACAAGTGCCTAGAGTGAGTGCCTAAATCGATTGGATGATCATATTGTTTTCAACATAATATGAGATGTTAGAATGTTGAAGCAGTGATTTGAAGCTAATATTTATTATAGATATTTAAATCTTAATGTTCAATTGTGAGTAGTATTTAATATCTTCCTATAAACATTTTATCAATACTTAATTATTATGTTCATAATTGCCAAAATGTATGTATAATATGTATCCATAAAAACTTTTTTTACCTATAAAAAAAAACATTCAATGTACTAGATATCTTCAACTAATTTCTAATATGTTTACTTCAACATAAGGATGTTTTTGTTAATGTAGCCTTGCTAACAACTAAAATAGAATATGAAATAGGCATTAATTTATAAATAATCACTAGTTAAACAAATGAAAAGAAGAACATGAGATAGGAAAATACATTTTCTTTCTTTAAAAAAATTATTTACATTTGAAAATTTTAAATTGATTCTATAAAATAGCTAGTATTTCAATTTGAGGAGTCTACGTGACACTCCATCCTAGAATATTTTAAGTGAATAAATAAGCATTTTAACATTTAACAAATAATTTTACTAAAAAAAGACTTTAAAACAATGAGTGTTGTACTAATAATTGGTAACATTCCAATTTCATGTTCAATCCACTTTAGCGAAGAAGTTGTTCCACTAACAACACATACTATAACATATTTGAGAATCTCTTGTATAATTCTGTTAATCATAAAACTTAATAACAAATTTCCATTGTTATGACAAATGAGATATTTCAATTTGATAATTGGCATCATGGGGAAAGGAACACCATTAGAATATGACTCAAACTAGTAATATCTTTCTAATCATTACTAATATTTGTAAAAAATAGGAATTATAGACAACCAATATGGTAATATTGTCTAAAATTATACCATCCCAAATCAAATTCAAATGTTGACAAAAATTATTATTAACATGTTGAAATTGTTTTTTGATTTGTATATTGTGAATTATTTCATGCTCAAAAGAAACTAACAAAGTTGGCTCCTTATTCTTAACATTACTATTAATATTACAACTTTGAATATATTAAATGGGTAGATCAAGTCATTGGAATGAAATATTAAAATATTAAAAAAATAAATATTTAATTTATTCCAATTAGTAATATTTTGTGCAATATAAGTATGGGTTCTGCCAAACATTTTATCCTTCCTAGGAAAGTGATATAATTCATAAAAGTATGACTAAAACTAGTAAATGCATTTTATCAACCATTAGAATCTATTAAAATATATATATACAAAGATAACAATGTTAATTATTGAAAACAATTTCATTCAAAATCAAATTTAAAAATTGAAAATAAATTATTAATAAGATGTTGTAACTATTTTTAATTTATTTTTTAAGATGATTTGGTATAAAAAGGTCCTAATAAGATAACAAGCAATATCTAACTCTTATTTTTTACAAATTTGAATGTCTTGAATGGATAATCTAAATCATTAGGAAGATTTAATGAGAAAATATTAGCAAAAATAATATTTACTTTAACCCTATTAATAATATTGAAACAATGATAATAATGGCTCCAACCAAAACATTTTAGGCCTCTTTAAAAAGTGATATCCATGGTGTAAGTTACCTAATTGGATATCTAGACACATTGTACATGTAATAACCAATGCATAAGATTCTTTCCTAATATTAACATCATTGGAAATTTCTTTCAAGTGGAACTTCTCTAAAGTATAGCGGATTTTTCTGGAATTCTCTATTCAACGATTTTAGATATAATATATATGCATATTTCCATTTGAAATATTTAGGCCCATATCCATATTGATTTACATATATCTTATGTTTATATATATATTTTTTTCTATATACATAATTGTCTATTGCAATTTAAAGTGAAATATTAACAATCTAAATCTTTTGAAATTTGGACGTGAATAATATGCATAAAAAATGCTCATCTTACCTTTGATTCTTATTGAAAAAAAAATTATCTTGAGGAAGTATTGGATGTGAATACTAATATTCAAGAAGGGTCAATTGATGCTTCATTAGACTTCCCCCTTTATGTGATTATTAATATTGAGAAAGGGTCTTCCAACCTTCCTTTGGGATACCCCACAATGTGAATAGTATACTTTGAGAAGGATCGACAAACACTTCCCTACTTTCCCCCATGATGTGAATATTATGTTGGAGAAAGGATAAACATACCCTTCAATGGGATACCCTACGACATGAGTGTTATTCTTAATCAAGGGTTATTCAACCTTTCCCTAATATCTCCCTTGATGAGTATACTAAGTTGGACAAAGCGTTAGTCATTCTTTCCATGGGCTTCCCTTCGATAAGAACACTATGATAGAGGAAGGGATAGTTGACCCATCCCAAGGCTCCAAACTAAATAATCGACTGAAAATTTCATGGACTCCATATAAATTAGAATATTATGCTAAAGGAAGGGTCAATAGACCCTTCCCTAGGATCCTCCTTGAATAGAATACAATATTGGAGGAAGGGTCGGTCAACTATTCTCCTCGATACCCCTCTATGAGAATACTAAGATCAAGGAAGGGTTGAAAAAAAATTCCCTAGGATTCTCCAATATGAGAATATTATTCTTTTGGAAGTATTAACCACTCATTCTTTGGGTTATGACTAAAAAAGAAGGGTTCACCCTCTACCCAAATATTGTGCTCCAAGAAGGGTTGGTTGTCCCTTATCTAGGTTATGTGTCAACACAAATACTATGTTTCAGAAAGGGTTGACTAACCCTTAAATTGGGTCCTCATCAACAAGAATACTATCTTGAGGAAAGGTTGGTTGAACCTTCATTGGGATAAAAAAGAATATGAATATGGAGGAAGGGTCAGCATACCCTTCCTAAGGCTCGCCACTAATGAGAATACTAATTAGAGGTAATGTTTGACCAAACCTTCTCTAGACTCCCACTTGATGAAAATAATGTACTCTAGGAATGGTTGGACGAACCTTTGAGGAGATCCCCCTCAATTAAAATACTATACTTAAGGAAGTATTGGCCAAACCTTCCCTTATCTCACCCTCAATATGAATCCTAAGTTATAGGAAGGGTTCATTGACCCTTCCATAGCTTCACTCTTTATGAGATTACTAATATGGAGAACAAGTTATTTGACACTTCCTCGACTTCCCATCAATGAGAATATTATGTTCAAGGAAGGGTCAATTGACCCATCCCTATGCTCCACATTTTTAATAACGCTATGGTCAACAAAGGGTCATTCAAACATTCCCTACGATCCCCATCAAGGTGAATTCTATGCTTGAATAATGCTTAGTCAAACATTCACTAGACTCCCCTTGATGGGAAATATAATATAGAAGGGTTGTTTGACCCTTCCTTAGTCTCCCCATGGTAGGAAAACTAATATAGAGGAAGTTTATACCAACCCTTCCCTAATATCCCCTCTAAAAGAATAGTATGTTTGAGGAAGAGATGTCCAACCCTTCCCTAGGATTATCATAGATTAAAATACTATGCTTGAGGAAGTGTCAATTAGGGATACCCCTCTATGAGAATATTAAGTTGTAGAAAGGGCCAGTTGACCCTACCCTAGGATTCCCTTGACTAATATAGAAAAAGGTTCATTTGACCCTTTCCTAGGCTCCCCCTCGACAATAGTACTAAGCTCAGGGAAGGTTTATTCAACATTCCTCAAGATCTCTGTGGAGATGAATTCCATGCTTGAAGAAGGTTCAATTGAACCTTACCTTAGCTTCCCTTGATGATAAATATAATATAAATGAAGGATCAATTAACCCTTCCCTAGGATCCCCTCTATAGGAAAATTGATATAGAGGAATTTACTATCAACCCTTCCCCAAGCTCCCCTCAACAAGAATACTATGTAGGAGGAAGGGTTGATTAACCCTTCCCTAGGACCCTCGCTCAAATGAATACTATGCTCAAAGAAGGGTTGACTAACCCTTCCTAATACTTCCTATAAAGGAGAATACTAATATGGATTAAGGGTTATTCAACCCTTCCTCGATATCCCCTCTATGGGAAAACTAATGTAAAGGAAGGGTTAGTTGACCCTTCTCAAGGATTCCCCTAAAAAATAATACTCTTTTGAAGGAAGGGTCCATCAAAACTTCCTTGGAATCCCTATCAATGAAAATACTATTCTTAAATAAGAATCAACTAACCCATCCATGAGCTCCCTTAACAAGAAAACTAATCTATAGGAAGGGTCATTTGACCCTTCCCCAATCTCCCCTCGACAAGAAAACTAATATAGAGGAAGTGTCGTATAACCTTTTGTAACATCACAGTTTTAACCCTTATGAACTATAATGTATTATGTAATTGTGACTTAGGTTGGTGAGCCAGTAAAGTCAAAAAGGGGCCAGAGTGCCTAGGAAATGTAATACTTCATATACATTAATAAAATACACCAATATTGGTTGCAATACGGACAAGGAAAAAAGAGATAGGGGGCTATGATTCCACGCGAGAGGGGGCTTGAGGGGCTAAGTCTTTTTGTTATTATTTTATTTAACCATAATTGGTTTTATGGAGAAAAGGGGTTACATGGGCTTCTTGGGGGAGGCCATGTGGTTCTTGGTTCTTGTGATTATATAAACATTCCTTCAGGGTTGTTTTGGGTCGTTTATTTTCCCTGATGCTATTATTTTCCGCGTTGTGCTTCTTTTCCATGGTGTTCTCTTCCCCTGGTTCATTTTGTTCCCTTGTTCTTCTTTCCTCTTCACTCACTATTGATAGTTCATATGCTCTTGGGATGATCATGGAAATGAATGGAAGTAAGAGGAGATCCATCGATGAATGGCTATAATAATTACTAATCATTCCATAAGGGAATGGATGCATGTGTGCATGAGCTTGATGGTAGTTTGGATAGAACTGTCCACAGCTGCGAGTCCTGAGAGTCCCAGCATGGAGATTCTTGACCAGAAGCACTAGAGCCCTGGAAGGAGAAGGACATCTTGAGGGACTGCCTAGCAGAGAAGGGGGTCCCTTCTCTTGGGGTTGTGCAGGCTGGGTAGAAGAGAGTTTTTGTACTTTGGATTGTTGTGAGTGTTGAAAGGCCTGTGATAGCTTGAGTGCTGAGAGGCCTTTTAGTTATGAGACTGATGGCAATTCAGATAGAACTGTCCACAACTGAGAATCCTTGGAGTTTCCAGTAGGTATATTTATTGACCAGTAGCATTGGAGCCCTAGAGAGAAATGGAACAACCTCAGGGACTGCATGGCAAAGAAAGGTGTTCATTTCTTTGGGTTGTGTAGGCTGAGGGGGAAAGAGATATGGAAATTAGGATTTGTTGCGAGGTTGGGAAACCTGAGAGCTAGTTAGCCAATTGTTGTGTGTTTAGACTTGGCCTAGAACCCTCCCTTCTAGATTCATATCCCTGGCTCGGGGGTAACCTGCTATTGAGAGTAAATGAACAACAATGTTTATGGTTGGGAGGAACATCCTTGGTCTACAGCCAGTTGTTGAATGTTTACATGAACGATAATTGCTCTCTCTTTTTTATGTCCAATGTTATTCCTCTGTGTATTTAATGATCTATGAGATATGTATTTTAATTTGCTTATCTGTTGGTTATTTTTTGTGCATGGCACATTGTTTATCCCTTTTATGTTGTACCATGGATCTTGATTGATGCATGTGATTTTTATGCCTCTAACATTTTTGAACAATCCTTTGATTTCAAGATAAGATCAGATAACTAAGTCTTGGGACTACAACATTCCCCACCTGTTGGTGGCTGGGTGTGTTGCAGCCAGTTTAAGTGGTGTAGCATGGCCTGTGGATGGCTTGGTATATTACAAATTAGTATCAGAGCTATTGGTTGAAACATCGGGCCGGTATGGGTTATATCTATTGGTCAGAGTCTCATGGTTGAGATCGATTTATGACCGTGAAGTCGAAAATATCAAGAGGAATGGCACTGCAGAGTCTGCACAGAAGCTAGGGAATCAAATATCCTTGAAGGAGATCGTGGGATTGTGAGCATCCCTCTCGAATTCGAGAGCGATCACCACCATGGGATCAACTTTATATTTGGACCGTTGGATATGTTCATGATAAGACAAATCCTTCGCAGTCGTCAGATCTAGAGAAGGTACAGGGTCGTTAATAACTGGAGTCCTTTGGAATCCGTTGCTTCAACAAGTGTTAAGTCTTTGATGAAAAGGAGGTAAAATCCTCGAAGCTCTGAATTCCCAAAGTGAATCTACGTCATAGATCACTGGAAGGACTACTTGACCATTGGATTTGTCCAAGGACATATTTGGGTCGTTGGATTAGGAACAGATCAAGAGGTGAGGCACAGTGGAGAAGATCAGTTCTCAGCTGTCAGATCTATGCATGAGCAAGCATGATTCATAGATATCATGGTAGTTCAGAGGTTTTGCACTCCGGGAGAAGCAAGTCCTTAATTTTCCAAGAAGAAAATCTTCCGAAGTCTTGAACTCTAAAGCAAATCATGACTATTTTTTGTTTGGGACGTGTGTCTATAGATTATCAAGTATTCGACATTCAAGAGTTTTAGTCCTTATGCCACTTGGAGAATTTTTCTGTGAAGTCTCGAAGTCCAGAGTCAATCCGAATCATTCACGGTTAGGGGATACGTGTTCGCATATCAACGATTGTTCATAAGTTCAACATTCATAGGAATTGTTGGATGGAGTTGAAAAATCCTCTGAAACCCTGAAGTGTCGGAGTCCTGAAACTCTAGAGAAGCACAATTTGGAAGTTTGTCAGTTTGGGAGATTTGTAATGTTATGTGGTGAAGTTTTCCAAATCCTAAAGTCCTGAAGCTCTGGAGAGAAAAAAATCGTGAGTCTGCCAGTTTGGCATTCGGGAGTTTTGAGGTGTATGGTAGAAGAAACTTTCGAAGCCAGAAGTAGTCAAAGTCCCAGAGTGTCGAAGTGACGTGACATGCTCATGTCACTGAGGGTGACATGGAACCACCTCATGAGTGCCACGTGTCATCCTATTTTTTTATATTCATAGACCTTTTGTGCCACTTATAACTTGACATGTTTCACCCGTAGGATGGGCCACATGTCATCTCTGTATTTTTTTTGCCATGTATCACCCCCCTTGATGTGTAGTTGTTGATGAGGCTCTTGAAGTTCAGAGATTTGGAACTCAGGGATAAGGGAGTATGTCATTATGATAACCTCTGAAGTCTAAAGCTTCGGAGCACCGGAATAAGAATACTCTGAAGAGCCTCTCCGGGAGCTCTCCAGTTCGACATTCAGAGGGAATGTTGTTTAGTAGAAGTGGAACCTCTAAAGCCCGAAGTTCTGAAATTTTGAAGTGTGTACAGATCGTCTATCTCAACATTTGATTAAGTCATGACTGTTGATCTCATTGAAGCCTCTGGATGGGATGGTACCATCCAATTGACGAGAGATCAAATCTTGATCGTCTGATCTGCCAATAGATTCGTTGGAAGGGCTTTGGTGAAGCTTAACTTCGGGAGAAATCAAAGATTGAAGAGGGAGAATAGTTGAAGGTTGAAGTCTGGAGGACTTGGTCCCCGCGTCAATCTCATGATATGGTAAAGGGGTTGTTTAAAGGCATTAAGGGCCTAAAAGTGAATAAGCCCTCATACATTATGTTCGAACGAGGTCATGTGTAAATAATAAAGAGAAAAGTGCTAGAGGAAGCCGCTAAAGAATTAATAAGAATGTGGTTTCAATCCATGGTCATGTGTATCATGGTTTGAAGGAAGTGCCTATGCAGAATTCATATTTTGTACCAATTTAAAGGGGGCAGTGGATTTTTTTTGACAAAATCTTGTTGCAAAACAAGAGAAAAATGGTTGAAAGTGGTTTTTAATCGGGAATCCATAACTTTTAGTATAGATATTGATTTGGGCGTAAGATTACAATAATTGGGAAGTTGATTTGGAGGATAATGACCTAGAATCATTCTATTTTGGATAACTATCATAATTGATATAATTTTCTTCATGAATTAAACAAAAAAGGTACTTGTAAATTTAATTGACAATTTTTTGATGATATGTATAATTCTAACAAGATGGTTGCTTCCAGGTTTGTCAGGATTAGAGGTATAATCAGATCAATTCAAGAACAAGATTAGATATTAGAGTCATGGAAGCATGACATAGCTTATAGAAGTTGGATGAGGTACTGCAAAAGAAAGAATCCTCACATAGGATATGAAACTAGCAGGTTGAAAGTGTCATGGAAGGGCATAGAAGGAAAAATTTGTTGAAAAAATGTAATTGCAAAGTGTATTCTTATTATTATTTGATATATTATTCATTGGATCAATCCCCATTGTGGATTGATCATGTCGGCTATCGTAAAAGGACCAAATCCCCTTTTGTGGATTGGTCATAATATAATTGTAATAGGAAAAAGAAGAAGTCATCCCCAGAATATATCAAAGAGGCCCTGGAATATAATAAAGGTGGTTATAACCACCCAGGAGAAGAAGTCGGCCCTACCAGTGAAAGGACACTCCCACACGTGCCAGTCTTGTATAAATGAGGTTAGCACCTCACTTAGACACACACTCACTTTTTCATTGAGAGACAAGTTTCGGAGCTGCAGTTGGAGAAGAGAGAGAGAGAGAGGTGCATTTTTGGGAGAGGACATTATGTACTTGTTTGAGTTATATCTTGGAATTGTATTGGCTATCTATATTAAAGAAGTTTTGTTGGGTTTTCTGCCCCATGAGGGTTTCCCAGGATAAATGATGTGTCTCTTGTGATTGTGTATTTATCAGTGATTCTATCTTATGCTATTGTTATCTATTGAAATGAAAAGAACTATAATAATGGATTAAACATTAACATGGTATTAGATCCAAGCTAAAGAGACCATATTTCACAAGAGAAAAGTGAAAAACGTCACTGTTGTCGTACATGCAAATTAGGGTTTTTTGTTGGTGAGGTATTTCAGCCCTAAAACCATCTAAAAAAGTGTGCCCTCCCCCAAGGATCATTTTGGCACGTTCAACGCACCTTTTAAGTGGCTAGATCTCCCGAAAAGTGAAACCCTAGTTTTACAAAGTACTAGAAGTACCAGAAAACCAGAGAACCAGAAGTACCAGAGTACTAGAGGTACTAGAAAACCAGAAGCACTAGTCCAGAAATCCACAGATCAATTTTGGAGGGGTAAGAGTTGAATTTTATCAGATTCAAGCACACCAGGCTACTCGGCTCAACAAATCAAACCTCCTGGTAAGTTCAGAATTTGATTTTGAACATTTTCATTTTTGGACATTTTCCCATATTCAAGTAAAAGATGTCTACAAGCGTTAAGCTTGTTGACAAGCTAGAAGGTGTGGAAAAATTTTGTTCCTGTAAATATAGGATTGGTCTCATTCTTAAAGAGAATTACCTAGCAAGATTCATCAAAGAAGAAGTGTCGTAGCCCACTGATGCTGCAGAAAAAGCAAAGCCCCAAAAGGACACAATTAGGACCAAAAGAATCATTACAGATTCAATCAAAGACCACCTGATTACCTATGTGTCATCAAAGAAGACTCTGAAATAAATGTTTGATGCCCTAAATAGACTATATGAAGGAAAGAACATAAATCAGAAGATGAATCTTAGAACTTGTCTCAAGAATACAAGAATGCAGAAAGGAGAATCAATCCAAGAATACTTCTCCATAATATCCCAATTCAAAGAACAACTAGAGGCAATTGGAGATACTATAGATGAAGACGAACTTATAATGACAACCCTAAATGGTCTCGCAATACCTTGGGATGCATTCATCCAAATGATTTGTGCCAAAACAGATAAACTGAAGTTTGACAGTCTATGGGAAGAATGCATCCAAGAAGAAACAAGAGTAGCTAACCAAAAGGCTTTACTAGCAAGATATGAAGATCAATCCCTAGCTACTCACACTAAAGGAGGAAGAAAGAATTCTTACTTCCAAAAAGAGACTTACAAAGATTCTCAACCGAAAAACAAATTCAGTCATAAAGAAGCTCATCCAAGAGATTCCAGAAGAAAGGACAACAAAAGGAAAGAGATTACTCATCTATACAATGCTACCATTTTGACAAGATGGGATACATTGTGAAATTTTGTCCAGCTAGACCAAAAGAATACAAGAGGAAACAAAAGAGGCACCATGTCCATGTAGTTGAAGATGAAGAGCCACTTGTAAAGATGTTAAGAGAACAAATTAAAGAACATGTCTTAATATCGTCCCTCTCAGGATTGGTAACACCTGGAGAGGTCACTTGGCTCATTGATAGTGGTTCCTCCAAACACATGACAGGACAAAGAGATATTCTCTCTTACATTTAAGAAAAGAAGTTTTCTCAAAAAGTGACACTTGGAGATGATTATCAATATCCCATCAAGGGAGTGGGAGAATCAAACTACAAGCTTAATTCAGGAAATGCAATGAAGATGAAGGACGTACTATATGTACCGGGTTTGACAAAGAACCTACTCTCCATATCATCTTTAGAGAAGAAAGTCTTCAGATTTTCCTTTATAGATGGAGAAGTTCTTATGTGGGCTAAAGGAGAAATCTTAAAAGAACCAATCATCATTGGAAAAGAAGAAGGTGGCTTGTATAAGCTAAAGGGTCACTCAGAAGCTGCGATGACCCACACCATTGAGAATCCATGTGAACTTTGGCATAGAAGATTAGCTCACATTAACTACAAGGTGCTACCATGCATATGCAAAGAGGTCATAGGTTTACCAGAACTCAAGGTTGACCATGAAGGTGTATCCAATGGATGTGCACAAGGGAAGAACGTCAAGAACCCTTTTCCGAAGAGAGACAACAAAGCAGAAGGAGTCCTAGAACTCATTCATTCATATGTGTGTGGCCCAATTCCATCATCCTCCATTAGTGGGTATGTATATTATGTATCATTTATTGATGATTATTCTCGTAAGACCTGGTTATATCTCTTGAAATCTAAAGATGAAGTGTTCAGCAAATTCAAGGAATTCAAAGCCTTGATAGAGAATCTTTCTGAAAGAAAGATCAAGATACTCAGGTCAGATAATGAAGGAGAATACACCTCAAAAGAGTTCATGAACTTCTGTAAAGATGTTGGGATCAAGAGGGAACTCACTACTCCCTATAATCCTCAACAAAACGATGTGGCTAAAAGAAAGAATAGAATGATAATGGAAGTCATGAAGACCATGATCCATGATCAAGATCTTCCTATGTGCTTATGGGAAGAAGAATCAATGACAGCCATATATGTGCAAAACCAATTGTCCCATAGTGCACTTGGGTTCAATACCCCGGAAGAGATGTTCACCGGAAAGAAGCCAGAGGTAAGCCATCTCAAAATATTTGGCTGCCTAGTATTTATACATATATCGAAAGAGAAAAGAAACAAGATGGAACCCTCAGGAAAGAAGGGAATATTTGTGGGATATTGTGAGGTCTCCAAGGACTTCAGGATCTATATACCAGGTCACCACCACATTGAGATCAACATGGATGTGACCTTTGATGAAGATGCAACGCTCAAGAAATAGAGAAAATGACATCTTGAAGAGGTATATGAAGAGGAACCTGTAATCCCCAGAGTTGCAAAATCAGTGAGGGAGGGTCCTAGAGCTGCTGAACCAGTGAGGGAAGTTGTAACTTCCCCTAATGAGGAAATTCTAGAACATCATGACGTAGCAGAGTTTCAAGAACCTCCTCAGATGACAATCCTCCATAAAATAAATCCATCTTGGGCTAGAGAGCTTATTCAATATGGAGAGAAGTATGGTTTTCCCAAAGGAACCACAAGACATGTGAAGAGACCTAATCCATTCTCCAGTTATATGGCTTTGATGTGTGATCTCCTAGAAAAGGAGCCTACCTGCTTTGAAGAATCCATTCAGAAGAAATAATGGGTAGATGCCATGATAGAATAATACCAATCCATAATAAAGAACGATGTATGGGAAATAGTTCCCAGACTAAATAACAAGGATGTGGTATCGTCCAGATGGCTCTTCAAAATAAAACATGTTGCAGATGGAAGTATTGAGAAGTATAAAGAAAGATTTGTAGCTCGTGGATTTTCTCAAAAAGAAGGCATTGACTATGAAGAGACATTCGTTCTTGTAGCTAGATACACTTCGATCAGAACCATCATAGCGCTTGTAGCTCAGATGAGGTGGAAGTTACACCAGATGGTTGTAAATACATCTTTCCTAAATGGTGTTATCAAAGAGGAAGTGTATATAGAACAACCTCAAGGATTTGAAGTTGAAGACAGGAAGTCTCATGTCTGCAAGTTGAAGAAAGCCTTGTATGGATTGAAGCAAGCTCCTAGAGCTTGGTATGGCTGGATAGACAGCTTTCTGACAAGCTTGGTCTTTACCAAGAGTAAAGTAGATTCTAACCTCTACTTCAAGGTTATGAATGATGAGCCAGTAATATTATTACTATATGTGGATGACTTATTCTTAAATGGAGAATAAAATCTCATCACTGAATGTAAGACGAGACTCACTTCAGAATTTGAGATGAAATACCTTGGCCTAATGCACTATTTCTTAGGTCTTGAGGTATGGCGGAGTCCATATAGGATATTCCTTAACCAAGGGAAGTATGCAGTTGAAATCTTGAAGAGGTTCGACATGTTAGAGTGCAAACCCATGAATACACCCATGGAAATGAAGTTGAAGCTGTTGGTCAATACTTCGTCAGAATTGATTGATGCCACACTGTATAGACAGATTATTGGATCGTTGATGTACCTAATGAACACCAAACTAGATATTTGTTTTTTCGTGAACACCTTGAGTCAGTTTCTGGTAGAACATAGACATGTTCACCTTGTGGCTGCAAAACATGTGATGAGGTACCTTAAGGGTACATTAGATTGTGGTCTCAATTATGATGGAGATCATGATTTCACATTGAGTGGGTACATTGATTCAGATTGGGTAGGAAGTGTTTCTGACAAGAAAATCACTTCAGGATGTTGTTTCAGTTTGGGATCAGCCATGATCTCGTGGCAGAGTAGGAAGCAATCCAGCATTTCTCTCAACACAGCAGAAGAAGAATACATTGATGCATGTTCTGCCAGCTGCGAAGCTATATGGCTTCGAAATTTGTTGACCGGCCTATGTAACTTAGATATGGAAGAAAACATGATCCTATGTGACAAACAGAGATGCATAAAGATGTAAGAGAATCCTGTATTCCATGACATATCAAATCACATAGAGATTAGTTATCATTACATCCATGACATGGTGCAGAGAGGAGCCTTAAAACTTCAATACATTAGCACGGATGAATAGGTTGTTGATGTGTTGACCAAACCTCTATCTTGTGTAAAGTTTGAGCACTTTCTAGATAAGATTGGTATAGTCTGAAAGGACCTTCCTCGAAAGGGGGAGTAGTTGTTGTGATGAGACGTCTCTTTCTTCCAGCTTCATTGTTGTGACGTAAAGCAAGAAGATGTGATGAGAATAGTATTGTGCTTATGTCTTGACAGTTGTGACATAAAGCAAGAAGATGTGATGAGAATAGTACTGTGCTTCTGGCTTGACAGTTGTGACGTAAAGCCAGTCTAGTATCTTGCTTCCAACCTGATGTTTGTGACATAAATCAAGACGATGTGATGAGACTAGTACTATGCTTCTGGCTTGACAGTTGTGACGTAAATTGAGTCTAGTATATTGCTTCCAACCTGATGGTTGTGATGTAAAGAAAGACGATGAGATGAGACTAGTACTGTGCTTCCATCTTGAGAATTTGTGACGTAAAGCCAGTCAAGTATCTTTCTTCCAACCTGATGGTTGTGACATAAAGCAAGACGATGAGATGAGACTAGTACTATGCTTCCAGCTTGAGAAGTTGTGACGTAAATCTAGTCTAGTATCTTGCTTCCAGCTTGAGTGTTGTGAGGTAAAGCAAGATGTTGAGATGAGACTACTACTATGCTTCTAGCTTGAGAAGTTGTGACATAAAGGCAGCCTAGTATCTTTCTTCCATCTTGATTTCTATGATGTAAAGCAAGATGAGTATTGAGCTTCCATCTTAACAGCTGTGACGTAAATCCAATCATGTATTATGATGAGCCAACCTCGTGTTGTGATGATGATGATGTATTAGTTTTATACTAATTCATATTGATGCAGATGATGATTTTATTCCTTTGAGAATGATGATGCTTCCGATGAATAAAACTTTCGATGATTTATAGACACTCCAATTAGTGTTCCAAGATGATATTGATGATGTTGTCCTCCTGATGATGTTGATGATAAAGGCCTCTCTCTCGTCTGATGTTGTTGTAGAATACCCTTCTTGTTAGGGTGGGGTGTTGAAATAATGTAACTGCAAAGTATATTCTTATTATTATTTGATATATTATTCATTGGATAAATCCCCATTGTGGATTGATCATGTCGGCTATTGTAAAAGGACCAAATCCCCTTTTGCGGATTGGTCATAATATAATTGTAATAGGAAAAAGAAGAAGTCGACCCCAGAATATATCAAAGAGGCCCCAGAATATAAAAAAGGTGGTTATAACCACCCAAGAGAAGAAGTTGGCCCTACTAGTGAAAGGACACTCCTACACATGCCATTCTTGTATAAATAAGAAGGCTAGCGCCTCACTTAGACACACACTCACTTGTTCATTGAGAGACAAGTTTCAGAGTTGCAGTTGGAGAAGAGAGAGAGGCACATATTTGGGAGATGACATTATGTACTTGTTTGAGTTATCTCTTAGCATTGTATTGGCTATCTATATTAAGGAATTTTTGCTGGTTTTTCTGCCCCATGAGGGTTTCCCAGGATAAATGATGTATCTCTTGTGATTGTGTATTTCTCAGTGATTCTATCTTATGGTATTGTTATCTATTGAAATGAAAAGAACTATAATAATGGCTTAAAAATTAACAAAATTAAGGCTCCATAGCCTTGAAGGTAGAAATGTGTAGACATTTGCAAAGCTTAAGTGTGAAAGGAATCCACTTTTGATATCAGAGTTCGCAGTGGAAGCAGGATGCCAATGTAGAGAATTGGGAATGCTCTCTCACTTGAAAAGTGTCTTTGAAATAAAATGGACTTCCATTTCGGAATGGTATTAAGTGTGAAAGGTGTGGTTTCACAGGGAAATGTTAATGAAGTAATCTAATGGAGAACTAGGAGTAACACTACTTGATTCAATAAGGTTTTAGTAGAATGATGGAATGTTTTGAGCTACTTCATTCCAAGGAGCTAGAATGTCTCATACAGGAAAAGTTGGGCATGACTACCCAAGGGGAGCTATTGCAATTTGAGTACATTGGTTGGATTGCAGAATGGCCAAGTGGAACTTGGATGAAAAGTGTTCAAACCAGGGAGAAATAGTGAAAATGAGAAGAATGGGATCATGCAAGGAAGCAAGGATATGAAGGAGTTCAAGGACAACCAGATACAACATAAATAGATAAATAAATAAGTGAATTAAAATAGAAATGCACTAGAGTGCATGAGGCATACAATGAAGTTAAATTACATATGCATTAGTAGGCATGTTGGCAGTGAATTATGGGTGCATATGGATGTGTAATTTTTCATATGTACATACTTGGATATGCATATAACATTCTTGTGAACTTAGAATAGTCTATTATTATGAAATAATGTTTGAGTATGACTAATGATGGATTATGTATTCAGGAAAAATGATATAGCAGGGTTAAATATGTGGATGTTGTTGTTTATTATGATTTACATCTAGGTGAAGACCCATGAGGGTGTCAAGAATGGTGATGAGAATGACGAAGGAGGAATTCTGTGAGCTTCTACAAATATCAGTTGGTCAGATGGAAACAAGTAAGTTGATAACAACCAGGCAGGTATGCATTTAGTTTTTTTTTATGCATACATGTTGAAGGGGATTGAGGTAAGAACTCCCTCAGTTAATTTTGAATATTTAAATTGATATGTAATGGCCATAGGCCTAGAGTATGTAAATTTTGTTGATGCTAGAATGCATTTAGATAAAATGTTGGTTGCATATTATGTTATGATTGGTTATGGGATCATAACTGGGTTAATTCAAGAGACATACTCCTTCTATAACAATGAATATCCATAGAGCTAGTCATGTGTGAGACCATAACATGGTTGGATATCGAAGGGATATAGCGCTATGTGAGTGCTCAATGGTATCTATTGCATATCTCATGTTTGGACTGCAACCTCATTTCCAACACTGAAGATCACTTAAGGATTATATTATTGGTGTTGTGTTTGGGTGGAAAAGGAAGGTATCCAAATAGTTAGGCAAGCAGTGGGAAGTGTGTGGATGATGTGTTGAGTCATTGGTTAGACCTTCCAACTCATCATGGTGGAATTCATGACATAGTTATGTGGTATTATGTATTCAATGCATGGATGCATTGTCTAGTTGTGGGCATGGGTATTGGTACATTGATTGTTATTTTATTTAGAAACTAATTGTTGCATTATGAAAATTTTGTGGTGCTAAAAAGAAATACATAATGATGGATAGATACATTATATTTAATATGAGTACTAGTTGAAGGTGATTGGATTGTTGTTTGTTACAATTCCAAGATCATTTTTTGGAGCTATTAAAAATGTTACAAGTGATATTTCAGGAATCATTGAATGCATTTGGGTAAATGCATGTATATACTATAGAAATTATTATAGCTGACATGATGTGAGTATTGCTAACTCATGAAGTTGAAAATAGTTTAGGAACTGTCATATATTACAACAAGAAAGTTGTGGGTTAATGCTAAATTACAAAAAATCTTTGTTGGATAGAAGAAATAAACTATTGGTTGATAATCCATGTGTTGAAAATGATGGGTTCATTCCAATTGATAGTTGGAGTAATGGAAGTGATTGAATTGTAGTTGTAAACAATTCTAAGATCACTTTGTGATTTTTTTTTGAATTGTAGTTGTAAACAATTCTAAAATCACTTTATATAGCTTGTACAAGAGATATTGACAATTGTTTTGGCTGAGGAATGTTGAAATTGCAAGAAGAAAGGGTCTTGGATATGGCAGTGTTGTAATCCCATAAAGAAGACCAATGCATATTGCTTCCAGAGATAAATTATTATGAGCAGAAGCTCATATTTGGAAATTTTATCTTTCCTATATAAAACAGTTTTGGGAAATATAGTTTAGTAATTACTGACAAATTGTTTTGGTTAAATGTAAATCAAGGAAATTGAAGGTAGGATGATCTTGGATATGGAAGGGATGTAATCCATATGGAAGACTGATATCTACAGCTACAGAGCCAAACATTATGAACAGAAAGATCATGCTTGGAAAAAAAAATCTTGTATAAAACATATTTGACATTTATCATTGAAATTATTATAACAATATCTCATGATGACTGTATTTTTACAATACAGATGAGATTTTTTCTATTGAAGTTGGAAGCTTGCGAAAAAGAACACCAAAAGGAAATCGATCTCAATGATGAAGGAATGCAACGAAGAAAGTCCAGTGGACTTGTTGCAACTAGATTTATTGAAGCCGCAACTCTGAAACTTCTTGGTCGAGTGCACTGGAGTCTTGGAGAGAAGTGGAACAACCTGAGGGACTACATGGCAGAGAAAGGGGTTCATTTATTTGGGTTGTGCAGGGTTGAAAGGGAAGGATATCTTGATGGTTGGAATTGCTGCTAGAAATATAAATTCTGAAGATAATTATACATGTTTTGGGTCAGAATGCCTATGTATACATGTTTAATTTTAGCCCAAGGTGCCTATGTATATAAAATTAGGTTGCATTTCCTGTGTGGATTAAGGCCAGAGGGCCTGGATTTGTAATGTTAATAACATTGGAATGGTTTTTTGCATTGAGGATAGTGCTAAAATAAGGGGAGGGGGATGTAACATCCCAGTTTTAACCCTTGTGAACTATAATGTATTATGTAATTGTGACTTAGGATGGTGAGCAGGTAAAGTCAAAAAGGAGCCAGAGTTCCTAGGAAATGTAATACTTCATATACATTAATAAAATACACCGATGGCTACAAGACATACAAGGAAAAAAGAGATAGGGGTCTATGATTCCAGGAGAGAGGGGGCTTGAGGGGCTAAGTCTTTTTATTATTATTTTATTTAACCATAATTGATTTTATCCAGAAAATGGGTTACATGGGCTTCTTGGGGGAGGCCATGTGGTTATTGGTTCTTGTTATTATATAAACATTCCTTGGGGGCTGCTTTGGATCATTTATTTTCCCCAGTGCACTTATTTTCCCTCGTGCACTCTTCCCCTGGTTCGTTTTGTTCACTTGTTATTATTTCCTCTTCACTCACTATTGTTAGTTCATATTCTCTTCGGTTGAGCATGAAAACGAATGGTAGGAAGAGGAGAGCCATCGATGAATGGATGTAATAATTATTGATCATTCCAGGAGGGAATGGATTCCTGTGTGCATGAGCTTGATTAAAGTTTGAATAGAATTGTCCATAGTTGTGAGTCCTGAGAGTCTTAGCATGGAGATTCTTGACTAGAAGCCCTGAAGCCCTAGAAGGAGATGGACAGCTTGAGGGACTATGTAGCAGAGAAGGGGGTCCCTTCTCTTGGGGTTGTGTAGACTAGGTAGAAGAGAGTTGGTGTACTTTGGATTGTTGTGAGTGATGAAAGGAATGTGATAGCTTGAGTGATGAGAGGCCTGTTAGTTATGAGATTGATGGTAGCTCAGATAGAATTGTCCATAGTTGAGAATCCTTGGAGTTTCCAGTAGGGATATTTCCTTACCAGTAGCACTGGATCCCTGGAGAGAAATGGAACAGCCTCAGGGATTGCATGGAAGAGAAAGGTGTTCATTTCTTTGGGTTGTTCAGGCTGAGGAGGAAAGAGAGATGGAAATTAGGATTTGATGTGAGGTTGGGAAACCTGAGATATAGTTAGCCAACTATTGTGTGTTTAGACTTGGCCTAGGGCCCATCCTTGTGGATTCATAGCCCTGGATCGGGGGTGACCTGTTGTTGAGAGTAAATTAATAGCAGTGTATATGGTTGGGAGGAACATCCTTGGTATGCAGCCAGTTGTTGAATGTTTACTTGAAATATAAGTGTTCTTTGTGTTTTTTGTCTAATTTTATTCTGTTGTGTATTTAATTATCTTTGAGATATGTAGTTTAATGTGCATGTCTCCTGGTTATTTTTTGTGCATGGGATGTTGTTTATCCCTCTTATGTTGTAGCATGGATCTTAATTTATGCATGTTATTTTCAAGCCTCTAACATTGTTGAATAGTCCTTTGATTTCAATATAATATCAAAGAACTGAGTCTTGGGACTGCAACATGCCCTGCCTATTGGTGGTTGGGTGTGTTGCAACCGGTTTAGGTGGCGTAGCCCAGCCTTTGGATGGTTGGGTACGTTACACCTTCCCCTAGGCTCCCCTTGATAAGAAAACTATGCTAAAGGAAGGGTTGATTGACCCTTCCCTAGGATCCCGGTCAACATGAATATTATGCTCAAGGATAGGTCGAGTGGCCCTTCTTTCCCCCACCCCTTGGTGAGGATACTAAGTTGGAGGAAGATTCGATGAAAACTTCCTCAAGATACCCTCAATTAGAAAATTAATATAGAGTAAAGGTCGACCGACCCTTTCCTTGGATCCCCCTCTACAATAATAATATGCTAGAGGAAGGGTTACCCAAGTATTCCTCAATATCCACATTAACATGTATATTATGCTTGAATAAGGATCGACTAACCCTTCCCATATTCCTCGATCAACTGGGATTTCCCTTTCCTCCATGAAATAGACATTCCCAAGAAAAATATTAGCAATATAAATCATCAACCTTGTTCCATCCATTATGGCACACCTTCCCATCATTTCCTCTATTTCATTGTTTGGACTACCTATTGGAGAGCTTTCTTTCTCCATGAGAACCCTTTTCATGTGCAAACCTTCTCCCTCTTTCCTAAAGACGTGTAAAAAGTATTATCACCTTTATCCTACCTCATACCATCATCCTCCACAGGCCATGTGGGGGTTTCATAGAGCTCACATAAGTCACCCCATATTGGTAAATGCATTATATCAAGTTGTTTCAACTATCTTAGTTCATTTAAACGATGAAAATTTCAAGAGACTAGTTGTTTTTATGAGCCAATGTTTAAATATTAATGAGGTAAATTTTTCCATAATCATGAAGCATTCTTTTGTAGGCATTGCAACTCTAAGAGAATTTAGGCATTATTTTTTATTAAAGTATGTGGTTGTTAAATTTCTACTATTGACAATGGAGCATTTTTTTTCCCAGACTCATCTCCAAGGTATGTTGGCTAATTATCTTTCCAAAATTCAATAATTTGACATTAAAATTAATAAGACAACAACCTAAACACGATAATAACCATTTATTCACTCCTATTTATTTGTTTTTAGTTTGTATCCTTTATTTTTGTTTTGTTTGTTTAAGCTAAATTGAAGCCTTGATGTTGAAGCATATTCTTGGAATCACCTTCTAAATTTCAACACACTTTGAAACCATGTTGAAATCTCAATTCCCAACACCTAGATACTTTACTACCTTGTGTATTTCCTTGTTTATAATCAAATTACAACACACAAATAAAATATACTGGTTGGAAATAAATATAATAGAAGCAAAAATTGAAAACCAAACTCACACAACACATAGAAATTTTTCCCTTCAAATATGTTTTTCATTAAATAATGACTCCAAGCTTACAAGGGCTCTCTTACTAGGAAAATGGCCCACTAAGAATACAAGTTATAACGAACCTAAAAACTCTATCCCTGAGGAAACCCTCTCCTACATTGTCTTATGACCTTGTATGATCTGTATGCATCCTGCCTAGCTTGTACAATGCATACATGCATGCCCTAGACCACATATGTACACTCCTTGATCTACCTGCTTCGTGAATATGTACACACCCTACAACACACAAATAAAATATACTGGTTGGAAATAAATATAATAGAAGCAAAAATTGAAAACCAAACTCACACAACACATAGAAATTTTTCCCTTCAAATACGTTTTTCATTAAATAATGACTCCAAGCTTACAAGGGCTCTCTTACTAGGAAAATGGCCCACTAAGAATACAAGTTATAATGAACCTAAAAACTCTATCCCTAAGAAAACCCTCTCCTACATTGTCTTATGACCTTGTATGATCTATATGCATCCTGCCTAGCTTGTACAATGCATACATGCATGCCCTAGACCACATATGTACACTCCTTGATCTACCTGCTTCGTGAATATGTACACACCCTAGCCTACTTGTCCAACGTGTATGTACGATACCTAGACTGCCTATTCTACATGTATGTACATGCCCCGAACTACTTCCTGATGCATACTACTCATCCCACCTACAAAATAAACTTTGTTTTTGTATGATCGGTGCCCTTACTAACCTGCACTAGCTACTAGACTACCCATAAATCTATCCTTTGATTTCTATATGATTGGTTTTCTCCTCTTGTTACACCTTTGCACTTTCTTCCTTTGGACTTTATCTCTAAATGAAATTCCTTCTCCGGCCATATGAGAATCCCTTGAATCACATTCGTTTTGGGTAATAAGGTGGAACTTGTTATGAAACAGACATACAATTCTACAAATAATCAAAGAGGAAAAATTAATTTCAAACACAAAGGTGGTGTCTAAAGACACCATTACAACACTTAATCAAAGAGAATTGTCATCGTAACATCACAATACATGTTGGATATTGATATCTCCATAAGATATCACTTTGAGAACTTGATGATAATGACCCATGGGGTCTGATATTTATAGTCTCATGATATAACCAACTTCTATACAATTGAAAAGATATTGTCCACATATAATTTACGGTTGTTATATTTGACATCGTCAAATCCACATTTTCGAGTTTTCTCGACAAGGATGCTTGAACTTGCCATCCATGTTTCCAACTCGTAGTCAAATTCTAGGTTGTTCAATCCACCGCCCAACTATATTCTACTAATGGTCAATTGAACGAACGAAAGGCATGTTGAATACTTGATGGACTAATGTAGGTATCTGGTCGATCACCCAACTGATTTTATTTAGATGTAGGTCAACCTCCTGACTGACAAAATCCAAGAGAAGTGTGATGAACCATTACTGCTCTATGTTCTAACACACACCCCCCCCTCATCTGCAAACATCTCTAGATATTCAAGAGGTGAAATTACATCATTATGACACCCCCCATAATTGGAACTTCCTTAAGCCTATGAATCATACAGATCTTGATAATTATAGCTTCAACTAAAGGTTTGGTGAAGATATCAACAATTTGATCATTTTAGCAATATTCAAGAGAGACAACTTTCTCATGAACTAATTGTCTCAAATAATTATCATGGAGATCAAGATGATTCATCTTATTGTGGGCGACAAGATTGTCAACAACCTGAATGGAAATTTGGTTATCATAGTATATTGTAGTCAAGGTTCGAATAGGAATTCCAAGTTAACCCAAAAGTTTGCAGATCCACACTACTTCAGTACCTTCTTGAACGGTGCCATGATATTCTTCTTATGTAGTTTACAAGTGACTACCTTATGTTTCTTTCATGACCACACCAATAGTCCAATGCTTAGAAAAAACACATAGCCATAAGTGGATTTTTGATCATCACTATTCCCAGGCCAGTTGGAGTCGGTGAAGCCGACCAATGAGTCTGAACTTTGACAATACTTGATGCCAAAAAGAGTGGTACCTTTGAGATAACAAACAATTAATTTGACTTCTTTCTAGTGTATTTCCGTAGGGTCCTTCATAAACCGAGAAACCACACTAATTACAAAGAAAATGCCAGGTCGACTATGAGTAAGACAAATAATATTGTCAATAAGTTGTCGATAAAGTGTAGCATCATCTGCAGTTGTTTAACAAGTTCTGGTGAGTTTTACTCCACATTGTAAAGGAGAATCATGGAGCTTACAATCGGCCATCTTAAAATGTATCAAAACATCCATCACATATTTATATTGAGAAACGAAAAATCCATCACATAGTAATAATACTTGAAGACCCAAAAAATAATGCAAATTACCAAGATCAGTCATGTCAAAGGAGTCATCAAGTTGTTTCTTCAATCTAAGAATGAGATCAATATTATTACCAGTAATGAGAAGATCATATGCATATACAAAAACAATCAAATTGTCTGCACTAGAATAGAGTACATATAAGTTGTGATCAAATTGAAACCAAGTCGAATAAATAAATTGTCAATCTTAACATACCAAACTCGGGGAGCTTTCTTCAAACTATAAATAAACTTCTTGAGTCGACAAACCAAGTTAGAATTTATCACAAAACCAAGTGATTGTTCCATGAAAAATTCTTTATATAGTTCTCCATGAAGAAATACACTCTTCACATCCATATGATGAATTTCCATCCAAAACAAGTAGCAAGGGAAAGAATCAATAGAGAGTTCATCTTTACAACAGAGGAAAATGTCTCAATGTATTTGAAACCTTCTTGTTGAGAAAATCCCTTCACAACTATGCATACTTTATGTCACTCGAAACACCTTTAGAGGTAAATTTGGTCTTGTAGACCCATCGACACTTCACAGCAATCTTTCCTTACGATCGGGGAACTAAGTCCCAAGTGTGATTCTTTAACAAAGAATCAATTTATGTTTGCATAGCCTATTCCCATTTAGGTTGTCCTTGAGAATATGATTAGGCAAAAGGATCATAAATTTCAAGTGCATGAGTCATCAAGGAAACATTGGCATGTTTCTTTTGATGTCGAGTTTGTCGTCGAAAGGAAATGTCACCAGCATCAGCTCCAGCTGCTTCAATTTTATTGGAAACCCATTTGGGTAGACAAGAAATAGGTGAACGGGTGTTCACTGCAGCAGGTTGATCAAAAGTGGGAGGTATTTTAGTTGATGAATGTGGTGAACCAACCGAAATAGAGATCAATGGATTAGTCAACTCGGACGTCGATGGTCTAGTAAAAATAGGAACAGAGTTCAATTGTCTAGTTGAATGACTGAAAAATGGAACAAGAGACCAGTTTTAGAGATAACATCAAAGGGATCATCATGTAGAAATCTAGAGGAGGCATTCAACAACTTAATGTGTCAGAATACTTCTCATCAAACCATACATTTAGTCTGATAATGATTTTTCGTTTCATAGGATCAAACAATCGATAAGAGTTTGACTCTTCATAATAGTCCATCATGATGCAAGCATGTCTCTTTGCATCCAATTTTTTTTTTATGAACATACATATACACATAAATAGATATTCATAACATAATAATTAATTAATCAATAGTAATTATTAATAATGAAAGGACATGTCTATTGGTTAAAGGGAACCCCTGCGTGGGTATATAAATGAGCCTTCATTCTCAATTGTACTCATCTTATCTTATCATATCATATCTTATCTATCAATTATTCATATTTTTATCAATATATCGTATTATTGCAATTTACATACTTGGTCTTTTATATTACATTGGTATCAGAGGAGATCGGTCCTCCCCAACCCCCTTCATCCCTAAGAACACCCACTCATGCCCAGCCACTCCTCCATTTCCCTTCCCATCTCCCATAATTTTTCTCCAACCCTCCCCCTTCCCCCTATCCATGTTCCCTTCCCCTTCCGCCTCTACCCGTACCATGTCCTATCCCTTCCCGTCCCCTTCAAAACCCCTGTAACCTTCCCTTATCTTTCCATCTCTACTCGTACCCTATTCATGTCCCCTTCTGTCCCTTTCAAACCCCCCCCTAACCTTCCCTTCCCCCTTGTTCTATGTTCCCCTTCCAGCCCCTTCCAATTCCTCGTACCTTGTTCCAATCTTATTCCCCTCCCTCCCGTTCCCCCATTCCCCTTCCTCCCCGTAACATATCCCCAAACCCTTTCCCATAGCTTTCCACGTAACATATACACCCCCCTGTAGCCTTCCCATAAAACCCCTCCCCCGTACCCCTATTCCCATCCCGTAACGACTGGCAAATTGTCCCTGTCACCCCTGTCGGCCACCTCCATAAACATACTATCACATGAGTCGCACCTTTATATATATATATATATATATATATATATATATATATATATATATTATTTTTTAGAGATTGAGCAGTGAAAGGCAGCATAATTAGTCAAAATTGCCAGGAAATATTCACCCTCTAATACCAGAAAAAATGGCAGAATTAAAAAATCAAATCAAAAAAATAGACTAAGAATGCAAAAATGCCCGACAGTTACTCGAAAAAGAATTACAAAAAACTAATGACGAGTTGTGAGAAGAAATAAAGGTTAGTAATGATGCACTCAGAAAAGAACTGACCCAAAATCTAAAAGAAGTCGAAAGCGAATTACGAAAAGGCATGGAAATTCTAAAACAAGATCTTAAAGACAATATTTTTCAAGAAATCAGGATTAACTTACAATAAGGTTTGGGAAACTTTAAAAGAGAAATAACATAAGAATTACAACAAAGTCTGGGTCTAATAACACAACATCAGGAAACAAAGTATCGTGAGCTTTTAAAGTTAATAAAAGATCAAGGCCACCAACAAGTTCCCCAATCACAATCAAATGATTCAAGCACATCTAACACATCACCACCCCCACCACCACCACCTCCCTACAATTCAAATCCTCAAACCATATCACAATATCAACCTCTAATGATTTACCCCCCCAAAGCCACAATTGAACTATCAAAATACAATGGCAGTGATAACCAATGCGTGGCTTGGTTTAACAAAACTGAAGAATATTTCCAAATATATAATATTACAACCGATGAAGAAAAAGTAAAATATGCATCCATGTTCCTCGAAGGAACCACATACAATTGGTATATATGGTGGAAAGGAAGAATCCAATCATACACTTGGAACTCCTTTAAAAATATTTTTTTTAAAAGATTCCAGGGCATCTCAGAGCAAGAATTATTTTCCAAACTCACCAGGCTACAACAGAAAGGCAATGTAGATGAATTTACACATCAATGGGAATCCCTTGCCACCCAAGTATTTGAATTATTTGATGATCAATTACTCCAGTATTGCATAGGTGGTCTCAAGCCGCATATCCAAGGTGAGTTAAAATTACATGAGGTCACTATTGTTGACATAGCAAGACGTAAGGCAAAAGCAGCAGAATAAAAGCTAGAAGGCCAATTAAGATTCGACAAGTTTTATTCAAGAAGAAACATAAACCAGAACACAAACATAGAAACTGACAAATATATACCACCCAACTTATGAGAAGATAGAAGAAGTCTGGATTACAAAAAAATAAGAGAAGGTAAATGTAAACATTGTGGTGAAAAATGGGACCCAATACACAAATGTCGCATAGAAGATAAGTCCAAAAAATGATACACTTATCAAGAAGAAAACATCGAGGAATCAGACGCAGAAGAATAAATAACGGAAGAAATGGGAAACAATCAAAATGACATGTCAAATATCTTAAGTAATGACACACCAAGAATATCATTAGTAGCCATCAAAGGCATCATCCAACCACAAACACTAAAATTAAAAGGACACATAAAAAAAGATAACGTCACAGTATTAATCGACATAGGAAGTACCCACAATTTTCTCGACATCAATGTTGCAAGGAACCTCAAATTGATTGTATATCCAGTCCCGGATATGAAAGTGATGGTCGCAGATGGTAAGAAAATTGAAAATGTAGGAAAATGCCATAAGGTGAAACTCCAAATTCAAGATTTCAATTTGGAATCCGAATTTTACATCGTACCCCTGGGAGGAGTAGACGTGGTTTTAGGAGTCCAATAGTTGCAAACTTTAGGCACCTACTCAGTCAATCACCAAGATCATTTCATCAAATTCGAATGAAAAGGGCAGACTTATAAATTATATGGTTTTCAACCCCCCAAAACACAAGTTGTATCATCCCAACAGATGGAAAAAATGATTCGAAAAGAAGAAACTACCTATTTTATCCAATGCCACCTTGTGTGAATACAAGAACCAGAACAGGACTCCAAAAATTTAGAAATCCAAGACCTAATTCAAAAACACAAGAAGGTCTTTCAAGACCTCCCCATGGACTTACCCCAACAAAGAAGAATTGAACACATAATTGAAATTAAACCGGGATCATGTCCAGTCAAGATTAGACCATATAGATACCCCCATCATTATAAAACAAAAATAGAAAGATTAGTTCAAGACTTGTTAAACTATGGTGTTATCACAAAAAGTAGAAGCCCATATTCAGCCCCAGTTGTACTGGTACGAAAAAAAGATGATTCTTTCAGGTTATGCATAGATTATCGTGGGCTTAATAAGATAACAATCAAGAATAAATTTCCCATTCCCTTCATCGACAAAATGTTGGATAAACTTCATGGAGCCAGATTTTTTTCAAAACTTGATTTGAGATTAGGATATTACCATATTAGGGTAAGATTAGAAGATGTACTAAAGACCACCTTCCAAACCCATGAAGGACACTACGAATTCAAGGTAATGCCTTTTGGGCTAACTAATGCCCCGACTACCTTCCAAGAAACTATGAATGAACTATTTCACCCAAACCTAAGAAAATATGTCTTAGTCTTCTTTGACGACATTTTTTTGTATAGAAAAACATGGAAGGAACACATAAATCATTTAGGACAAGTATTGTCTATTCTAGAAAAAAATCAATTCTACGCAAAAATGTCAAAATGCACTTTCAGCAAGGAGGAATTAGAATATCTTGGTCACATTATTTCCAAAAAGGGAGTTAAGGTATACCAAAATAAAATTAAAACAATTACAGAATGGCCCAGACCAAAACGTATATCTAAATTAAGAGGATTTTTAGGTTTGGCAGGATACTATCAACAATTCGTCAAAAACTATGCTCATCTAACTTCCCCCCTAACAAATCTCCTAAAGAAAAACTCTTTCCATTGGAATGAAGAATCCGAAAAATGTTTTAGAAATTTAAAATAAATTATGTCCACAACCCTCGTGTTAACTACACCTGATTTTTCCAAACCCTTCATAATTGAATGTGATGCTTCAGGTTTTGGGATCGGAGCAGTCATGATGCAAGATGGACACCCAATAGAATTTGAAAGTAGGAAGCTAAATAAAAGATAATGTTTACAGTCCACATACAATAAAGAAATGCTTGCAATCATTCATACATTAACCAAATGGCAACAATATCTCTTAGGAAGCAAGTTCTTGATATATACAGATCATAATAGCCTACAATGTTTGTTACAACAAAAAACATTAACTACTGAACAACAAAAGTGGATAAAATTTTTTGCCACATTTGATATGGACATATTACATAAAAGAGGAAAAGATAACATAGTGGTTGATGCCCTTTCATGAAAAGATGAAGAAGCACAAGTTTTTGCAGTATCAATGGCAATCCCGGAATGGCTGAACGAAATCCGAAGTGAATATGCCAAAAACACAGAGACATGCTCCATAATCAATGACTCAACCCAATACCCCAACTTCGAATGGAAGAATGACATCTTATGGTATAAAGGAAGAATTAATTTGAATACGAATTCAAAATTTAAAATCAAGGTACTTCAAGAAGCTCATGATTGTCCAGCCACATACCACGTTGGATTTTTCAAAACATATTACAATGTTCGTCAATCATTCTTTTGGAAAGGGATGAGCACATACATTCAAAAGTATGTAGCAGAGTGTGATTTTTGCCAAAGAAACAAGACTGAAAATATATCAACACCTAGGGTACTCCATCCATTACATATTCCTAACCAAAAATGGGAAGAAATCTCAATGGATTTCATTGAAGGATTACCATTATCAGAAGGAAAAGATAAAATCTTAGTGATAGTAGACAGACTAACCAAGTATGCACATTTTATGGGAGTAAGAAAAACAGATTCCACAAACAAATAGCTAAATTCTTATGTAAAAACATTTATAAATTACATGGTTTTCCCAAGGTCATCATCAGTGATAGAGATGCCAAGTTTAAAGGAAAATTTTGGAGGGAGTTTTTCAAACAAATCAGGATGTCTCTTAATATGAGCTCAGCTTATCATCCATAAACACATGGAAAAACATAAATTGTCAACAAGTGCTTATAAACTTACCTTCGTTGCTTTGTCACTGATAAGTAAAATAAATGGCTTCAATGGTTGCACCTCACTGAATGGTGGTATAACTCCACATATCACACTTCAACTAAAATGACACCATTTCAAGCTCTTTATGGATATCCACCACCATCATGGAAAGAGTTATCCACAAATCAAACAAAAGTTGCATCGGTAAAAGATCTTTTAGATGAAAGTCAAAAAGTTGTGCAAATTCTCAAGGAAAACTTGGTTATAGCAAGAAACAGAATGAAGCAACAAGTTGATCAACACCAAACAGAAAGAGAATTCGATGTTGGAGAATGGGTATTTGTGGGACTGCAACCCTACAAACAATTATCACTTAAACAACAAGCAAAGAATAAATTAGCTCCGAAATATTACGGACCATATCAAATTAACAGAAAAATTAGTCATGTAGCTTATGGATTGGACTTACCAGATAAAAGTTATATCCACAATGTTTTTCATGTATCATGTCTAAAAACAGTTGTTGGACAACACCAAAAGGTGCAAACATTGCTTCCCCTGTTGGATGAAGAAGGCAGAATCATTTTAGAACTAGAAGCCATTATTGCCACTAGAGAAATGAAGTTACGATCTCGCATAATCAAAGAATATCTTATCAAATGGAAAAACCTTCCAGAAGAAGATGCAGCATGGGAATCAAAACATTTTCATCAATTACACCTGTTGTTACCATTTCTTTGAGGACAAAGCATTTTTAAGGGGAAGGCAATGTTATGAACATAAATATACACATAAATAGATATTCATAACATAATAATTAATTAATAAATAGTAATTATTAATAATGAAAGGACATGTCTATTGGTTAAAGGGCACCCCTGCGTGGGTATATAAATGAGCCCTCATTCTCAATTGTACTCATATTATCTTATCATCTTATATATTATCATATCTCATCTATTCATATATTATTTACAGTCCTACATGGATTACTTTGTTATATTCCGAGTATTTTGGATCATTCTTGTGTGAGCGAACTTTGTTCGTCTCATTTTTTCTGAAATCATCGTAAATATGAGCCCAGACAACATATCCAAACACACATAGATGTTTGAATGAATTCTTATTTCCACCCCATCGTTCAACTAGAGTCATGGAAGGAACAGCTTGAGTCGAGATGCAATTGAGCAGATAGTTTCCACAATATATCGCTTCAACCCAGAAGCAAGGAGGTAAAATATTTGGCATGTAAAATACATCTATCCATTTCGACTAAATTTTGATTTTTTCATTTTGTGACATTGTTCTGCAGAGGTGTGTGAGGAACTGACTGCTACTAGTCAATACCATATCAAACCAAGTATTCTTCAAAAGATTGATTTAAATAATCATCGTTGTTATCTGATCTCAAGCACTTGATGGATCAACCACATTACTTTTTAGCAAAGGCTCTAAACTCTTTGAAATTTTTAAATACAATATTCATATTCTTCAGAAAATAAAACTATTTGAAATGAGAGAGATCATCAATAAAATTCAATATATATATTGCACCTGCCAGTGAAGGTAGATTGATGTAGTAGACACCACTATGAACCAGCTCCAGTAGGATCTGTACTCACTAATCTTTGTCATATTCAAACAGTTCCAGATGATGTTTGCCAAGAACACAGCCTTTACAGAATCCTTAAGGGGGGAACACTTTAGGGAGACTAGCAACCATGTTTTTAGTTTCCATCACCTGCAGACTTCGGAAATTCAGGTGTTCAAGTCATCCATGCCAAGTTTGACTTCGTTCATAAATGTGAGAAACAACAGAAGTCGGTTCACTGTCAGGTCGAGTCCTATCATAGAATTTATACAGAATTTCCTTTGGGTCTAGAAACCCTCCGACAACAATTGACTGGCCTTTCTTCAAATCACGAACATAGAACCGATCTAGCCAAAATTCTACAAACTTAACTGTTTGTTTCAGTTGAGCAAAAAATAACAGATTAGCACTAAGAATTGGCACATAATAAATGTCATCAATTCTCCCATGTTGATAGGTAAAATCACCAACAAAGTTACCAACTTAACAAGAACTCTCCAGATTTCGCGTTTTTTAGAGGTCACATTTTTTCCCCCGTTTCAAAAAATGGTTCTAACGGTAGCACCCCTTTTTTGCGGGGTGGTTAAAATTGTGACTTAATTGAAACAATTTCCCCGATCATTGCCTTGACAACAATACTATTGCATAAAATTGACCCTCAAATCAAAAAGTGATGCTATCGATAGCGCCCTTCTTATTTTTGGAGTTAAAATTATGACTTAATTTGAACAGTCGTCCCGATCGCTGGTACTGTCATGAACAAAGAACTTCAAATTAGCTTGTAAATTGAAAAATGTTATTTTATTTATTAAACAATTTTATTTTATTTTTTAAATTTACGTTAAAAAATAAATAAATTGAAAAAATAAACTTCACATACATGTTTCTTTTTTTCTTTAAAGCAAAAAAACACATTTTTCTATTTAATTTTTTTAATGAAAAATCACCATTTTTATTTAAAAAACGCATTTTTTTATGAAAAATGTTTAAAATTGAAAAAAAAAAATAGAATAAATAACATAAAACATTAAAAAATTAACACACACACACACACACACACACACACACATATATATAATATAACATTAATAATATATAACACTAAAAACATAACATATACATTAAAAATATAATATTAATAAAATATAACATGTAACATTAATATATATATATATATATATATATATAGCGTAAAAACAATTAATATATTGTATCATAAAATATAATAAAATAACATTAATATAATATAACATATAAAATAAAAGGTATAACATATAAAAGAAAAAGAAAAAAAACAATATAAAATATAAAATTAAAACAAAATAATATTAAAATATTTAAAACATTAATATAAAACAAGGAAAATGGAAAAGGGGGCGATGCTCCCCCTTTCCACCTCATGCCATATAACAAGGGAAAGTGGTGAGGGGGTGATGCCCAACATTGCCCTCCCCCTTTCCACCGCATGCTATGAGGTGGTGCCTCCCCTTTGTTAGATATGTTTGTTTTAAATGTTTTAATGGTATTTTGTTTTAAATTTATATGTTATATATACATTTTTGTTTTTCTTATATGTTATATTATTATATATTTTATGTCTTATATTTTGTATGTTATATTTTTTAATGTTTTTAATATTATATGTTATTAATATTTTTAATGTTATATGTTATTAATTTTTTGTGGTTTTTTTCAATTTTATTTTGTTTTTTGTTTGATTTTTAAACTTTTTTCGAAACAATTTGTGTTTTTTTTTAATAAGAAAGCCTATTTTTTTTAATAAGAAAGCATGTTTATTTTAATAAGAAAACATGTTTTTTTCATTAAAAATGTGTGTTTTTCATTTTAAAATTGTGTTTTCATTAAATAAGATAAATTTTCATCTAAAAATATGGGTTTTTTCCTATGTTGCACGAGTTTCCGAAACCTAGGAACGTTGGGAACATGGATACGAGTGTCCAGAACGGGTAGAAGTTTCCCTTAAATTTACAGGAAACGTGAAGTTGGGAGAAACAATAATATATATTAAAAAATATAAAAAATATTTTAGATTACAATGATACTTTAGATTACAATGTATAGAGATATTGATACATTTTAAATTTTATTTCAATAAAATCGAAAGTCAATCGAGGACAATGTTTCTCCTATTGCAACAGCTACAATATTGAAATTACTAATTTAATTTGTGCTAATAATTATATGAATATATTTAACATAATATTGAAACTTTAATATCCATAAATATTCTATTAGAAAATGAGAAACAAAATTGAAAATACATATATACAATTTTAACATCTTTTTAAAATTAAACTTTACATATATAAACTTTAAACATCTTTGTAAATTTGAAGCATTATTCTTTTTTTATTGAAAAAAAAATAGTACTACTCTTCTAATATAAAAATACAATAAAAGTCAACGATATGGTTGGTTGATATCAACTATAGAGTGGAGCAAATGCTTCTCTTGGATAGGGTATTGATTTATTATAATTTCATGTTTAGTTTGGGCTTGAAGGAAAACATACATGCATTAAAAGTTTTCATATCCACAACTATAAAGTGAGCATTATTAAGTGTTTTTACTTAACTGATTTTTGAAATAATATTTACATGCAGTTTAGTCTTAGTTTTATAGTGATATTTTGAATAAATATAATGAAAATATTTGTAAGAAACTATGTATTTGCAATAATTATATTTACATTTTTATTTAATATAATTTTAATTTAAAGCTCTTAGTTTAGGAAACAACGGGTTCCCAAGTTCCCATTTCTTTGATGTTGAAACTCCCAAAAATCTCTCAAGTTCCCAAAAGAGTTCCCAACCAATTGGGGACGTTTCTAACCAGTTCCCAAGCTCCTGGAACTTCGAGAACGTGTTTCAGAGATGCTGGAAATGTCGGGAATGGTTCACGTGCAACTATGGTTTTTTCATTAAGAAATATGTTTTTGATAGAAAAATGTGTTTTTTTTTTTTTTCTAAAAGTGTTTTTTTTTCTTTCAAAAAAAATTAAATAAAAAAATGTGTTTTTTTGCTTTAAAGAAAAAAAGAAACACATATGTGGAGTTTCTTTTTTCAAATTGTTTTTTTTATGTAAATTAAAAAATAAAATAAAATTGATTAATAAATAAAATACCACTTTCAATTTACATGTTAATTTGAAGTTCTTTGTTCCAGACAATACCAATGAACGGGGCAATTGTTTCAATTAAGTCACAATTTTAACTCCAAAAATAAAAAGGGTGTTGTCGGTAACATCACTTTTTCGATTTGAGGGTCAATTTTATGCAATGGTATTGTTGTCAAGACAATGATCGGAGAAACTGTTTCAATTAAGTCGCAATTTTAACCACCCTCCAAAAAATGGGTGCTACCTACAACACCACGTTTTCAAACAGGGGTAAATTTTGGTGTATTTGACACAAAAATACGGTTTTTTTGCACCAGACTTCTCATTTTGAGGTCATAGTTCTTGTTAAGTTAGTAACTTTGTTCACCCTAACCAACAATATACAGATCAATATCATGTAATTTTTAAACCTTTGAAGTAAAGGAATGCATATAGATTCTAAGAAAAACATAAATTAATCAATAGCTCACACATATAGTACACAAAGATTTACGTTGGAAACCCTTAACCGAGAGAAAACCAACCTTCCTTGGTGCCACACCTCTCAACTCTTCATTATATTAATTTCATCATTCATAATACAATATATACACAATATTTTAGGTATTTTGTAGCTACCAAAACCCTAATCCCTTAATCCCGGATTAATTTACAAAACCGTAAAAAATAAAAATAAAAAACACTAAAATCAAACACATTCATCAAATGGGATCGTCAGACACAGTTGTCAAATCTTACGCACCCCCACACAGACATGCAAAGAATATAACACCTATCCAACATTCTCCCACTTGTTTTTTTCTTTGCATATAGAGGGTCATGGGATTACATAGTCAACAATCTAGGGAAGCAATGCCCATTGTTTCTCTACACCAGGAGAACTTCTCGAAGCTCACCGACTTTGTCAATGAATCTGAAACATTCTTCAAAGTGTCAACCTTGTCCAACAATACCTTCTTGTCTTCAACCATGTCTCTCACAAAGTGATACTGAACATCAATATGTTTTTTCTTTTAATGATAAGTTGAGTTCTTTGTCAGGAAGATTGTACTCTGATTGTCACAATCTAACCTTACTATGTTGTACCAACCCAACACTTGAACATAATATTTGTGACCATAGTGATTCCTTGCATGCATGAGTGGTTGTCATGTATTTAGCTTATGTAGTTGAGAGTACTGCCATAGCCTATCTTTTGCTCATCCAACTGATTTCTCCTCCAAATAAGTTAAACACATATCCACTTGTAGATATTTTGTGATCCAAATATCTAGCCCAGTCTGCATCAACAAACCTATGTATGTCCAACACTCTATAAAATCATGGTCTTCCTTGGTAGCACAATATATAGCTATAAGTTCCATGTAAATACCTGAAAACCCTCTTTACTATTGGCCAATGCTCCTTCCTTGGTTTTGACATATTCCTATTCAAAACTCTCATTGTATGTGAAATGTTCGGTCTAGTACATACCATTCCATACATCAAACTTCCAACCTCACTAGCATATGGAACATGGGACATGTCATCTTCCTCTTCCTACTACTTGGGACACTGATTTGCAGATAAATTTACACCTACAGGAATAGGAAACTTGACTGATTTACTTTCCTACATATTAAACCTATGCAATATCGTCTCAACATATTTTTTTGATTCAACCAGAGTTTCATGTTTGCACGATCTCTTTTAATCGTTATTCCCATAATAAAGTTAGCAACAATGAGATCCTTCATGACAAATTTGGAGGAGAGTTACGATTTCACCTCCTTGATAACATCCATGTTATTTCCTACTAGCAACATGTCATCAACATACAACACTACATAAATTAAGTGATTACCAACCTGCTTGGAATATACATAGTGATCATCCAGGTTTCTCACAAATCCTAGTCCAAGAATGTATGTGTCAAACTTTATGTACCACATCCTAGGTGATTGCTTCAGACCATATAGTGACTTTTTAGCTTGCAAACTAGTTGTTTATTTCCCTTCACTACAAATTCTTCGGGATGCTTCATGTAGATTTCGTCTTCCACATCTCGATGTAGGAATATTTTCTTCACATCCATATGTTTTATCTCACAATCAAAAGTAGCAACAACAGATAAAAGAAATCTAATAGAAGTTAACCTGGCAATAGGAGAATTTTTTTTACCAAAGTCAATTCCCTCTACCTGGGAATAACCTTTTTCTACTGACCGAGCTTTGTATTTCTCCACTTTGCATTCTACATTAAACTTCTTCTTAAACACTCATTTGTTTCCAGTGGCCTTTCTTCCAGTTGGAAACTCAACTAGATCCCATGCCTCATTCTTATCCAAGGAATCCATCTCTTCAACCATGGCCTTCTTCCATAGTTTACTATCCTGTGAATTCACTACTTCCCTGAAAGTTATGGGATCATCATCAATAATAGATAAAGAAAAAATTGCATGAAAATAAGATGGATTATACATTTTCGGTTTCCTTATTTCCCTCATTGATCTCCTCAATATTGGAGTATGAGGTTCTTCTTCTTCTTATTCTTCTTCTTCCATTGGTTCAAATTTTTCATCATCCAACTCAAACTTTGTTTTCTCAGGTTCTTCTTGACTTGGTAGGAATTCTTGTTTGGGAACATTTGTAACCTCTCTAAAAAAAACATCCCGACTATAAATAGTATTCTTAGTTTCTGGGTTCCAAATCTTATATCCTTTCATACCATATTTATAACCATTAAAGATACATTTCCCATCTTTATTATCCATCTTACTCCTATTTTCCTTTGGAACATGTACATAATCATCAAAACCAAACACTCTGAAAATTTCAAGAGAGGGTTTCTTACCAATCCATACCTCATGAGGGGTTTTTTCCACCAATGTTGATGGGGGTGATCTATTTGCCAGGTAACATGCAGTCCCCACTAACTCTTCCTGGAATTATTGTCCTAACCTGGTACCACTGAGCATGCTCCTTGATTTTTCCATAAACGTCTTGTTCATCCTTTATGCAACCCCATTATGTTTATTTGTGTATGGAGTAGTTTTTTTCCTTGCTATACAACACTCATTACAAAACTCTTTGAATTCATTCCCAAATAATTCTCCACCATTATCTGTCCTCAACACCTTTATTTTCTTCTCTGTTTGATTTTCTACCAAAGCCTTAAACTCTTTAAATTTATCAAATACCTCATATTTCTTTCTAAGAAAATAAATCCATGTGTTCGTTGAGAATCATCTATGAATAAAACATAATACATAGATTTACCTAGTGATGGAATAGGCACAGGTCCAAATATATCACTTTGTATCAACTCTAATATCCCCTTTGTTATTATAGCACCATATGAGAATCTTACTTGATTTTGTTTACCATATATGCAATGTTCACAGAAATCAAAATCCAGAGTGAAATTAGACATACCTTCAACCATACCTTTACCATGTAGGGTTCGAAGACGCTTGTCTCCAATATGTCCTAGTCTTTGATGGCATAGCATGGTATTCTTTCTAGGGATATTATGGATCTTGTATTATTTATTTCTCTGCTCAGGGACAATAGAACTATTACACCCACTAGTATAAGTTCTTCACAACAACTTATATAGAGTTCCACATTGAAATATCCTCATCAACACCATTTCTCCTCTGACCATCTTGCAAGTGTCATGTCCCAATAAAGTATCCACACCTGCATCATCAAATGTACTTACAGATATTAGGCTCTTGGATAGATCTTGGAAGTGAAGAACTCCAAGAAGAGTTCTAATACTTCCAAATTTCAACAACATCTTAACCCTTCCACGTCCCATTATTTTGGTTTTCAACTCATTTCCTAGGAAGAAATCACTGCCATCTAATTTTCATATTCATTGAACCACTCCCTCTGAGGAGTCATATGAAATGATGCACCTAAGTCAATCAACCATACTTCACGATATGCATGTGTAATTGTAGATGTCAGGTAAACATCACCTCCTTCTTATGTGGAGGTTTTCACCTCTGTGGAAGAGGAATCATTAGATCCCTTAGCTTTATCGACTTTCTTAGACCTACAATCTTTCTTATAATGCCTAGATTTACCACATTTCCATAATTTCCTCAAATATTTTTCTTTGGATTTAGATCTATGTTTAGATTTATATCTCCCCCCTGAAGACTTATTTCTATCCCTATATTTCGGACAATGATGCAGGAGCATAGCCAACAACAAGCAAGTGCAAAGGTGGAATACAGCTAGGACAAGCGCCAACGCATTTTAACACGTTGTCAAAAGTGTTTTGGAATGTTTTGAAATAAATGCACGGATATTAAATGAAATAATTAAGAGGAGGTGCGCTTGTAGATTGTAAACAGATCATGAGCGATTCGCTCTCATCTGTAGTAGGTAGAGACATTTATGTGTAGTAAATGTAAGTTGGTAGCTTTGAATTGCAGATTAGACAGTTTAGAGCGTAGGAGGGAAAACCGACTATAGACACCCTCATCTTGTATCATTTGTAACATTAACAACATTGTCAATTGAGCATAGAGCATATATAAGAAGAATAACATTCATCCATTGCGAGAGAGAGAGAGCAGAGAGATGTATTTGAAAACACCCATGTACAGAAGTCCTGAATTAATACATGAAGTTTTGATTCAGACTTATGGTGTTGTGATATTCTCTGTGTATGCATGTTGAATGCTATGCTTATAGCTATTTTACTCTTTCTGTTATGCATGTGTTGTTACATTATGTATGAATGATTTCTTTTTGAATGTTTTAAATCTGAGAGAGAGAGTAAGGAATGAGTTTCAATTGTTTCTCAACCCGAGTGAGTAAAATTCCTAGAAGGAGTGCAGTGGAGTTTGTCCGCAAGGAGTGCATTGACAAGGGTTTAGATTTTTTATCTCGGAAAGCTCGGGAGGGATAACATTGTTCTCATTCTTGTGGGAGTGCAAGTTAAGCACATGAGCCGTGTAAGGTGTGCGCGGGCTGAGTAGAGTCTCAGAGCTTACAACCTGAGGAAATTGTTGAAAGAATTATATTGCAAGGAGTGCACAGAGTCGAGGAGGTTCAAATATCAAAGTGTATTTGAAGAAGTTCCGCAAGGAGTGCACGCAGGAATCATCTCCAAAGTACTTGAGGATTTTTCAAGCAAGCTCAGGAGGGATAGAGTCTTCAAAGTTGTCGAAGAAAGACTCAAGAGGGATAGTTCCTTAAAGCATGGAAATGAGGCATAGTAAAGTCGTTTTGCAGGTGGACAAGTTCCGTGAAGAAATACCTTGTTCATTTCGTACGAGTTGTCAAGGAGGAATTGGACGGTCGGAATTCTCCATGGAGAATTCGCGAAGTTCTGAGAGCCGTCAGATCTTTCAGAGGAGCAGGGAAGTTACGACAAGTATTCTTCAAGTGCAATCTCAGGAGAAATCGGACCGTAGGATCTGAGTCAACAAGGGTCGCTAGATCACTCGTGAATTTTCATTTCGGAGTTTCGTGAGTTGGAGAACCAAAAGCCTTGTAGCGAGATTCGCGAAATCACGAAGTGAGAAGTCCCGAAAGGGAGAAAAGATTTGTGTGGGGCCAGCTATTGGTGAAGTGTGTCAGAACTCGGCATTTCGGCATTTCAGAGAATAAGATTTCAGGATTTCGTTTCCGAGATTCCTAAAATTGTGAAACACGATACTATTGTGGGAGAGGACGCGACAAGCATTTCGTCACATCGAAAGTTTGGGTATCGAAAGGCGAAGAGTTGAGAGACTCGGAAGGAGAAGTCACGAACTCCGAAGTTCCGAAATCACGAGAAATATGACCACATTGTTTGGTCAGAGAGAGATTGGAATTGATGCTTCGTGTTTGATCGTGTGGGCTCAATTCATAAGGAATTGTGGAGAAGCGCCATTTTATGTGCGTGGGATTCCCTGAAGAGGAATCGAAGAGTCTATCTGACTCAAGGGCAGGAATTAGAATGATCTTGTAGCGGACCTTGACCCGAGGGTTGGGGGTCTGCGTCATTTCTGGTATCATAGCACAGAAAGATTTCTTTTATTTCTGTAGCAGGGAAAAGAAATATTTACCATGCCGCTGAGAAGAAGAGACAGACAAACACCTGATCCACTAGAGGAAATGGAAATGCCAAGAAGAAGGGTCAGGCAAGTGCCTGATACAGCCATAGAAAGAGAGATGTGTGACCTACGCACCAGACTCGAGGGCATGGAGACAGCACAGAGGCGCACAACCGGTGTTGGAGATGTCAGTGAATCTGAAAGTGAATATGAAGTTGGACATGAAGGAGAAGAAGTTGCAGTAGAAGATGCAACAAATGAACGCCTGATTAGGGTTGTTGCAAGAATGGGTGCCAGGGAAAAAATGGACATTCTAGTATACGAAGGAAACCTGGATGTTGAAGAGCTTCTAGAATAGATTAGGGCTCTGGACACATATTTTGACTATGAATATGTCAAGGAAGACAAGAAGGTCAAACATGTTGTCACAAGACTTAAAGGACATGCAACATTGTGGTGGGATGAAATACAAGCTAACAGACGCTGCAAAGGCAAGCAGAAAATCAAGACTTGGGATAGAATGATCACGAAGATGAAGGAGAAATTCATACCCAAGGATTATCAAATCACTCTGTTTCGAAGGATGCAAAATTTGAGACAGAAGCTGATGTCAGTGAAGGAGTACACTGAAGAGTTCTACAAGCTAAACATCAGGGCAGGTCATCACAAAAGTGATGATGAAAAAGTTGCCAGGTACATGACTGGTCTAAGATATGACATTTAGGATGAGATGAGCATGATAATCATTCGGACTGTAGAATATGCTTATCAGATGGCTTTGAAGGTTGAAGAGAAGTTGAGATGAAAGCAAAGTCAAAGAGGCTGAGGTAGAAGTCAGCCCAGAGGAAAAATAGTTGTCCAAGATAGGAATCAAAAGCCTAAGGAAGAGTGGAAGAAACCTCAACCTCAAACCGAGAGAGGTGGAAGCTCACTGAGAGGGAAGCATGTCGAACAAGGAGGACAGTATGCTAATAATAACACTTTTCCTCACGCTAGAGGAAGAGGAAGAGGCAGAGGTGGAGTAATAAAATGCTTCACATGCGGAAAGAATGGACACAAATCTTATGAATGTCCAGATTAGAAGAAAGAAGGTGGTGAGACTCACATTGCCAAAGCACAAATGCGGAATGTTGAAGCAGAGGATGTTGAAGGCAGAAGATCACTGGTGATGCGGAAGGTTCTCTTGACGCCGGAAAAGGAGGCGGAGAATCCAATGCAAAGGTACAATCTTTTTCGGACTGCTTGCAAGACCAAAGACAGGGTATGCAAGGTCATCATGGACAGTGGTAGCACTGACAATCTCATTTCTACAGAGATGGTAGAAAATCTAGAGCTGGAGACTATTGAACATCCAAGCCCATACAGAGTTTCATGGCTACAAAAAGGACATCGGGCAATTTTCACTAAACAATGTTTAGTTGAATTTAAAATAGGGGGATATAACGATAAGATATTGTGTGATGTCATTCCCATGGATGTTTTTCATCTATTGTTGGATAGACCATGGCAATATGAAAGGAATGTGGTTCATGATGGGAGGAAGAACACATACACCCTAGAGAAGAATGGGAGAATTCACATGTTGTTGTCGATTAAGGACAAAGAGGCGAAACCTGAAGTAAGCAACACTGTACTTCTCATGAGTGGGAAGGAACTTCTTAAGGAGGTTAAGAAAAAGGAATATCCACAATTCATCATGGTCATGAAACCTAGAATTGTTTTGACCAGCACAAGAGTGGATGATCTACCAGAGGAAATCCAGAAGTTACTGGAGGAATTTGTTGATATAGTAGTGGATGAACTACCTCATTCGTTACCACCGATCAGGAGTATAAGTCATCACATTGATCTCATACTAGGAGATAGCTTACCAAACAAAGCAGCGTACAGACTGACGCCACAGGAGAATGAAGAAGTCAAGAGACAAGTCCAGGATTTAATGGACAAAGGGTTGGTTAGAGAAAGCTTGAGTCCATGTGTTGTTCTGACAGTGCTCAGTCCGAAGAAATATGGAGGCTGGAGGATGTGTACAGACTCAAGGGAAATTAACAATATTACCATCAGGTACAGATTTCCATTACCAAGGATGGATGATTTGATGGATTGTTTAAGTGGGGAAAATTTATTTTCGAAGATTGATTTGAAAAATGGATATCATCAAATTCGTATGAGAGAAGGTGACGAATGGAAGACAGCCTTCAAGACGAATGAAGGGTTGTATGAATGGCTTGTTATGTTGTTTGTCTTAACAAATGCGCCAAGTACCTTCATGAGATTGATGAATGAAGTCCTGAAGGATTTCATCGGAAAATTTGTCATTGTGTATCTTGATGACATATTGATTTTCAATAAAATAGAGGCAGAGCATCTGAAACATTTGGCTATAGTGATGTAGAGGCTACAGCAAGAGATGTTGTTGATAAACATGAATAAATCCTCATTCATGAAGACATAGCTCATTTATTTAGGGTTTGTTGTTTCTACAGACAAGTTGAGGATGGATCCAGATAAAGTGGAGGTGATTAAGAATTGGCCATGACCAAAGAGTATATTTGAGGTTCGAAGTTTTCATAGATTGGCTAGTTTCTACAGAAAATTCATCAAGAATTTCAGTGGAATTAGCATACCAATGATGGACACAGTGAAGAAAAGACATAGATCTTTTCATTGGACGGAAGGAGCAGAGAAAATCTTCAATTTGTTGAAAAGGAAAATCACGGAACAACCAATTTTGGTGTTGCCAGATTTCAAAAAGACATTTCAAGTAAAATGTGATGCAAGTGGATTTGCAATAGGGGCAGTCTTGAGCCAAGAAGACAGACCGATAGCATACTTCAGCGATAAGCTGAACGAAGCCAAAATAAAATACTCCATGTATGATAAGGATTTCTATGTTATTATTCAGGCATTGAAGAAATGGAGACACTATTTGATTCCTAAGGAGTTTGTCTTATACAGTGACAATCATGCTTTTCAATTTGTGACTCAACAAGAGAAGTTGAACCAAAGACATGTTAAATGGGTTGAATACATGCAGAACTTTACTTTTGTAATTAAACATATTTATGGAATTGCTAACAAGTTTGTTGATGCTTTGAGCAGGAAAACTTTTCTTATGTAGGAGTTTAGAGTCAAAACGTTGGGTTTTGATAACCTCAAGGAAATGTACACAGATGATCCAGATTTTAAGGAGGCGTATGAAGCAACTGAGAATCCAATTCTCAGGGACAGAAGTCAATGGAAAGAATACATGATCCAGGAAGGATTATTGTTTAAGGGTAATCAACTTTGTATTCCAAAATTCTCCATGAGGGAGAATTTGCTGAAGGAGAAACATAGCGGAGGATTGGTCGGGCATTTCAGTCATGACAAGACATTCTCAAAGTTAAATGAGTCATATTTTTGGCCATGAATGAGAGCAGACATCAAAAGATTCGTGGACAGATGTAGAATTTTTCAGCATTCAAAAGGAAAAAGGTAGAATGCAGGCTTATATCAACCGTTACCCATACCTAAGAGGCCGTGGGATGCAGTAAGCATGGAATTCATATTGGAGCTTCCTAGACCACAAAGAGGGTTCGACTCGATCTTTGTAGTGGTGGACCAATTTTCTAAGATGGCACATTTTATACCATGTCAGAAAACCAGTGACGCAACTCACATTGCGAATCTGTTTTTCAAAGAAGTTATTAGACTTCACGGCTTACCAAGGAGCATAGTTTCGGATCGAGACACCAAGTTCGTGGGACACTTCTAGAGAACCTTATGGAAAAAGATGAGAACAAACTTGTCATTTAGTTTAGCTTATCATCCTCAGACGGATGGATAGACAGAAGTTGTGAATAGAAGTTTAGGAGACTTGCTGAGAAGTTTGGTGACAGAACATCACAGTCGGTGGGACAATATTCTACCACAGGCGGAATTTGCTTATAATGATTCAATCAACAAGAGCACAGGGAAGATTCCATTCCAAATTGTTTATGGGATTCAGCCAAGGGGAGTTTCTGAATTGAGAGATTCAGAACAGAACGCAACTAGAAGTGCTAGTGCAGAGGATTCCGCAGAAGTGATGAAGGAGCTTCATAACCAAGTTAGGGAGATATTACAAAACTCGAGCCAAGAGTATAAGTGAAGAGCAGATCAACACAGGAGAGAACCTCAGTTCGAAGTTGGTGATTTGATCCTTGCACACTTGAGAAAGGAAAGGTTCCCGAGGGGGACATATAATAAACTGAAAATGAAGAAAATTGTACTGTGTAAAATCCTAAGGAAATTTGGGCAAATGCTTATGATATTGAATTACCCGAGGGGATCGGAATTTCTCCGATATTCAACATCTTAGATTTGTACCCTTATAAAGATGAAGAGGCAGGAGTAGACAATGAACAACCAGAGGTTCAATGGGCCAAACAGATGTCAGTTGCAGAGAAACCATAGATGGAAAGTATACTGGACAAAAGAGTTAGTAAGAGGACCAGGCGAAAGGAATATTTTGAATACTTGGTCAAGTGGAAGGGACATCCAGTTGAAGATGCCAACTGGGAAAATGAAGCCGAAATCCAGAAGCATGGACAGACCGTGTGAGATCTCATGGACAGGCCATGAAAATTTTCAAGAAAGGGAGTATGATGCAAGAGCATCTCCAACAACAAGCAAGTGCAGAGGTGGAATACAGCTGGGACAAGCGCCAGCGCATTTTAACACGCTTTCAAAAGTGTTTTGGAATGTTTTGAAATAAATGCATGGATATTCAATGAAATAATTAAGAGGAGTCGCGCTTGTAGATTGTAAACAGATCATGAGCGATTCTCTCTCATCTGTAGTAGGTAGAAACATTTGTGTGCAGTAAATGTAAGTAGGTAGCTTTGAATTGCAGATTAGACAGTTTAGAGCTTAGGAGGGAAAACCGACTATAGACACCCTCATCTTGTATCATTTGTAACATTAGCAACATTTTCAATTGAGCATAGAGCATAGATAAGAAGAATAACATTCATCCATTGCGAGAGAGAGAGAGTAGAGAGCTGTATTTGAAAACACCCATGTACAGAAGTCCTGAATTAATACATGAAGCTTTGATTCGGACTTATGGTGTTGTGATATTCTCTGTGTATGCATGTTGAATGCTATGCTTATAGCTATTTTACTCTTTCTGTTATGCATGTGTTGTTACACTATGTATGAATGATTTCTTGTTGAATGTTTGAAATCTAAGAGAGAGAGTAAGGAATGAGTTTCAATTGTTTCTCAACCTGAGTGAGTAAAATTCCTGCAAGGAGTGCAGTGGAGTTTGTCTGCAAGGAGTGTGTTGACAAGGGTTCAGAGTTTTTATCTCGGAAAGATCAGGAGATATAACATTGTTCTCATTCTCATGGGAGTGCAAGTTAAGAACAGGAGACGTGCAAGGTGTGCGCAGGCCGAGTAGAGTCTCAGATCTTACAACCTGAGGGAATTGTTGAAAGACTGTTGTTGCAAGGATTGCATAGAGTCGAAGAGGTTCAAATATCAAAGCGTATTTGAAGAAGTGCCGCAAGGAGTGCGTGCAGGAATCATCTCCAAAGGACTTGAGGATTTTTCAAGCAAGCTCAGGAGGGATAGAGTCTTCGAAGTTGTCGAAGAAAGACTCAAGAGGGCTAGTGCCTTAAAGTGTGGAAAGGAGGCATAGTAAAGTCGTTTTGCAAGTGGACAAGTTTCGTGAAGAAATACCTTGTTCATTTCGTACGATTTGTCAAGGAGGAATTGGACGGTTGGAATTCTCCGTGGAGAATTCATGAAGTTCCGATAGCCGTTAGATCTTGCAATGGAGCAGGGAAGTTACAACAAGTATTCTTCAAGTGCAAGCTCAGGAGAAATCGGACCGTAGGATCCGAGTCAACAAGGGTCGCTAGATCACTCGTGAATTTTCATTTTGGGGTTTCGTGAGTTGGAGAACTGAAAGCCTTGTAGTGAGATTCGCGAAATCGTGAAGTGTGAAGTCCTGAAAGGGAGAAAATATTTGTGTGGGGCCAGCTATTGGTGAAGCGTGTCAGAACTCGGCATTTCGACATTTCAGAGGATAAGATTTCGGGATTTTGTTTCTGATATTCCAAAAATTGCGAAACGCGATACTGTTGTGGGAGAGGACGCGACAAGCGTTTTGGCACATCGAAAGTTCGGGTATCGGAAGGAGAAGTCGCGAACTCCAAAGTTCCGAAATCGCGAGAAATATGACCACATTGTTTGGTCAGAGGGAGATTGGAATTAATGCTTTGTGTTTGATCACGTGGGATCAAATCATAAGGACCTGTGGAGAAGCGCCATTTTATGTGCGTGGGATTCCCCGAAGAGGAATCAAAGAGTCTATCCAACTCAAGGGCAAGAATTAGAACGATCCTGTAGCGACCTTGACCCGAGGGTTGGGGATCTGCGTCAGACAACCTCTTACAAATAAATCATGTGTGTTATGACTATCCATGTTTTTCTCCCTCATCTCTTCATATAACAAGGATGAAACTACATCCTTATACTTCAATTCAAATTGAGTAGTACTACCAATTACTACAACCAGATTATCGCAGGAGTCTAGCAAAGAACGTAACAAAGTAATGCACTTATCTTCTTCTGCAAGTGTAATATTAACATATCCAAGTTGACTTACCAAAGTATTGAAGGAATTTAGATGCTCTGTCACAAAATCTCCATCTTTAATCCTATAATATGATACAACTTCTTTCAAAGAAACAACTTGTTAACTAGTGACTTTGACTGATAAAAATTCCACAACTTTTCCCATGGTTCCTTGGTTGTAGATTCTCCCGACACATTCAATAACACTAAATCATCTAGGCAGATTCGAATCGTACTCCTTGCTATTTTATCCAACTTCTCCCAATCTTCTTGCGACATACCAGTAGATTGAGTACTAGTAGTTTTTTTACCAGTAGTTTTTGTACCTATAGGTTTTGTACCAGTAGGTCATGTACCAGGATCCACATCGATCCATTTTTCTTTTTATTTTTCTACATAGATCAATTTTTTTACCATTGAATTCCTCAATCTCGATTCTAAAATTACTCGTCATTCTCTTTCAACATGTGAATCACCATTGTAAATCTCTCACTAAACCCAATTTTATCACAGACCCAAGATAAACTTGATATAATCAAGACCAAGCCAAACCCTCAGCAACAAAGGCATCCCCCTGAAGCCAAAAACATGCTCTGATACCACATGTAAGTTTTAAAACTGTGAAGTAAATCAATGCATGCAAATTCTAAGAAAAAAAAATTAATCAATGGATCACACATATAGTACACAGATATTTATGCTAGAACCCTTAACCAGGAGAAAACCAACCTTCCTTGGTGTCTCACCTCTCAACTCTTCATTGTGTTAATTTCACCATTCACAATACAATACATACACAATATTTTAAGTATTTTGAAGCTACCAAAACCCTAATCTCTTAATCCAGGATTAATTTAGAAAACCACTAAAAATAAAAATAAATGCTAAAATAACAAAAACTACTCAAAAACAAATTGCAGGGCGTTGCCCCGAACCCTATCAGCTTCGCTCTACCTCCTGGAGTTGCACGCTCCATGTAAATAGGGGGGAACTCCTTCCCCCCTAGGAAATCACCTAATGCACATGCCCACAAAGAGCGACAGATGATGGGATCATCAGACACAGTCATTGAATCTGACAAACCCCCACACACATGCAAAGAATATAACACCTACCCAACAAATCATTAGAAACATAAATCTTCCTCTCCATCATTTCATTCAAGGATGTGAACAAGGAAGCATCCTTATCCATATTATGAGTGCATTGAGAGTTTAATACCCATTCATTTACATAGAATGAGACAACAAGGCTTGAGAAATCATGAATTTAAAGGTGAAATTATTAGTGGATCAGCATACAACGAGCATGTCTCCTTCAACGTGTTTAGCCTTCTCCTCTAAATCATCTCTCTTATTATAGAAATTGTTTTCCATGTGTTTAGTCTTTCCATAGTACTGACATGTATTTTTCTTTGAACTTCATTGGGGTGCATCTGTTTTCCCATTAGATTTCTAGTCATAGTATACAGGTTTCTATGTAGAGGTATCAAACCGTACTCTTTCCCTATGATCCGACTTGCTCTTTCCTTTGAGAAATTGGAATTGATGTTTACCACCAATATCGCCTTCTTCAAGAAGTATGTGTTGATTAATAATCAAAATGCCATAGAAAGATTCAAATGTGTAGTCCTTACCGTCTTCCTTTTGTGCTTTCTAGTTGGTGTGGAAATTCAACACGAACACGTCGAATGGTGTTCTCAAATTCATTAGGACCAGTTTGATGAGTTGTCCATATTTGTTTTGATAACTCTTTCCACATTTTCCCAATTTCAAATGGAGTTCTTTGACACATGCCAAATATTCCTCTATTGTTTCAAAGAAATGAGGATCGAGATAGATCAACTACGTCTCCATATGCATGACGTGGTTCTTGTCAACTTGGTCAAAAAAGGACTTCATCTTCTTCTAGACTTTATGAGGCCAGTCGATTCAAGTGAGGTGAAAATGAATCTCCCATAAGATATAGGTTGTGATGACCTCCATAGTCTCATCCTTCTTGCCATCAACAAAACACTTCACATAATCGTCTATTGGATCTGGAATCGCAATCTTTTTATACTTCCACGGTCCTTTACTCTTCAGTAGGGTTTCCATTTCTAGTACCCATACTTCATAATTCTATCCTTTCAAAATAAAAGGATCAATCTTCGAAGCCATCTTTGATATTGGGAGAGAAATTTTTGTTTCAATAAGTTCAAATATGAAAACCACCATCCCAGAGTAAATCACACAGCAGATTAGACTCAACAAGGTTTGTGGATAACAGGTGAGGTTTCAAACCATCGGCTCTGATACAATGTTGGGGAAAAGGTGGAACCTATTATGAAATATACAGAAAATTATGTAGATAATCGAAGAAGACAAATAAATTACGAAGACAAAGGTAGTGTCTAAATACATTGTTACAACACTTAAGAAAAGTGCATTATAATCAGAACATCACAATGCATATTTGGAATCAATATCTCCATATGATATCACTTCTATCGCTTGATGATAATGACCCATGGATTTTTATATTTATATCCTGAAGATCTAACAAAATTCCGTAGAATCAGGAATATCTTTTCCACATATAATCGTTGGTTGTTAGAGTTGACTCCGTCAAATCCACACTATCGATTTGGCTTGACAAAGATGTTCAACCTAACCATCTATGCATCCAACTTGTAGTCAATTTTTGGGTTGGTCAATCCACCTCCCGACTATCTTCAACCGTTAGTTGAATGTCTGACCAACAAGCATGTCAACTACTCGACCGACTAATGTAGAGATCTGGTCAATCGCCCGATCAACTATATCCAGATGTAGGTCGATCTCTTAATCAACTGAATCTAGGAGAAGTCTGATGAACCATCAATGTTTGTTGTTCCAACAAGTCCTTTGTGACTCAATCACTTGAGAAAAAAGTTCTTATTTTCTCCTAAGTGGATGACTCAAGCACATGAGAAAAAGTCCTTATTTGCTCCTGTGTGTTCTTGTGTGTATTTCTCCTTCACCTAGCCTTGCTTTTATATTCTTGAGTAATGAACGAATCAAACATAGACCTAATACACAAAGTTATTAATGGTTGATATTAGATCTCAACTCACTTGATATCAATGGCTAAGATTCATTTAATTCACTAATGCTAATAACCTTAATATTTCATTAAATTAAAATCACTTTAATTTTAAAATCACTGTACTTTAAGAATTCCTTTAATTAAAGTAAATTACTAAAGTTGAAGGATTTGGATGAATTCCACACATCTAGAAACGTATACCTATGTGAAATTATCTATCTGTCACTACAGACATCAACACTCCCTCTTAGTGAGGAATGTACTTCTAGAAGAGCCACCTGAAATTGGTCATCCCTTCAGTCCTGGAACAATGTCTCACACACCATCATGCACCATGGAATCCCTCCAAACTTGTTGGTATGTTTCTTCTTGAACACTAGAAGACTCAAAATCAATGATGCTACTCATTAGTGCCACAAAAATTGAAAACTTATTTGGAGGCTTTCTCTCCATGAATATACTCCTAGGATCCTCAACATGCTCCCGAGCATTTCTCAATGTCGGCATGAACCACTAGGGTCTCCTCACAGAATTGGAAGGGTATAAATCCTCCTCTCGACCTGAAGGTTGACTCCCTAAACTAGGATTCTATGAATGTTGTTCTCCCTTCAGATCCTCTTTCTCCTTGTCCTTTGTCACTAACATTGGTCCACACACATATGAATGTATAATATCCAATATCCCCTTGGACCTACTCTAATTGCTTGGAAAATTATCTCTAGCATTATTGCCAAGTGCACACCCTTTGCACATGCCCTACTACTCAATACTAAAAATTGGGAGACCAGTGACAATATCCCTTAGAATTAGAAACACCTTGTAGTGCAGGTGTCCCATCTTCTTGTGCCATAACTAACACAGGTTGTCATTGTCATGTACTAAGTCTTGAACATGATTTCCTTGCAACCTATATAAATTTTCCTCTCTAACCCCAATGCTCATTGTTGTGTCAGGGATATCTCCCTCAAGGCGTATGAGTACTTTTCCTTCCATGACAGAAATAACCCTATCTTCCATAAATGATACTGAGAGAAAAATATTTTTCAATCTCAGTACATATAGCACATCCTGGGCCTCCAATGGATTTTCTGACTCAAGATAAAACAAAATTGTTCCATCCCCCTTCACTGCATACTTGGCATCATCACCAATATCCACATGGATCCCTGAGTCATTCTTCGCTAGAATATTGAATATCTCTCATGCTTCTGTCATATGACAATATGCACCATTTTCCAAGAACCACACACTCCTTGTCATTGTGTTTGTAGAGAGGCATGAGACTAGTGTGAATCCCTTCTCAAACTTCATAGCAAACTCATCCAACTGAGTTTTTATTGATGTTTCTACCTATTGTGATTTCTCTTTCCCCTTCTTCTTCTCTAGACATTGAGATGCATAATGACCACTCTTATGGCACATGAAACACTTGATCTTACTCAAGTCCTTCTTCTTGCCCAACTGTGAGGTTTTCCCCTCACTATTACCCTTGGAACCCTTTCCTTTTCCCTTTTTGGTATGGATTACCATGGCTAGGTTCTCCTCTCCATCTCCTTACCTGTTAACTTTATACCCATCTCAATTTTCTTCCTAGATGAAATCATCCCAAAGACTATCCCAATTGGGAAGTTTCTCCCGAGCACGGACTCCCTTGAAAAATAGTTCTCATGACTTAGTGAAACCATTCAATGCCATATTTACAAGCTCTACATCATCCACTTTCTCCCCAATGGATATAAGTTAATCATGTGTCTAGGTGATCCTCATGAATTAGCTAGTAACATTGTCATATCTTGACATCTAGATGGATCTAGGCTTGTTTCTCAAGATCATCTTCATGTTCAAGTTGTCACTCTAGAACAAATCCACTATAACCTTAAACATTTATTTGGCCAATTGTTTCTCTACCACATGAGGGGTCAAATTATCATTCACAACATCCATGATCACTCTATGGGATTTGATGTCCTTCTTCTCAGTAGCCGCCAATAGATTTGCATCTATCGGTGCAGGAACAACCTTCTCTACAATATTTCAATGGTCATGTTCCATCAAAAACAAGGTTACCCTCGCCTTCCAGGATAGGAAGTTAGATGTTCCATCCAACTATTCTTCAAACCTGAGACTGGTTGTTGCTATTTCTAGATCCGAACAAAAACAACTACCCTACACTTATTCCTTCAAGCACCCACCATAATCTCACTGTTGGTTTATAGAAATGTAGATATCTTCTTGCATATATAACATATATGTTGCACAAACTGCTATGTATCTGAAGTTGTCTCCCTCTCAAAGTGCAAGATTTGATACCATGTTAACTCTCAACATTATTTGAAACCATGTTGAAATCTCAATTACCATAACCTAGATACTTTACTACCTTGTGTGTTTCCTTTCTTATAATCAAATTACAACACAGAATAAAATATATTGGTTGGAAATAAATAAAGTGGAAGAAAAAACTGGAAACCAAAATTCACACAACACACATAAATTTTTCCCTTGAAATATTTTTTTCATTAAATAATGATTCCAAGCTTACAAGGGATCCCTTACTGGGAAAATGCTCCACTAAGGAAAAATACAAGTTGCAGCAAACCTAATAACTCTGGCCCTGAGGAAACCCTCTCCTACATTGTCCCTAGAAGACCTTGTATGATTTGTAAGCACCCAGTCCATCTTGTACAATGCGTATGTACGCACCCTGGATGACCTGTCCGGAACATATGTATGTGCCCTGAGATACCTTCTCCATGAATATGTGCACACCCTAGACCACTTGCATGGCATGTATGTACATGCCATGAGATACCTACTCCATGCATATTTATGCGCCCTGAACCACTGTGTGACGCGTACAACTCGTCCCACTAGCAAAACAAACTCTGTTGTTATACATATGTTTCCCCACATGACCTATACCAACTGTTGGACTATCCAATAATTTTTCCTTTGATTTTTGGTTGTTGTGTTTTCTCCTCTTGTTGCACCTTTTCACTTTCCTCCTTTGGACTTGATCTCTAGATAAAAGTCCTTCTTCACCTATTTGAGATCCCCTTGAGTCACAATTGTTCGTGACTCAAACACTTGAACAAAATTTCTTCTTTGCTCCTAAGTGGATGACTCAAACACATGAACAAAAGTCCTTCTTTGCTCCTATGTGCTCTTGTGGGTCTTTCTCCTTCACCTAATCTTTAATTTATTATCTTGAGTTGTGATTGAATCAAACACAACCCTAATATATAAAGTAATTAACGGTTGATATTATATCTCAACTCACTTAAGATCAATGGCTAAGATTAATTTAATTCACTAATGTTAACAACCTTATCATTTCATTAAATTAAACTCAAGTTTAATTTTAAAAGTGTGAAGTTTTCACAGCGAACCTATCTAGTTGAAAATGAACACAAAAATCTTGTGAGAGAGAAGAGAAAAGAGTAGAATGAAAGAATTGTATTAATTGTTGAGTAAAATGGTAAAATACACATGATATACTCTACATGGTTAAGTGAAGTCGCCATTGTAGTGATATAGAGAGATTTAGACACTCATTGACAGAAACCAAAGTAATATGTCGCCTAGTCCCAGTTAATTGATCCATGCAATCATCAATTAACTAAGTCACATGTGTGGAAGTGACAGAAACACATGCAATCACAATATATGCACCCTATTGGACACATGCATGAAATATGTGCACTCTTGGTGAAGAAACTGAGGTGAACATGCAACTGTTGGTGATAAAATTGAGGTTGTCATGCATGAATAACTTCCACTAGTCTAACTAAGGTGTAATTGAATCTAAACTGAAGAGAGGTGCCCTAAATTGTAGGGGAATATTCTTGAGAGAGAATATTCTCATCTATGGAAGTGTCCTCTACATTAGATTATCAAACTTTGGAAAATAATTACCTAGGTGAGTGTGTAATATCTCCAACACCCCCCTGAACACTACTAGGGTGTACATGATGAATGTGTCCCAACAACCAAGGCCATGTTAGGTACCCATTGTACAATTCATCTAAGTATGAAACACTGAAAAAATAGAGGAAAGAGAGAAAACCTCATGGGAAACACCCCCCCCCCCACTTCAAGTACAATGCATAAAAAAAAAAGGAAGAAAGACAATTGCTAAGAAATTGTGTCCTTCACTCCAAGATGATTGCACAAAGGTGGAACGTCTACTCAATAATGTCTTGGTGAAGATGTATACAGTATTTTTAGTGGATGGATAGTACTGCAAATCGATAATCCTATCATGTACCAGTTCTTTGATGTAATGCATATTGATCTCGATGTGTTTGGTATGTTTTCACTACACTAGGTATTTGAAAAACTTGAGAGTACTTTGGTTGTCACACCAAATGACAGTCGAACGATGAATCTTGATGTCAATCTTGATGAGGATGTTATGAAGCCAAAGTGCCTGAATAGTGATATTGATCGCTCCTCTGTACTCAGCCTCTGTTGACGATAGAGAAATAGCTAACTACTTTTTGCTCGACCAATAGATGGGACCATAACCCAAACTAAGAATGTACCTAGACATGGACTTGTGATCTATGTTATCTCAAGCCTAATCAAAATCAATGAATCCCGTGAGATCCAATGTACAACATGTTGCATAGTGGATCCCATAATCTATGGTGTCCTGAACATATCTAAGGATGCGCTTGGAAACCTTCCAGTGTAGCTCATGCGGCTCTTGCATGTACCTAGAAATTGCCCCTACTTCATATTAGAGATCTTGTTGGGTGTGGGTAAGATAGAGAAGGCTCCCCACAAGTTGTCTATACAAGTTGTTATCCACCATTGATGTATCATCGTCATCCTCAAGATGTACCCTAGACAAAAAGGGTGTGGTTTATGACTTGCAGTCGGTCATGTGGAATCTAACCAAGAGATCTCAAACATACTTAGTCTTAGATAGCTTGATGCCTGAAGCATCCTGATTGATCTCGAGACCAAGGAAATAGTGCAATGGACCCATGTCCACCATAGAGAACCTATCATGCAAAATTTCTTTGATCGCAGCAATTGATGAGGTCGAACTTCTTATGATCAGAAGGTCATCAATATAGAGAACTAGGAATGAAAAGGAGTCTGAGGTCCTCAACATGTAGACATTCAGATCTGATTTGCATCTAACAAAGTGTTGAAAGATAAAGTATGCATCCATCTTCGCATACCATGCTCTAGGTGCCTACTTGAGGACATAGAGGGGCTTATTTAATCGACATACTAAGGATGAATTATGAATGAACCCCTACAATTACTCCATGTAAATATCGTCTGAAAGATCCTCATGAAGAAAAGAATTCTTCACATCCATCTAGTGAACTTCCCACCCCCGATTTGTTGCAATGGCAAGGGACAATCGGATGGTTTCTATCTTTGCTATAGGAGCAAAGGCATCATCATAGTCTATCCCTTGGATCTCTTGAAAACATTTGGCAACCAGTATTTCCTTATACCTGCTCACTTGTTCGTCTGTTGTCTTGTTAGTCCTATAGACCCATATGCATATGACAAGCTTCATGTCTGAAGAAAGCGGAACTAGATCCCAAGTCTGGTTCTCGAGGAGAGATTTATACTCCTCCTGCATGGTAGCTTCCTAGAAGGGATCCCCTGCAACCTCTGCATATGTCTAGGGGTCTGAAGCTAGAACCATATAGCAATGCGTGGACATAACTAGTTCGGTAGTTGTGAGTGCATGAGGAGGATCATCATACTGAGATCTCATCCTCCTTTGATATGTTGGATCCCCCACAAAGTCTAATGCTTCCTGTAGGGTAGTCTGTTCCCACTTGGGAATATGTGATGGATTAGCATCTGCATGTTGATCATAGAAATGATCATCATCTTCTGAATCAGATATGAACCGTGATATGAGTGAGCGGAATCATCATCACCAATCTCTGGTGCAGGAAGTTGTATAGAGGTCTCTGCATGTGGCTCCAATGATGCATGCAATGGAGTTTCCTCAAACTGAACATTGTGCTCAATGATGAACCTATCATTAGAGGGATCAAGTAACCTATAACCCTTCACACCATCTGGATATCCCACGAATATTCATGTGGTACTATGTGGATCTAATTCTTTCCTCTTTTCAGAGGGTACGCATGCCCATGCACATTATCCAAATATTCAAAAGTGGGTGACTTCTGGTTTGTTTCCACTCCATGCCTCAAAGGGAGTTTGGTCCTTAGAAGATCTGTGAGGAGATATGATCTGAATGTGGTTGGAACAATTAAATGCCTTGACCCAAATCTTGGGTGGTAGATATCTTGCATGCAACATGCAAGTGGTCATCTCCTTGATGGATCTATTATTTCACTCGGCTACTCCATTCGGTTGTGGAGTGTAAGGTATTGTGTGTTATAGTTACTTGCCTCTGAACAAAGATGTTGGACATATCGGTTTAGATATTCCCCCCCATTGTCTATGCAAAGGATTTTGATATTTCTCTCGGACCGAGTCTCTACATGTACTTTAAATTCTTTGAGATGCTCAAAAATATCGAACTTCTGCCTAAGAAAATGCACCCAAGTATATCATGAGAAATCATCAATAAATATAAGCATGTACCTTGCTTTGATGATGGATGGATGAGGAAATGATCCCATCAAATCACTATAGAATATATCCAAAGGAGAGGAGGCCCTCCAAACCTTCCCTTTCTCAAACTTCTCCTGGGGATGTTTGCAAAGAACACAGCCTTGAAAAACTCCTTTGGAAAAATGTTTGTTGGACAAGTCGGTGACCATTTCCTGTTTGCATAGTTGTTGCATGTATTTGAAGTTTAGATGGTCGAATCTCTCGTGCCATAATATACTAGTATCATCAACATGGGTCAATAGTAAATCATAATCAGATTTAGAAATGAACTTACTGAAAGTATACAAACAATATTGGTGGTTTGCCTCACCAACAATGATCGTGGAGTTATCATGCATATTAGATATGGTTTTGGAAACAGGTGTAAATTCCGCCCTTTTTCCTATACCATAATTTGTTATTTGATAAACAAAGAGTAGATTCACAGAGAGTGTTGGAACATGAAAGACGTTCTAAAAACTTATGTGTGGGAGTTCTACTCTCTCTTGACCAATGACCTCAACTGGGGTATCATCTCCCATGAGGATGGGAGGACCAGTGCATGTAGAAATATAAGATAAAATATTCTTTGTTGCTGCCATATGGTGGGATTCCCCTAAATCTAAGATCCATACATCAGGAGAAGAGTTAATGGAAATCAGTTCATGAGAGTTACCTTGTTTGGCTTGATCTTTTGGCTTCTTTTTGGCAGTTTCAAGAATGTGATCCCCAAGCTTGTTCTTTTGAAGAATCTAGGCCATTTGATCAATCTACTTCTTCATGCATGCAGACTCAGGATGATAACCATGGTTGCAATAACCACATTTGGTATTCCCTTTATTTCCTTTTCCACCTTTGGATCCCGAGGACTCATCGAAGGGTTTGGAGTACCCTTCCTTCTTTGGCTTTGCATGCACCTTTCCCTTGCCTTTTTTCTTAGTCTTTAGATTGCATGCATTGTTGCTCTCATACACAGCAAGTGCATGCGCATTGGATACCTTGATTATCCCCATCTTGATGAGCTTGTCTTGTTCATGTGTGAGGGATTCAATAAATTGATCTAATGTCGGCATTTTCCAGGTATATCCTAAAGTGAATCTGTTTGTATGGAAATATGAGACGAAAACAACATAATTCAGACCACATTTTTCCATAATAGAAAGGATGAATTGGGTTTCTTGAGTTGATTTATCAACACCACATCCCTTTAGATGAAGGAGGGACTTGAACTTCGTAAAGAAGTCCTAGATGTTATCAAAATTCCCTGGATCTAAGGAATTTAGCTCAACCTCAAGCATATGGCCTCTCATTTCATCTTGTTTTCCAAAGAGGTCCTCCAACATTGTCCAAATCTCATCTGTAACATCCCGCTCTGGCACACGAAGAAAACTTATTATTTGAGGACACTTGCTCACAAGTGATCTGGACTTTTATGATGTTAGACCATTATTACTTGATTATGATGCGATTGACACACGACATGATGTGTTACTATTTGATGTAGACAGGTGCTATTGACTCAGTTTTATTGAGTGTGCAGGGTTTTTGACCTTGAGGATGCAGAGGCATTGGTAGAACCCCCTTGGACTCCGGACTGAGTCAGGGAGTGTGCTTTTGGGTTGATATATTTACTGTGATGTTTCATTTGATTTGATGATTTGATGTTGACATTTCTGACATGATTGTTGATGATGCAGGCTGACGATAGCTTGTCGACCAGACTCACATATGGAGTAAAGGGGCCACACATGATTCCAGAGAGGTTGAGGGAGAGGGGTGGACAGCAACCCTGCCACCGCCTACTAGCACTCCCGTCATGGCTCGAACTATAGGTTAACAATTACCTAGTTCGAGAGGATCCACGATGCCGTGAGGGCAGACTGCGGCAGTCGCTCACGATGATTCTAAGGGGCGCGCAATAAGGCGGGGGCCTTATTCCTTAGAACCCTTAGTCTCCCACAAGTTCACCTGGCGGAGTGTTGACTCCAGGGGTTATAGATG
>JZKD02S1628263.1:504441-574494 GCA_000966675.3 Picea glauca | reverse complement strand
AAAAGAAAGGGATGGGGGAAAAGAAGGGGATCTGCTATGAGGTATTGTTATGCTGCCCAAATTTCAACTAGACTGATTGCTTGTGAGGGGTTGGGGATTTTCTCAGCTGACTTGAGTGGTAGCTCAGCCTTGGAGGTGAGATGGGAAGCTAGGTACTGTCTGGATTGTGTGTGGCCCCTTTGTGGCTCGGGGGGCTAAGGGGGAAGCATAGTACCCCTAGCGTTTGGCTGGGAGGTACCAGTGTAGTCTCTACAGTCGACAAGCGGGAGCGGCACAGAGCGCAGACGTCATCACGGGGGGCTATAAGGCAACGGTATGGTTTTCTTTTAAGTTGATAAATTAGGATGCATTAAGATTTATGATGTAGATCTGCTGTGTGTTTGTTGGGTACACTGACTGATGTCATACATCCTTCGATGCGGCCTTGATAATTGTTTCTTTTTCTTCCTGGTTGTTCATTGTCTTCACTTCATCCGGTATAACCCCTGTGATCCTCCCTATGAGATAACCTGAGGGCCCTCGCCTTCTCTTCTCCTGCCAACATCTTATTGGTGTTCTGAGATGAAGTTGTTAACCTCGAACGATGTTGAACCTAGTTGGCTGGATGTATGTTTTCTTAAGTACCTCGGCGTTCTTGTTACTGGAATCTGTTGTAAAAATAAAAATAAAAAAAATAAAAACGTTACCATGTTGTTAAATTTCCGTACAGGATGATTTTAGAATCTCGTCAACTCCTTTAGGTGTTAGCGGAAAGATTTAAACCTAGGTGAAAAGAAAGGAATTTTAACCTGTGTCAAAGGATTTTTAACCTGCGTTAAAGGAATTTTAACTATTTTAGCCTGACCTCTACATCGCCCAAAGGCTGAGTTTTCCATTTCATAACCCTTTTTTTTGCTGGTGAAACCCCACTGCGTTGCTTCACTTCCTGCGTTGTTGTTTTTTTACTCCAGACTGTTTACCGATGTCCGTTTGCCTGTGTATTTTAACCTCTGCACAGTAATGATTGCACAACCCTTTTAGAGCCCTCGCCCCCTTGATGGCCTGCCTACACGCATTCTGGACGGCGTGGTTCGAAATCCCTGCATGGCTGCGATGGGGAAGTGTAGTCCCAACGTTCTGTCCGCGTTTCCTTAACCCTGGGGCCTGAAACTCTACTATTTTGCGTTTTGTTTTTCTTTTCCCTTTCAACCAGGTTCGCCGACTATGGAACTACTCAGATCTTAAATCGTTAACGGTCATTGAGATCGGACTCTCATAAACCCCTTTTTCATGAATGGGTGTAGCGGAGATGACTCCCGTTGAACAACGCCGACTACCTTCTAATCGTTTTTATTTTTGGCAAAAACCTTCTAGGCTAGCAAACCCTTAGCTTTTCCTTTCAGCCCTAGTATTTTTACACGTACAACAGCTTATGGATAGCTACCTGGTCGATGGCGAAGCAAGTCCGTTCCAAACGCCTGTGCCACCCGAAACTCGCCCACCCTCTCTGCCACATCGAGGTGCCTTACTCGACCCGTGACCGTCTGAGCCTCTCCCTCCTTTCTGGTTGGCCAACGTTAAGGGGCCTGCGTTCCAGAGTTGTCAGGCGTGAGTGGTGCAGCAGAGAATCCGCCTGACACCACGCCTTCTTTTTTTGCTTTATCAGAACCTTCCCTTTTTATGTTTTCACTGCTCCGGGCAAGAAAAGATCTTCTAAGACTTGGGTCGACACCTGTACCTACTTCGGGAATAACCCAACCTCCACCCGCGTGGCGTTTCCTTGTTTTACGTGAAACACACTAATCTAGGTCGAGCCTCTTGGAACGGTCTTCCTTCGCGCTGTGAACAAATTATCTGTTATTTTTCCAGCCCATTACCGTGATTGTATTACGACTTACCTTGATGGAATACAACTTATCCTTAATACAATTGATACTAATTATATACGAAAGGTTACTGTAATTTTATATTGTCATGGTAAAGCGTAGATGGAAAAGTTATGATTACTTTTTGCCTTATTGTGTAATATAAAATGAAAGGTTTTATGTTGTAGTGCTTAAGTGTTGGCAACCTACCATAAGTAAGGCAATAAAGAATTTGGTTGCTAGGTTATTTTAACTTGAATGGAATATGACAATAAAAAAATAAGAAAATAAAAACGTGATGACTTGTGAAGGCACTTGCTGTAATTTCATATTGTCATTATAATAGATAGGGTAAGGTCAATTTAGCTTATGGTTGAGTAAATGGAGGGTAATGCAGTGCTAGATAGCATTTAATGAGTACTAGCTTATGGTTGAATAAATGGAGAGTAATGCAGTGTTAGATAGCATTTAATGAGTACTGACATCGATATTATTTGGAATGTTATGGTAAATTTTAGGGTCTCAAATGACACATATATTGTTTAAGGGAATAGTTATGGTTTTCTTCCCAGAGATCTAGATATGCATATAATTTATTGAATGAAAGGTAATGTAGTATAATGTTAGGTTAATGAAAGTGACATAATGAAATGAGAATGTATGGTAGTGACATTTATGTAATTGTTATCTGATTGTTATTTAATGGTTGCTTATTTAATTGTTAAGTAATCGCAATGTCATATAATTGCTCGTTATTTGTTTAATCGTTATTTAATTGGTGGAGGTACTGTATGGCTCATTATATATACAGTTATTGTAGAACAAAATGAAAAATAGTGGTTATTTAATGGTAGTGACATTTATGTAATTGTTACTCAATTGTTATATAACGGGTGCTTATTTAATTGTTAAGGAATCGCATTGTCTTATAGTTGCTCGTTATTTAATCAATCGCTATTTAATTGGTGGAGAACCATGAAATGCATTGCTAATTTAAGGGCAAGGCTAGGGTAACATTAAACGAAAGAGGATGTTAATTTTAGGAATGTCACTGAAAATTCTATTGTAAATAATATAAATTGGTATGGTAATGGAAGGGTTGTTGTTGTAGTTTTATTTGTTATCAATAATAAATAAAATATAATTCTTATTATTAATGCTCTTGGTAAAAGTTATTGTCAATGTCATTTGTTTACGGAATGGTAATGCTTGTACAAGGTGAAAATGCTATACCAGTATTGATAAGATATGAACGCAGGATCCTGGTTATTCTCTTTACAATGTTGTTTTGGTATGAGAAGAATGTTATGGTTAGTCCATTGCAGGGCTAATTAAGTTGTTTTATGTACAACATGAAAAATATAAGGTGCTGGAAGGGAGTACAATGAATTAATACGACTGGGTTGAGGGGACGTTGCAATTAATTCTGTGAACTTATTTTTAGGGTTGGATTAAGGGTGTTAATTTCCTTACTAGCCTTATTAACGGTGAATGTCCTGTAATGTAAGGGTTATTCCTGCAAACTTTTATAACTTAAATTAAAAGGGTGTTACCCCTTTTATGGCAATGGTTGGGTAATGTTAGTGTTGGGATAACACCTCAAATATAAGGTGATGTTATTGTGCAATAAATGGTTGTAGTGCAATATGTTTATCATGTCACGGCAGCGTCATTGAAATCTTAGTTGTTATTGATGACCTATGTGGTGTAGTGTACTTGATTAAGTACAAGGATTATTTGAGTCAGTAAATGAGGGTCGCGGTTCATTGGAATAATGTTGTACTTGGTTGACACGCCTTCTGTGTGCTCGGTCTGCTTGTATCGGGGGGGATGTAGACACCTCCAGGTAACCTTAGGAGATAGGTCTGTGTGTGTGATTTTTTTTTGTGTAAAGAATCTAGTGCCGTATCAAGAGTCTCGGACCCTTTAAAGGCAGGGTTTCCACTCTGGTGAGACACCTGACGGAGATTACTAGTTCCTGCTTGAGCAGTCGGCCAGGAGCCTATCTGACCTTCTCTCTCTCCGGAGTAGCGAACTAAGATTAAACGCCCTGCTTTCCTGTGCAGAAATAGTAAGATCTACTACTATGGATCCTTCCCTCTGTGTTCGTACTGTACTTAACCCAGTATGTCGTTACATGTTTGCATTGTGCGCCTTGTGTCTATGGTCGTTTATTGCTTGCAATTACTAGTTGTGTGCCTTCAGTCTTCTTGTGATGAACATCATGGTTGTGTCTTGTTGGTTGTCGAGTGGCGACGTAGAGTCAAGTATGTATGTTTCCCTTTACACGCGCGCACACACCACAAGTAAAAAATAAATAAAAAAATTTGCACCTGTTATCAGAATTGATGTCGTAACAAGGAGGACGTTACATCATCTAAGCGGGTACAAGCTTCAATGTGAAATATAAGCTAGGGGGACATAAACACACAGAGGATGTTGCAATCCTCATTCATGCAGTTGAGATACGTGTTCTTCTCGATAGCAGAAGTTGACTCAATCTCTTTTGCCATAGTAATCTAGTACAAGCCTCTACATCTTAGTTGATGCAGAATTTTCAACTTCCACTCAAAATAGTTATGAGGCGTGAGAAGTATTGTTGATGAGTAATCCATGTTTTTTGAATGCATCTTCCTCCTGTACCTACAAATAGAAATACTTATGTGATTTCTCCTAGCAATCAAGGCTCTGATATCATGTGAAGTTTTCACAACAAACCTAGCTAGTAGAAAATGAACACACAAAGCTTGTGAGGGAGAAGAGAAGAGAGTAGAATGAAAGAATTGTATTAATTGTTGAGTAAAATGGTAAAATACACATGATATGCTATGTATGGCCAAGTGAATTCACCATAGTATTGATCTAGAGAGATATAGACACTCACTGACAGAAACTGAAGTAATATGCCACCTAGTCCTAGTAACGGATCCATGCAATCATTAGTTAACTAAGTCACACATGTGGAAGTGAGAGAAACACTTGCACTCACAAGATATGCATCCTCTTGGCCACATGCATGAGATATGCGCACTCATGGTAAGGAAACAAAGGTGAACATGCAAATGTTGGTGATAAAACTAAGGTTGTCATGCTTGAGTGACTTCCACCAGTCTAACCGAGGTGTAACTGACTCTGAACTGAAGAGAGGTGCCCTAATTTGTAAGGCAATATTCTCAAGAGAGAATATTCTCATCTATGGAAGTGCCCTAAACATTGGACTATCAACCTTAGGAAAAGAATTACCTAGGTGAGTGTGTAATATCTCCATCAAAAAGAACTTTACTTTAATAATTCCTTTAATTAAAGTAAATTACTAAGGTTTAAGGCTTTGGACAACTTCCACATGTCTAGACACTTAGACCTATGTGGAAGTACATGTCTAATGCCACAAACATCAACATCACCTAGAACAAGTCTGTAAGTGTATCTAATATGTATAGCTTTGGTTAGTCTAACTCAATTGTTGGGTGTTATGGCTAAGAAAACAAAATACAATATGCTTCAAAATTCATAATGCTTGCACTTGGGTAAATTTGAAGGTTATGTAGGTAATGCATGGTTTCCCAAGCATTCTTTGTCTTTCCCATTCTCCATTCTTGCATGCAAAATCCTCGATATCATTATGTTCGTTTTCTACTATTTTTTTAAATGAATATGAATGTCAATATCTATTGTTGTTTGTTGGAAGTTCAATAAAAAATATGTTTTGTTGTTAGACCACATCAAGCCCCAATGTTTGTTATATTCTTTGAAACAATAGATTATGAGTTCACATGTCACTGAAAGAAACATGCTATATGGGGTCTTCAAATATTGATCCATATTTTTTTTAATGTGTATATGATCACAAAGTGTTGCGATCTATCCCTAATCCTAACCCTTAGGAAAAGAATTACCTAGGTGAGTGTGTAATATCTCCATAAAAAAGAACTTTACTTTAATAATTCATTTAATTAAAGTAAATTACTAAGGTTTAAGGCTTTGGACAACTTCCACATGTCTAGACACTTAGACCTATGTGGAAGTACATGTCTAATGCTACAAACATCAACATCACCTAGGACAAGTCTGTAAGTGTATCTAATATATATAGCTTTGGTTAGTCTAACTCAATTGTTGGGTGTTATGGCTAAGAAAACAAAATACAATATGCGTCAAAATTCATAATGCTTGCACTTGGGTAAATTTGAAGGTTGTGTAGGTAATGCATGGTTTCCCAAGCATTCTTTGTCTTTCCCATTCTCCATTCTTGCATGCAAAATCCTTGATATCATTATGTTCGTTTTCTACTATTTTTTAAAATGAATATGAATGTCAATATCTATTGTTGTTTGTTGGAAGTTCAATAAAAATTATGTTTTGTTGTTAGACCACATCAAGCCCCAATGTTTGTTATATTCTTTGAAACAATAGATTATGAGTTCACATGTCACTGAAAAAAACATGCCCTATGGGGTCTTCAAATATTGACCCATATTTTTTTCAATGTGTATATGATCGCAAAGTGTTGTGATCTATCCCTAATCCTAACCCTAATATTAAGGGGCATTCAACCAACTCACTTGAACCTTGCCATTGGTAAAATCATCTCACCAAATATTTCTTTGATATGTAACAAATGGGCCCATCAACTAATGTGTTTCGCAGTCATAAGGATGTTTGATGCGTTTGATATGGCGATTCCATATATCGTGCTTCATAAATTAGGATAACAAGTAAAAAAAATGCAAGGTTGAGGACAAGTGTAGTTGCATGAATGGGGCGATGGAACATCTCAATCCATCAATCATCAATAAAACCCCATATATTCCTATATTTTCATGTTCGAGGGTATCCTTGCCCAAATAATAAGACCAGGTAGCTTTTTTGGCCCTATCCATGGCCTCATACGAGTATCCAATTGCAAGCTTATCCTCATCAACCAATAAAAACACCTTTACCAAAGGTTTGCTTACTATGCAAAATTCCTCCACTCCTTCCCAGAAAAAATCAATGTACACTAATTTAGCAATGGCTCTCCCATCTTGTCATGTGCTAAATGCACAATTGCACCACTCATAAAAAACAAGCATCTGCTTCACCTCAAATTGACAATGGTGCATAGTCTGAAAAGAAATAACATTGCTGGAAAAATATGTGATTATAGAATACAACAACTCCCTGTTTCTTGCAAATTTCCTCATGATGCTAAGAACAAATGCATGGTTATATATGTATTTTGCGATGCTCCTAGCCTAATTAATGAGCTCCTTGAAAAGGAGATTTTTCCCACATCCTTGAGTATCAATCGATACAATGGACATCACATGGAGCCCAAAATATTGTGAGGTGCCCTTCCATTAGCAACTTGTCTACATCCACAAAATTAGTTGCAGTGTTTGTTCCTAATTATGCAACATATTGCACACCTAGCTCTTCAATAAACCCATCCAACAATTTCACATATTTAACATGTGTTGATGCATCAACACAATTAATAAACATTGTACCCCTGTGATAATGTACCAATTAATTTAAGAAGTCACTACCTTCCCATCTATCCAACCATCAAACACCATTGTACATCCAATGGCCTCCCATGATTTCCTTTGGTCTTCCAATCTAGTATTGATATCATCATTTTCCACATGAAGGATTGGCCCTTGCAACTCCTCATAGGGGCCAACAACAGTGACAATATCAAACATTGACTCGAATAATGTATTGCTCTTTGCAATGCTCAAATGTATGTTGGTAAAAAAAAAGACACATCCCTGTAACCTTCTTTGCATCTCGTCTCTCCTTCATTTTAACCATTGATCAGATGGAAGGTTGTGCCCCATCTTTGATTCTTGGAACAAAGAAAAATGAGTCCTTACAGCAAGTGAACACATGGAGCTCTTCTCATTGTCCCCGGTCTTAGAAATCCTTATGGTTCTTGAGGATCTAATTATTCCACTGGTGAAACTTTCAAGTTTAAGAGTTGCTACCTCTTCCTTCTATTTATCCCTTTCGTTAATATCTTGTTGGGAAGCTCGTATACTTCTAGGGAGAACTGAGTACAAACCAGAACCTCATTCCTTGACATTCTAACAAGGTGGTATTTCAACCAACTAACCCCTTCTGTCATGGACTACCCACACAACTGATAGGTCAATCTCTGGTAGTTTGTCCCATCATTAGGATCACCATACTGTCAAAATGGCTCCAAAACATTCCTCATGTTGGCAAGGAATATTCAACTTTGAACTTCAATCCCGTAGACTAAAAAAGGAAAGAAATGAACATTAAAGAACGCTGGTCAAAATACAAACTGTTGGTAAGAAAACAGACCTATAGCTCATTTTATGACCCATGGAAAAATGATAATACAAGGCAAGCAACATGCATTGTAAAAACCCTTGCATAGATCTAAAAAAATACTAGTTCGATGGTGGAATTTTAAGAAATCCTTAGGAATTGAACACCATAGGTAGTTAGAAATTGATCCCCACTCCAAGAAAAAAGATTGATGGTAATGAGAACGATTGTTTAGCCTTCCTAAGATGGATTGTGGATGACGATAAACTCATTCCCTCTAAATCTCCAACCACTGCAAAGACAAATAATCCGAAAAAATAATTAAATAAAAATCAGAATTCACCTAGCAATTTTTCCTTGTGGCGCAAGAGAAAACATCAAGATTTTTAAGACGTAATATATTTTTTGGATGCGTGGTTTTGCTAATTTTTTGACAAGTTCATCTATTGTTTACATTACCAATTACATAATGATCTCACATTGCTAATTGCATAAATATCTCATGTCGTCCATGGTAATCAATGACAACTTCCTTAAGGAAGGCTTTAATAAGAAGATTATCTATTCCTAAAAAGTTATTTTAAAATAATTTCTAGTTAAAAGTAATCTTCATTTTCTTTTATTTCAAATGTTTCCATGCTCATTTTACATTTGCCCCCACACCATAACGTGCTTCCAAAGGTAAAAGAAACAAGCTATATTATGCCGAGCTTAGATTTGGGGATTAACATGAGAGGGCACTCTACGGACCCATTTCTGAGATGTCTCGAGAGATCATCCACCAATGGTACTCCATTCTATTTTTACAAAAAATAATAAATATATTTAAAATAATATATAAATACAAGTTATAAAGATAATCTTCTGATAATCTCTGTCCACTGAAATGATCAATATACTGATAAATCGTCATCAAAACATCATCCCTCCCCTTCCTTTGCATCCATCCAATCCAATAAATGCACTTGTTTTAGTCATCGCCATTTCACCAAATAACATATGAAATTCTAACATATAGCATGAAGATTGTTGGCATGGTCAAGAACCCACCCCACCCCACTCCAGATTTCCTGAAAGGGGGCAAATGAGCGTATCCATTCACAACTGCAAGGATGTCATCCCTATTCTATATCATTGATGTACTGGTTAGTCCAATGATAATGATGGAATCACATTGGAGATTCATGTTTAAATAGTTTCTGCTTATTGTCTCCAGAAACAGAAACTCTGTTGAAGCCAAACCCCCCAATAAACTGCTTGACCACTTCTGAATGCATGCATGATCTTGAGTCTTCGGATGTGTTGACAAAGCTATGGGTATCTTCTGATGGATTGAAAATACACAACTCTTTGAACACATATGATCTAAAATAAAAAAATTATGAAATGAAGATGCTACCTAAGTGTCTTGGGTAATTTGATAATAACATCCACTGAATTAAGGTATCAGACAGATAGGAAAGGGTAGAATGCTGTGAGTCAACAGTTTCTGATTACTGCTGGCAAAAGGGTGGTACTCCCCAATTTGTGCATTTTAACCTTCTAAAATAATGATTTGGAATTTTCAGGTGTCTTGTCTTAATGGAGCCCCTTTGAGCTTTGATGACTTAAAGAATATAACTAGGACATCATAAACTTTGCTTTTGAAATGAACAGACAACTAACATAACTAGGACATCTTTAATGAAAGATGAACATGGTTTGCTTTGCATCCTATCATGCCATGATGTGAACGAAGTTAGATTTGTTTATTTGATTTAGAGCTGCTCACACCCAGGGATCAGGGTCGGATTGTTATATTTAATTAATAGTAGTCTGCTTTGAGCTCTTCGGCACAGTTAGCCTTAGCAGCAGTTAATTTTTGATTCACCAGCCCAGCAAACTCAGTAATGTATTTGGTACTTTGGTGTTTCTTCCAGTGATACTGGCCTACTTCTTGCACTGTGGCCACAAAAAAGTGTACCAACTGCAGCTTAGTCCACACAATTAAGCACAGAACTTGCATTTGGAAAATACCCTAAGTTCTTCATCTCCTCAGTCAACCTATCCAACATTGCAGAGATTTTCTCTAATTGCAGGTGTGATTTGTCTACTGCATAGTATGGGTGAAACCTGTTTTCTTACCTCAATTCAACTGCATCCTAGCCACCTTTTCACCTCCATGTCTGATCATTATCTTAATCTTTGCTACTCCATCCCATGTACCAACATCCACATATAAGTTTGACAGCAGTATCTAATATCCTACATTTTCAGGCTCTAAATAAAAGAGATGCTCTGTTGCCCCTTCTCCTAGCTCTACATTCCAGTGAATTCTGCAGGCACCAAGCGCAGCACCAAACACACCAGCATCTGGTTGTACTGACATTCCTATAATAATATTACATGCATCATCTAGTTTCCCAGCATGCCCATGCAGACCAACCATGCCTGCATAATGATCCACCATTATCTTCTCATGCATTTGAAATGCAGCCCCAGCCCTCATTCAAAAAACCTGCATGGCTGCAAGCAGACAGGACACCAGTGATGGTGATATAATCTGGCTTCACACTTGCCTGTTTCGTTCTGTAGAAAAGTGTGAGAGATTCCATTCCACCCCCGTGCATTCCATATCCTGCAATAATGGCACTCCATAATAGAAAATCCTGTCTAGACAATCTATCAAAGACATGGTGTGCAGCCTCTAAACTACCACACTTGACAATAGATATTACACAAACCTAACTCAAAATGTGTTTCTGATGATGTAATTGTGGATCTCCTTGTGTGAGTAGATATCTTAAATGAGTAAAGATTGGAAGAATGGTTATCACAATGACTGAATAAGGTAAAACATCTGAACTATCTATTTAACAATAGAGGTTCTAAGCCTTGTCAGAATACTGATTATAAGAACAACCTGCAATGACAGCATTCCATGAGACCACAACTTTCAAAGACAATGTGTCAAATACTTGGTCTTCAATCTCTAGGCTCCTGGAATTTGCATGCATGTCTACAAGTGCATTACCCGCCATGACAGAGTACTCAAATCCACTGCTAATTACAGACTCATGAATTTTCTTGCCATGTTGAAGAGCCCCTGAGCTAGCACATACAGGGAGAATGCTCACAATGGTAAAGAGTCCAGTTTCACACGTGCAAGTTCCATCATGATGTTGAGTCTTCAAATGTCTTAACGAAGCCTTCTCGCAGGTTGAAAATACAACTCTTTCATCACTTTTCATCTAAAATTGAAAATTATGTAAATGTATATGCAACCAAAGAGTCATGGGTAATTTGATAAAATCCACTTAATTAGGGCATCGGATGGGTAAGGGTTTGTAGAAGTCTGTGTCTCAATTGTTTCTGATTACTGCTTTGCAAAAGAGTGACTCTTGCTAATTTGTGCCTTTTAGCCCTTTAAAAATAATCATTTGGGATCTTCAGGCATCTTGATGGAGCTCCTACAAGATTTGATGAGTTAAAGAATGTAATGAGGACATCATACACATTTCTTCTTAAATCACAAATTATTGAAATGAACATGCAACCTACATAGCCGAAATATCTTGAATGTTAGGTGAGCATGCTTTGTTTCACAAACTCATGCCAAGCTTGAACGAGAGTATACCATATGTATGCTAAAAGTAGCCTGATTTAAGCTCTTTCATCCAGTTAGCCTAGCATTGATTAATTTTCGTTTCAGCAACACAAGAAACTTGGTAAAGTGTTGGGCACTTAGGTTTCTTCCTTTGATACTGGCCAGCTTCTTGCCTTGTGGCCACAAATATGTATACCTTCTCCAGCTTAGTCAACATAATGAAGCACAGAACTTGTATTGGGGACATAGCCAAAGTTCTTCATCTCCTCAGCCAACCTATTTAGCATTGCATAGATTTTTTCTGCTTGCGGATGTGATTTGTCTCCTGCACGGAATGCATGGAATCTGTTTTTCACCTCTATCCAACTGCATCCTGGCCACTTTTTGAGCCCCCTGTCTTTGATCATTGTTCTAATCTTTGCTACTCCATCCCATCTGCCGACATCCGCATATAAGTTTGACAGTACTACATAATATCCTACATTTTCAGGTTCCAAATCAAAGAGCCTATCTGCGGCCCATTCTCCTATCTCTACATTGCAGTGAATTCTGCAGGCACCAAGCAAGGCCCCAAACACACCAGCATCTGGTTTTAATGGCATTGTTTCAATCAGATTGAATGCCTCATTGAGCTGACCAGCACGCCCAAGCAGATCAACCATGCATGCATAATGATCCACCATGGGTGTTATGCGATAATGTCTTCTCATCCGATTAAAATGCAACCAGCCCTCGTCCACCAGCCCTGCATGGCTGCACGCAGAAAGGACGCCAATGAAGGTGATGTGATCTGGCTTCACACCTGCTTGTTCCATTTTGTAGAAAAGTGTGAGAGCTTCCATCCCGTCTCCATGCATTCCATATCCTGCAATCATGCCACTCCATGATAACAAATCCCGTCTCAACATTCTATCAAAGACATGACGTGCAGCCTGCAAACTACCACATTTGACATACATGTCTAAAAGGGCATTGCCCACAGAAACCTCTGAATTAAATCCATTTTTTATAATGCAATTGTGAATCTCCTTGCCTTGTTGCAGATCTCCTAATTGAATAGAGATTGGAAGAATGGTTGTCACAGTGACTGAATCGGGTAAAATGCCATAACTATCCATTTGACGACAGAGGTTCAAGGCCTCATTAAATAACCCATTATGGGAATAGCCGGCAATTATAGCATTCCATGAGATCACTTCTTTGATAGACATTGCATCAAATATTTGACGTGCAATCTCTAGTCTCCTGCATTTTGCATACATGTCTATAAGTGCATTACACACCATGACAGAGGACTGCAAACCACTTCTAATCACAAAGTCGTGAATTTTCTTGCCAAATTGAAGAGCCTCTAACTGGCCACATACAGGGAGGATGGTCACAATAGTGACAGAGTCTGGTTGCGTGCCTGCAAGTTCCATTTGATGAAAGATGTTGAGGGCCTGTTGGCACTCTCCATTCCGAGAATAACATGCAATCATTGAATTCCATGAGCCCACATCTTTCTTAGGCATTTTGTCAAACAGGTGTTGTGCATCTTCTAAACTCCTGCATTTAGCATACACGTCTATAAGAGCGTTCAATACAAACACTTCAGTGACGAATCCTCTTCGGATTATATAAGCGTGGATCTCTTTACCCAGCTGCAGAGCTGCTAACTGGGCAAATGCGGGGAGAACGCTTGTGAAAGTGACCATATTGGGTTCCACATGTTGCAGTAGCAGCATTTGACGAAAGATCTTCAAAGCATCTTCGGCGTAACCCTTGTGGGCGTACCCCGAAATCATTGTATTCCATGAGACCGTATTTCGTTGATGTATTTTGTCAAACTGTTGGCGAGCAATCTCAATACTCCCACATTTCGCGTACATGTTGACAATTCCATTGCTGACAGAGACATCTGAATCCCACCCGCTTCTCATGATATGATGATGGACCTCCTTACCCTGTTCCAACCCCAGCTCGGACAGATCTGCGCATGCTTTCAGAACAGAGGTCAGAGTCACCTTGTCCGCTTCTACCCTTTCTCCTTGCATTCGCATTCTCCCGTACAATTCAAGTGCCTGCTCACACTGCCCCTTCTTCACATACCCTCTAATCATAGCATTCCATAATAATACTTCATCATCATCATCACTGGATTTGCACTTGAATCTATGTATTGAATCAAAAACCAGGCGGGCGTCTATCAAACTGCCGTGCATGCCATAAATGCTTACAAGTTTGGCTCCTAGAACGGCGTTTTGGTGGAAACCATTGATAAGAATGCGGGCATGGAGTTGCTTACCTTCACTTACAGAATTGATGCTCTCACTCGCAAGCAAATCATAGCCCACCTCCAACTCTCCTCTTGCTTCTTCGTTCAGCAAATTACTGGTTGAAATTGGTTTGGGTATGAGAGGGCGGCAATGAATGGAAGTGGGGAGACTATGTATTATCTTCTTACGAAGATGGTGATGGGTTTTGGAGGGAAACAACATTCCTATTTCTTCTCTTAATCCCGCAGCTGCTCTTCTGGGAAAGGTAGGGGAGTGGAGATGGGGTACAACAGAGTGTATCACATCCCATCACAATCACAATGACGATAACAGGTTGAAAACATGAAACAATGGTTAAATGTATCGCTGTGTTCAAGTTGCCAAGATCCCTTCTTCCAATTTATCAGTCTCCCGACTTAACTTCTGTTGGCTTGGTTTAAGAAGGTTCCACAGTAACAATGCTGTGGAAGGCTTGGTTATGGAGTCAGTATTTTCAAATTTATTTGCTTAATTGAAGGGTTCAATCTGAATACCATCCATATTTTTAATATGCTCTGTAAATCGATGTATACAAGGATCCCCTTGAGTTATATGTATGCAATCTTTGTATGTAATCTTATTGCCTTTTAGAGATCCAAAATGTTGATTATGAATATAATGTATGTAATGATCTTAATGATGGGTATATAAAGATATAAGAGATCGAACGTATATGCAAATAGTGCGTTTGTTTCGCAATAGGTTTATATGGACAATATTGTATTGAGATGTATTTAGATTATTTGGAGTTCTCATATTTAATAAGTATTGTGTAACTCGTTATAATAAGACTTTTGGGAGTGGTGTTCTATATGAATAACAGGTGCATGTTGGCTCGATTTTCATCCACTCTCTTCGTTGGGGGGTTTAAGACCTAGGGTTTATCAAGCTTGACCAACAAAAACTTCAGGACGTCAACATATTCAATCTTCAGTCTAGGATCAAGGAAGGTCTCACCCAAGACGCCATGAGAATCACAGAGATTGATAGACTTGTGTCGGATGCGAAGGGACAATGTATAAAGGAAAACCTCTGGGGTATATACACATTCATTCATCCATAGCTAAATAACATAGTACTATGCATTAGAGATTATCGAGATGGATGTCGGTGGCCTCCCACCTATTCCAACTGGCTCATTTTGACAGTTTTCCAGTTCGACAATTTTTTCCTAGTTTTTGGGTCCCTGACTTATGGGGCCATTTTGAGGCCCTAAACAACATTTTTAGGGCTTGCCATAGTTAACATATGTAGTGCTTGCCACATGCAACATGTGTAGTCCTCAGATAGACCTCTCCAACAGGCTATCCTGCGCCTAAAACTGAGATCGTATGCAAAAGTTACGACCTTGGGAAGTTGATGTGCTAACTTACCCAAACGGGGCCCACATGAATTTTGGCATTTCATCTCCTAGGGTTAGGTTTTTGGATGTCTAGAGTTTTTGACATTCCTATTTATTGTAAAAAAACCTTGAGAGCCTCATTGTAATTATCTTCTGGCAAATGAGCACAGTCGTCACATCTCTTCTCAGAGATAAGCCACCATCATTCTAGCAAGCTTGTTTTTCGCTGCATTTTACAGTTTCAGCTTATTTCCTTATTGAATAGAAACCAGTTTTACTATATATCTGTTATTCTGTGTTAAACATCTTTTGATAATTACGTGTATGCATTTCGTTCTTCTCATAAAATCTAGATCAGTGGTATCATAGCGGTCTGCTCCTTGTCGTTCTTAATGCATGTTTCCAACAAGGTCAGGGTACAAAGAATTGGGTCTCGAGCTTGTTTCTCTTGAGAACAAAAGCTCTCGCACGCCCAAGCGACCTCTCATGGCAGGAGAAAAGAAAGACGATGGGACAGGAGATCCCTTCAAAATGTTGCTTGAGGAAGCCCTCGTGTAATAGAGGAACGAGATGATAGATAGTTTTGTGTAAATCCTTCGGTGACTACCAACAGGCAATGCATCTTCCTCAAACGGAGGCGTCACCCCCTTCAAAGTACAAATAAACTTCGATATTCCTATATTTGAAGGTTAGATAGACACAGATGTTGTAGACAAATGGTTGAATCTGCTAGAAGGGTATTTCTCTGTCCATTACTTCTCGAATAGAGAAAATATTACTTTTGCGCTCCTCAAAGTCGTTCCCCATGTCAAAGATTGGTGGGGAACTTTCTGTGAGCAGAAGGAAATAGAGGAACCCTCATTATTTATAGTCGTGGTCACCTGGGAGTCCTTAAGGGATGCTATTCAGGAACAATACTGCTCAGTTGGAAGTTATGATGACCTGTATACAAAATGGACCACACTGCGGCAGGAAAGAGACCAAGCAGTGCCCATGTTCACAAATATCTTCCATACCTTGCACACCAAGTTGGGTATCAAATATTATGAGTGACATTTGGTGCCCAAGTATCGTGCCGGTTTTCATAGATACATCCAGGCCGAAATAGATTTTTTGGACATCTCATCCTTGGGCGTGGCCTATCGATATGCCATCAAAATCGAGTAGAAGCTCAAACAAAATACGCCGCAATTTGGTCCTGGGAACCCCTCACAGAAAAATCCAGGAAGGGGCGGCCCCAACCCACAGAACAAAGGACAAAGAAAAGACGGATCGCCTCAAAACAATCAGTCTAGGCTGCAACCAAAGAAGGACACTAGAAATACAAAGAAAGATATCGGGAAGTGGTGTGACTTCCATAAGAGCCCCTGGCATACCACTGTTGATTGACGCTCAAAGCAATCGTTGGTGGCTGAGATGAAAGCCTCTAAATCAGATGTGGGTTTCGACTCTGAGTTAGAACCATAAAAGGGGAGACTGATCATTGATGCAGAACCCAGTGCTACCGTTGCTACCACGAAGCTCCATCCCGGTGAACTAGACGAGCCAGAGGAAGGTGAGTGCCTTTTTCATTCACAAATATGGGTGAAGGGTACCCCGCTACACTTCATTGTTGATAGCGATAGCCAGAACAACCTCATCTCAATAGAGGTTGTCAAGTGGCTCGCCCTGTCGACAATGCCACACCCACAGCCCTACACCATTGAATGGCTCCACCAAGCAAGTGACATCCACATCAGCCAACAATGTCGCTTGTCATACGACATCAAGCCCTTCAAAGACGAGGCATTGTGTGATGTTGCCCCTCTCAAAGTTTGTAATGTTCTTTTGGTCCAACCATATTTATGGAAACGTCATGTTGTATATGAGTCTAGGCCTCGCAGTGTTATTATTACTTTGAACAAGAAATTGTACAGGATACCAGAGGCAGTTCCACCTAATGTTATTTCCTTGATCTCTGCCAAGCAATGTAGGAAGGTCATCTCTCAGACGGGGAAGTTTGTCTTCTTCATGATTCTCTCTCAGAATGAGCGAAAGATCGCAACCACATCCAAGCTCTCTGTGGCCGACCACTCCACATAGCAGAAACAAATGGATAAGATCATGGAAGCATACTCGGATATCTTCTCCTCACCTACCGGGGTACCTTTTCACTGTCAGGTCAAGCACCCCATTGATCTGACCCTCGACGCACCGCTATCCAATGGGTCAGTCTACCGTCTCTCTTTGTTAAAGAATGAGGAGATCAAGCGACCCAAGAACTGCTCCACAAGGGGCACATCTATCCCAACTCATCACCTTGCGGGAGCCCAATCGTGCTGGTACAGAAGAAAGATGGAACCTGGCGACTCGGCATTGATTATTGGGCCTTGAATAAAATCACAGTCAGAAATCGGTACCTGATTCCCCAAATCGACGACCTCCTTGATCAGCTCACGAGGGCCAAATACTTCAGTAAGATTGATCTGAAGTCTGGCTACCACCAGTTCCTAATAGAATAGACAGATGTATGGAAGACAACCTTCAAGTCCAAAGAAAGTATTTTTGAATGGTTGGTCATGCCCTTTGGCTTGACAAATGCTCCAACCACTTTCATGAGGATGATGGATGATATCCTGCGACCATTCACCAATACTTTTGTAGTGGTGTATCTAGATGGCATTCTCATTTACAACAAGACTTGGGCAGAACACTTGCAACATATTCAAGAGGTTCTGCACACCCTGAGGCAGCACAAACTATACGCCAACTTGGAAAAATGCTCATTCGGCATGGATAGGGTCCATTACCTGGGCTACATCGTTGATCAACATGGTGTACATGTGGATCCAGCCAAGATCCAAGTCATTCGTGACTGGCCATCCCCAACCACACTCACTAAGCTTCGAAGCATCTTGGGCCTTGCTAATTTCTACCACACGTTCATGTTGGGATTCTCCCATATTGCATGGGCCCTTAGCCAAGTAACCAAAGGTGGTGGTAAGGATAAATTTGTGTAGGATCGGTCCCAACAACAAGCGTTTGATGATTTGAAGCAGTGCTTGTTCTCAACCCCAGTACTTTCACTACTGGAGCTGGAGCAACCCTTTGAGATCGAGACATATGCTTCAGACTATGTTGTGGGCATCATTCTCACTCAGCACGACCACTCTGTGGCCTATCATAGTGAGACACTATCATATGTTTTCTGTAAATACCCTACTTACGACAAAGAAATGTACTCCATTGTGCAAGCTTGTTTCCAATGGAGACATTACATTCTTGGGAAGGAGACAGTCATCCACACTGATCATAAGCCACTGTAGTTCATGGAAACACAAGGCAAATTGTAGAATGACCGCCATCAGAAGTGGTTCACATACTTGCAACAATTCCACCTCAACATCAAGTATAAAATAGGAAGCACCAACCGTGTCGTTGATTGTCTCAGCAGACTGCCAGTCGTGACACTCACCACGATGCTAGACTCTTGCGGCCGTGATACCTATGGATGGCCCCAACTCTATGAAACAAACCCAGACTTCGCCACCACCTACCAAATGTTGGGCGCAAAGGCAGTTGTCGCTAATTTCCATCTTCAGGATGGGTTGTTGTGTCGTCTGGGTTATATCTATGTTCCATCAAGAGAGCGAGCGAAGCTTATATGGGAATCCCACTACAGTCGGGTGGCAGGACACTTCGACGTCGAAAAGACAATGGCAATGCTACATAAACATTTCTACTAGCCGAAACTTTGACAGGAGGTCAACAAGTATATCAGGTCCTGCACTTCCTATGTTATTGCCAAACCGACCACTTAGAAATAGGGCCTATACACCCCTCTTCCTACTCCTGACAGGCCATGGGAATCCATCTCCATGGACTACATGTCGGGCCTCCCATCCACCAAGCGGGGAAATGATTGTGTTTTTGTCGTTGTTGATCGCTTTTCTAAGATGGCAATTCTGGTCGCCTGTAAGAAGAGCATCACAACATAGGCAACTGCCAAGCTCTTATTTGAACGAGTCTGGGTACATTTTTGAATCCCACAAACCATTGTCTCAGATCGGGACAATTGATTTCTCAGCACATTCTGGTCAAGCCTCTAGTCACTACTGGACACCAAGCTCAACAAATCCACTACCTTCCACCCCCAGACAGATGGCCAAACCGAGGTCGTAAATCGAATGACCTTGCATATCCTGCGCATGTATAATTACAAGCACCCTCGCACATGGGATGATAGTCTTCTTTATGTCCAGCATAGCTACAACCGAGCCCTGCATATCTCAATTGGCCACAACCCCTTTTAGGTGGGGTTGGGATTCCAACCATTGGGTCCAATAAATGTTTCACTACCCATTGCAGTCACCTCAACTGACTCATCACCTGATCCAACTGAAGCTGAAAAATCCACTTGGTTCATTGAGCGGATCCAACACATCCACCAATAGGTTTAGGATATCCTACAGAAGTCCAATGACAAGTACAAAGAACTCCATGATCAACACCGGGTGCCACATAAGTTTCAGGTGGGCGGCAAAGTTTGGTTTCATTTCCATAAAGAACGCCTTATCGGACCCCATTGGAAGCTTTGCCTTCTCTGTTATGGTCCATACACCATCACCAAGGTTGTGGGTGATAATGCTTTTGAGCTCAACATTCCTCCTTTCCTTGGCTTGCACCCAGTGTTCAACGTGGATCTCCTTTGACCTTATTTCCCACCATTATTGGACACCTTAGAGATAGCAGAACAAATGAAACCAACAGAGCTCAACCCCGAATGCATACAACAGCCATCCAATGATCATATTGTGGACAAACATGTCAAGGGAACTCACCACCAAAGGATCCATATTTATTGAATTGTCAAAGAAGGGCAGCTCCTACACCAAGGCAAGTGGCTCACCCAGGGCCAAATTCAGCAGAATTTTTCTCATCTAATGGGGGAACTCAACGCAATGGACACCATGTATTCCTAAGGGGGGAGGATTCATCCATATGGATGTCGGTGGCCTCCCACCTATTCCAACTGGCTCATTTTGGCAGTTTTCCAGTTCGACAATTTTTTCCTAATTTTCGGGTCCCTGACTTCTGGGGCCGTTTTGAGGACCTAAACAACGTTTTTAGGGCTCGCTACATACATCATATGTAGGGCTTGCCACAAGAAACATGTGTATTCCTTAGATATACCTTTCCAACGGGCTATCGCGTGCCTAAAACGAATATAGTATGCAAAAGTTACGACCCCAAGAAGTTGATGTACTAACTTACCCAAACGGGGCCCACATGACTTTTGGCGCTTCATCTCCTAGGGTTAGGTTGTTGGATGTATAGGGTTTTTTACATTCTTGTTTATTGTAAAAAGGCCTTGAGAGCCTCATTGTAATCTTCTTCTGGTGAATAAGCATAATCGTCACATATCTTCTCAGAGATAAGCCACCACCATTCTAGCAAGCTTGTTTTCCGCTACATTTTACAGTTTCAACATATTTCCTTATTGAATAGAAACCGATTTTACTGTGTCTGTTATTCTGTGTTAAGCATCTTTTGATAATAATCTATATTCATTTCATTTTTCTCATAAAATCCGGATCAAGAGAGTAAAGTAGATACACATTCAAATCATAACATTCATAAGATTGTAGAGAGAAAGGACTTCATGCTTCATTCATTAGCTTCAAATGCATACATATACAAAAACCCATAACAAAGATATGTTCCATGTGATCTAAACTCATACATCAATCATTACATCCACTGCGTTATGCGCTCTCATCTCATTCTTTCATTCCTACACAACTCTAACTCTATTATAGACTCATGCAAGTCTTAGACAAAACTAAACATGGAACTCTTTCATTCTATTCCAATCGACTCTCTATTATAGTCATGAACTCTCTGTTACAATTCTCTACTCTCTCTCACTCAACTTCTCTACTCCACTTTCTTGAGTGAACAAAAGATCTACACACTTTACGTGTCTGCATGTAACCTCCATATATTCCTAGAGTGTGGAAATACTAACTAACTTTCTAGCTCATCCATACCTTTTCCTATGAGCATTCGGCTCGTTATAATACTGATTACAAAATATTATCGAAGCTACGCTCAGATTCATTGCAGGCGGTCTTCTTTTTGGTTCCTTGTGCATAGTACAAAATAGGTTTGGCGCATATGATATTCCTTTAGCTAGCATTGGTGTTTATCCTTCATGGGTGTGCACACATAAATTCCCCAAAACCTTGGGTGCCAATAGGCCCTCAACACTATTAGTTGGATTTTCCTTGAGCCAACAACATTGTTTATGGCTTAAAAACAATGGTTGACAACACTGTCATCATGCGTTCTTGGATGAACTATTGAAATTGGTCGTCAACATCTAGAGGGGAGTATGGTATGTACACCTCCGTAGACTTTAACAGTCAAATCATTGTGTGGAGGGGGTCTCTTATCCCACAAATAAGGGGGTCTCATACACCAATTTGGTGCTTAGATAGGTCGTGACCTTAAAATTAGATCATCATTATTAGTATTATTATTTAAAAGTGTCAGGTGACCTTTTTGTGAGTTGGAAAACATTATTTGCCTCAGTTGTTGTAACCTCTGGGGACTGAAGGTTAATCTTCTCCATTTGTACTAGAATTAGAGTTATTGCTAAGTGTGTCGTTTTTAATTGGTTGTAATATGTATAGGCTTTGTCAGTGGTGTTGAGTGCGATGTTAGAGATAGTTTGTTGTTCCAAACAGGTTGTGGTAATTTCCTTAGTTTTTCTAGAAATTGTCATTGTTTCTTTTCTCTCACCGAAGGTAAGGATGACAACACCTTTTGTTGTTTCACTACCTTTGCTTCCCTGGTTCATATCTGTTCATCAATGGCACATATTTCTAGTGGATTCTAGAGGTGATTCTAGAGTGTAAAGTTATACTCGACGATTCCTGCAAAGTCCTTGATGTGTGTCTGGCCCTTTTGCATTGTTTCCTCGACCACGATAGTTTTCTGTTACAACTCTTGGTTATCTGGGGTAGGCCACTTGAGCTTCTTGTGAAACTCTATATTTTGAGTCTCCAAAAGTTGGACGCCCTCCTTGACCGCTCAAAGTTTGTGAGGCACAGATATGTCTGGCCTATCAGTCGTGGGTCGAGGTAACTGTGCACAAACCTCATTTAAGACACTGATGACTTCTTTGTGGATTGTGAGCGTTGATTTGTGTTGGGATTTACTGTCAGCGTGCATGGTGAATATCGTAGCATGGAGTGATTTGATATCATAATGTGCAACTTCTACCTCTTGTCGCACCTCCACTTCCAGATGATGCTTAAATTGAGTGTCTTTGTGCGCGGTGACTTCTAGATCATGTTGTTGTTGTAGTTGTTCATGTGACTAACTAAGGGCCCAGTCTCTATCTCTGAGCTCCATCATGATTGTAGTCATAAAATTTTGCAGGTCTTGTGTAGGCACCTGCACTAGTTCGAGCTCGACACTAGTCGAGTCAAAAGAAACGATGGCCAATGGATTATCCCATAGTACTCTTCTTTGGCTATTATCATTGGTTTTGGTGATATGTTGTTCTCAAGAGGGTGAATCGAGTGATGAAGCAATGGAAAACTGTTGACATAGATTATATAATTTTCCTACGACCTCTTTTTGGATTACCCATTGTATCATCAATTATCCTCTGAGTTCCTTGACTAAACTTGTGATGGTTATGACAATCTTCCTTGCTTGTCTTACTAGGGTACTAGTATCTGACCCTTTACTTTTGGTTGTTTGTTGTCACTTGCGGGGAACCTAACCAGGTGGCACAATGTGATATGTGGATGGCGTGGGACTTCCTCCTCGATGGGAATAGACTCTAGTGGGGGAGTGGGTGTGTGTTCTTCATCCATGTTAGAATCTAAGTTGATCTGGGTCGACCCTTGTGTAGTTGAAGGTTGTTTCTGCTTGTGGGCCCGATCTTGGTGAACCTTGCACTCCTCCTTAGTGTGTGATTTCTCATCCATGCAATTCTTTCCTTTGCTTTTGGAGGTGCCTTCCTTTTGTTGCTTGGACCCTGAGTCGTGTTCTTTCTGTCATGATACTTCTATGACCCTTTTATTTTCGTAGTTCCTCTTCGTCCTTGTTTCAAGCTTCCCTTTCTCTTCTTTGAAAGGAGGTTTAAAGTAATTTTCCCATTCTACGACACCCTGGTGGATGTCTTCTTCCGTGATGCAAAAGGGAAGCATGGAAGTTGTGGCTTTCTTTTCTGCACGTGGATAAATAAAAACATTATGGAAATCACATTTAAAATTATGGTAGGCCTTGTACCTTGTCATGATACTTTTCAGGATGCACAATGTCAAATTAGTTGCTTGGCATGAAATGCTTTGTGATGCTCATCTTGGACTGTTTGTTCCTTTCTGTACTGAAGTGTAATAAATTTAGGTGTGATGAAGAATGGTGCATCAAATACGTCCTTCTCGTGACACGAGGGGGCTCCAAAAAATCATGGCAATTAATAAAATGACCTAGTTGTAATGAAATTTCTTGCCGAAGTTATGGGCCTCCAAATAGTCATCAAAAAATTCATTTAAGAGATAGTGTTTCCATTCCATATGAACCTTTGTAGCACATCACTTAGCAACAATGATGAATCCAATTGGACATTCATCCTTGCATAATTTACAGAGTATCTTACAGGAAATAAATTTTTTCGCAAACACTCTTTGGTTATTGATATTTGTAACTGCTTCCCCACAAGACCCTCTACGCATCCCACATTTAGTGTAAATGTCATATTGGGTTTCATCCTTGGTCTTGATCGTGTTAGTTGGGTCTTCACCCTTTTTCGGTGGGCCTGAGACTCTATACATTGTGTTTTCATCAACTAGGTATGGTTGGTTGAGCAACAAAAAACCTTCATGTAGTTGGCTAAGAAAGAAGCGCATGCATTCCTAAACCAGCGGGCCTCAGCCAAAATGTGGGAAATCCGCCAGAGTTAAGACACTAACTTGCCTAAGGGGATTGGCCCATGCTTGAGTGAGTACCTTGGGTTTACCACCGACCCCCAAAATGATATTTTCATATTGATCTAATTGAAACTTGGGAAATTGGGTCAAATCTCAGACATTGTGGTTTTCATACCGCAACAAAAGAACTTTCCCTGGGCAGGGCCCATGAAGCTTACATTGGAAGGGGTGATAGGCTCAGACACTTGTTTCTCCTTACTATCTTTGACCTTCTGTCATGCATTTGGCTTATTGGGGGACACCATTCTTGTCTACAACTAGGTAGCACCTCTATATACTCTGAATTGCTTGATGGGTTGACTCTAGTGGATGACACTATAGTGCGATATGCATAAACTATAAGGATTCTACTACTTAAGTATTTTCTCACTCAACTTTGCACTCTGCTCTCTATTTACTGGAAAGAAATGGTGAGTGAACTATGGTTATGAAGTTTTAAATATTCAAAGGGTGGCGTACCCTTGTTGATGTCTACTACCAAGTTGTTATATAAGTTGTTTATGATTGATTTTCCCCATTATAACTATCACACATCGCATGTACCTTATTTCCATAATTGTTCATTTTTCCCTAGGTCATCGTCACCTATATACTAGCTAACGAACCACTTCCCTTGTCATTTTATCCACCTACATATTGTTAGTGGGTTGTCAGCAACCATTATTTCATCCTTTTGAGTTTATTATGGCAATTAAGCCTTAATATTTTCTAAAACAGGAAAAATATTCATTGGTATAACATGTCATGTCCCACTTTATTATGCTAAGTTGTCTATGACGCCTATTTATTATTCTGATGTTGACTACTCTACCCATGCCCTAAGTCCTATCCTACTGGGGCACAACACATGGTTATTGCACACCCCTGCTTTGTTATAGGTATGTCATCCTGTCACATCCGCCCCTAGTGGGTCATTACGCTTCTTTACTCGGATCCTGTTCCTCAGCTCTTGCCATGGAGGGTCATCAACTTTTGTGGTTGGGACTATGTCATTTTGTTGCCTGTGCTTCCTATCGATTGTCATGATCTCAATCAAGGGAACTTGAGGGATGGGGATACTTTGTAGATTTTAACCTTGTACAATATTTTACTGCAAACATATTTTCAATAAAAGAACAAAAAATATACAATGGAAAATACACACATTTCATAGATATTTTTCCCCTGGAAACCCAAACCGAGAAAGCCAACATATCCTATATTCATTCATAATGATACATTGTTTACAATACAATATACATATATGAGCCAACAACATTCAAAACCCTAACCCAATGACCTGGATTAGTTAACAACCCTAATTCCTTAACCGAAAATAGAAAACCATCGGCAAAAACCATGTGCTGAAAAACCGCCCAACAATCGACACAAAAATCGAGGCGACACAAAAAATGAGGCAAAAAAGCGACATGTTTCCCGAGGATTTTTTTCTCTCAAGGGCACTACCCCTGAACCCCTACATGCCCAACACAATGTAGCAGACACTAGAGATATTCGTGCAAAGAATATAACACATACCCAACATTCTCCCACTTGTTGTTTTCTTTGCATACATGGGGTTACAAGTTTACATAGTTAACAATCCAGGGAAATAATGCCCATGAATCCTCTACACCAAGATAACTTCTTAGTGCTCACAGATTTTGTTAATGAATCTGCAACATTTTTCAAAGTGTCCACCTTCATCAACACCACTTTCTTTTCTTCAACCATGACTCTCACAAAGTGATATTGAATATCAATATGCTTTGTCTTTGAATGATAAGCCGTGTTCTTTGCCAGAAAAATTGCACTCCGACTGTCACAGTCTATCCTTACAGCTTGTTGTACCAACCCAATACTTTAACACCATATTTGTAACCATACTTCTTCCTCACTTGCATGAGTAGTTGCCATGTATTCAACTTTTGTAGTTGAAAGTGCCACTACAACCTCTCTTTTGTGCATCCAACTGATTGCTCCTCCAAATAGGTTAAACACCATACCCGCTTGTATATATCATACGATCCAGATCTCCAACCCAGTCTGCATCCACAAATCCATGTATTTCCAACACTCTGTCCAATCCTAGTCTTCCTTGGTAGCACAATTCATATCTAGTAGTGCCATGCAAATACATGAAAACCCTTTTTACTGTTGTCCAATGCTCCTTCCCCAGTTTTGACATAGACCTACTCAAAACTCCCACTGCATGTGCAATGTCCGGTCTAGTACAGACCATTATATACATCAAACTTCCAACTGCACTCGGATATGGAACATGATACATGTCCTCCTCCTCTTCCTGTGTCTTGGGACACTAATCCACATATAACTTTACACCAATAGGAATAGGGACCTTGATCAGTTTACATTCCTACATTTTAAACCTCTACAATATTGTCTTGACATATTTTCTTTGATTTAACTAGAGTTTCCTCTTTTTCCGATTTCTTTTAATTTCCATGCCCAAAATGAAATTTGAAGCACCGAGATCCTTCATGTCAAATTTATAGGACAAATGAGTTTTCACATCCCGGATAATCTCCTTGCTGTTTCCTATCAACAACATCTCATGCACACACAAGACCAAATAAATCAAATGATCACCAATTAATTTAAAATACACAAAGTGATCCTCTTTGCTTCTTGTGAAGCCAAGTCCCAGCATATAAGTATCAAATTTTTGATACCACATCCTTGGTTATTGTTTTAAACCATACAAGGAATTTTTCAGCTTGCATACCAACTCCTTCTTTCCCTTCACAACAAATCCTTCTAGCTGCTTCATATATATTTCTTCTTCCAAATCCCCATGTAGGAATGTTGTCTTCACATCCATCTGTTCTATTTCAAAATAAAATGCAGCAGCAACAGATAACATAAATATTATAGAAGTTAACTTGGCAACATGAGAAAAAATCTCACCAAAATCAATTCCCTCAACCTGGGAATAACCCTTTGCTACTAACCGATCTTTGTATTTCTCCACTTTTCCTTCTTCAATTAGCTTCTTTTTAAATACCCATTTGCTGCCAATGGGATTTCTTCCAGTCAAAAACTCCATTAGATCCAAAGCCTCATTATTATCCAAGGTTTCCATTTCTTCATCCATGGCATTTTTCCAGAGATTTCCATCCTCTGAATCCACTTCCTCCTTGATAGTTCTAGGATCATCATCAGTAATAAACAAAGAAAAATTTGAATGGAAATCAGATGGAGTATACCTTTCTGGTAGCCTTCTTTCTTGAACTGATATCCTCAATACTAGAGTATGAGGATCTTGTTCTTCTGATTCTTTTTCTTTTGTAGAGTCTAATTCATCATCCTTTAAATCAAACTCTATTTTTTTGGGTTCTTCCTTACTTGGTAGAACTTCTTGTTTAACAACATCCTTCATTTCTCTAAATACCAAATCTCGACTATACAAAACCTTGTTAGTTTCTGGTTTCCAAAGCTTATAACCTTTGAGACCATCTTTATACCCAATAAAGATACACTTTTCAACCTTCTTATCTAGCTTACTCTAGTTTTCCTTTGGAACATGAACATAAGCTTCACAACCAAATATATTTAGATGTGCGAGAGAAGGTTTCTTACCAGTCCATACCTCTTGTGGAGACTTGTCATCCAACGTTGATGAGGGTGATCTGTTGACCAGGTAACATGGAATACCCACTACCTCTACCCATAATTCTTTCCCTAACCCAACACCACTAAGCATGCACCTTGATTTTTCCATCAACGTCCTGTTCATCCTTTTTGCAACTATATTCTGCTGAGGTGTATATGGAGTAGTCTTCTACCTTTATATACCATAATTCTTATTGAATTCTTGAAATTCATTCCCGCAGAACTATCCGCCATTATCTGTCCCTCAACACCTTAATTATTTTCTCTTTTTGATTCTCAACAAGATCCTTAAACTCTTTAAACCTATCAAAGGCTTCAGATTTCTTCCTGAGGAAATATATCCACGTATTCCTCTAGAACTTATCTATAAATGAGACATAATAAACATATTTTCCCAATGATGGAACCAACACATGTCCAAACACGTCATTGTGAACTAGCTGTAAAATTCCTTCCACCCTCGTTGCACCAAAGGGAATCTTACCTAATTTTGCTTCCCATATACACAATGTTTACATAAATCAAAATTCAGAGAGTAGTTAGATATACCTTCAACCATACCTTTACCATCTAGTATTTGAAGACCCATCTCTCTAATATCCCCCAGTATTTGATGCCACAACATAACCTTTTCTATAGAGACTGTAGGAGTTCTTTCTTCTTCAACTCCAATATCAGGAAAAATGGAACTATTACACCCATCACTAATAGTGCTTCTCTGCATCTTATTTAGATTTCCAAACCAAACTCCCTTCAGCAACACCATTTCTCCTCGAACCATCCTGCAGGTTTCCTTTTCAAATATTTTTTTTACCCCTGCATCATTCATTTTGCTTACAAATATCAAATTTCTAGCCAATCCTGGGATGTGTAGAACACCGGGTAGTGTTCTAATACTTCCATATATGAGCCTCAACTTGACGTTTCCTTGACCTATGATTCTGGTTGTCGAGTCATCACCTAGGAAAACATTACCACCATCATATCGTTCGTATTCACAAAACCACTCCCTGTGTGGAGTCATATGAAAGGATGCACCTGTGTCAACCAACCATGCTTCATGATCTGTATGTTTGCTTGAAGAATCCAAGTACACATCCCCTCCTTTTTCCTTGGAGGTATTTTCTTCTGTAGAAGGAGATTCTTCAGATCCCTTCTTTTTCTCAACTTTGGATCTACACTGCTTCTTGTAGTGCCCTTCTTTTCCACATCTCCAACATACCTTTACAAACTTTCTGGGAGACTTAGATCTTCCCTTAGACTTAGATCTCCCACTTGAAGACTTAGATACATTTCTTTCCCAGGAGCGTCCTCTTGCAAATAATGCATCTGTGTTGTGTCCTTCCATGTTCTTCCGTCTCATCTCCTCTAACAACAAGGATGAGACCACTTCATCAAACTTCAAGGTTGTTGTATTACTACCTATGGCCACAACTAGACTATCCCACGAGTATGGTAAAGAGAACAATAACCTAATACACTTATCTTCATCTGAAATTTTAATCTCAACAGATACTAATTGACTTACCACATTATTGAAGGCGTTAAAATGCTCTGCCACCGAGTCTCCATCTCTCATCCTTAGGTTATGCAACTTATTTCTAAGGAATAGTTTATTTATTAGGGACTTAGACTGATACAAATTCCCCAAGTTATCCCATAAATGTTTGGTTGTAGCTCCCTCTGACACATTCAATAATACTGAATCTGAGAGACACAGTCGGATTGTGCTCTTCGCCTTCCGATCTAACTTTTTCCAGTCATCTGTTGAAGTTCTTGCAGGTGCAGTACCTAGATCCACCATGATCCACTGATATTTGTCCACCAACAGATATTCCATCTTGAGCTTCCACAACTCAAAAATTTTCCCATTAAACTTCTCGATCTCCATTTTTGAATTGCTCACCATTTCTTTTCACCTGAAAAATCAATACCACAGATCTCCCACTGTAACAAGGCTTATCACAGTCCCGAGCCAAACCCTTGACCATAAAGGTGTCCCCCTGAAGCCAACAAAGCTCTGATACCAAATGTAGATTTTAACCTTGTACAATATTTTACTGCAAACATATTTTCAATAAAAGAACAGAAAAGATTCAATGGAAAATACACACATTTCCTAGAGATTTTTCCCCTGGAAACCTAAATCGGGAAAACTAGCATATTTTATATTCATTCATAGTGATACATTGTTTACAATACAATATACATAATGATCTAAAAATTAAGAAGACTTGTAAATTTTAAATTATTTGTAAGTGTTAATTATGTGTGCTTTGGAAAAAGGATCCATTTGCAAACACATAAATAAAAGAGTTTTCACACTTAAGATGCACATAATAACCAAAAAATAACAACCATCAGTAAACACAACAAATGATAAAGGAGTTCACCCCTCTCTTGGGCTACATATCATGGTCCAACTTCCAATGGATCTCTTATATTATTTTATCAAAGTGATAAAAGCAGTGCTTTACAGTGCTCAAAATGCCAAATTGATGGCTCCAATGGCTTCAGAACATCCAAAAACCCCTAGCTGGGCTCTTTCTGCACTTGGTTTGGCCAAAAAAATGAAGAAGTTATCTTCCTAGAAAATTTACCCTTCAAGCTTGTTGTCTCTGGTTCTCCAATTCACACCTGTGTGTGACCAACCCGGTTCCTGCAATGTTACTGGGCCAAAAACCAAGCACACCGCATCGTTCTCAGAAATGTGGCGAATTTTCACGCCGTTAGTGCGTTGACCCCTTTTCCAGTCGAAGGTGTTGGTCACATGGGGGGCATATGGCCACGTCCTATCGCCTGTCTCGGCCCCTCATTGGATAGTGGAGAAATGTACCACACCTTTGGTCATGTGGGGTGGCCATATGGCTTAACACCCGCGACTTACGGGCTAAACTCCAATGGAAAACTTACCCGCACCAACGGTTATGTGTAACGAACATATGATGTAATTATTGGGGGATCTACGCTAGAGAGTTCCCACGCCATTGGTTATATGAAGTGGTCATGTGTGGTGTTTGCACCAGGGGTTGGGGATAATTCCCGATCCTTTTCTCCGCCGCCCAAACCACAACTCCAATTCAAATAAATAAAACTAAGTATAGGGGTAAGAAAAACCCACAAACAAGCTGGTAGCATGGGCCCTGCCAAACCTTTGACGTGTCCATATAGAGGTCGAGGGTTTGAACCTCACAGACTTCACCACATTTTACACAGTGGAGGGGTGCCACATGGCAGCCCACGACTGGGCCACGTGGCACCATATCACTTGCCAACAATATGACATGTGTCAACAACTCATTCATCCACATGTCTACCACATAGCTTGCCCAGCTCAACACTACCATGTCATCCAACTGACAACTCAACACTGCCATGTCATTGTATGGTTGTACAGATTGTACGGAAAAATGGCACATCAACAATGTATGGACTGTACAGTCAACAAAATTTTGCATGTTTGGCAAAATGAACAGAACACGATATCTCACTCATACAACGTTCATTTGAACCCATTCAAGTTGCGTTGGGATTGTGAGGATGAGGCCTACATGAGTGTCCGTTTTGAAGCAATTCCGAGCACTTTGATTTTTGAGGAAAATTTGATCCCCTGGATCACTCTTCCCCATTGGGAAGCTTTTGGACCTCCAAAAGACTACTTTTAGTCTATTTGAAGATGAGGGTATAGTTCCCTCACCTTTCCAACCTCAATCCACTTGGCCTTGCTTGGATTTGTGCCTTTAAGACCAATTCAAAGGTATTCCACATTCCCTCATTTTGAAGTTCTCATCCTTCTGTCAAGGATTGTGTCTTTATGCAGTTTTGAAAGATACTCTGGTGAGAAATCATCTACAGAAGGAATCTGAACATGTTCTCCTTGATCATCAATCAAAGGAGGCTCATACAATCTCAAATTCTCAACATTGACAACTTCATACATTTGCATATAAGGAGGCAAATCCAAATGGAAGGCATTGTTACCAATCTTTTCAAGAATCTTGAAAGGTCCATATCTAATTGGTTTTAGTTTTTTACCTTCTCCTTTAAGCCTCTCCTTGCTAATGTAAATCCAAAATTCATCTCCAACTTGGAAACTGTGATCAACATGATGCTTATCATGTCTTGTCTTGGCTCTTTCCCAACTGTTCTTGTACCATTTGATGCACCAACTGAATTTGTTCAATGAACTTCTTTTCCGTATCAATGTCATAATGACCATCAATAGCAATGTCTTTCCCAAAGATAAAATCTAAAGGAGATTTTGGAAAATAACCAAAACATGCTTCAAATGGAGAGGTTTGAGTTGAAGAGTGCTCATCCCGGTTGTAAGCATGTTGAATATAGTGTAGGTGCTCATCCCAAAGCTTAGGATGCTTGCTGCAATAACCATGAAGAAGATGCACTACTGTCCTATTAACCACTTCTGTTTGACCATCAGTTCGTGGATGAAAAGTTCTGCTCTTTTTCAGCTTGGTGTCCATGAGTGGCCATAAACTTGACCAAGAGTTCCCAATAAATCGAGAATCACGATCAGAAATAATGGATTTAGGCAACCCAAAATGTACCCAAACATGCTGAAAGAACATATGTGTTGTTTGCTCAGTTGTAACTTTCTTCTTACAAGGCATCAAAATACACATTTTGCTGAAATAGTCAACCACAACATAAAAATAATCATGATTTTGTTTAGACATAGGTAGACCTCCTACAAAATCCATGGAAATGCTTTCCCAAGGACGAGAAGGAACCATAAGTGGAGTATACAAACCCAACTTTCGATTGCTAGGTTTGCTTGTAGCACATAGAGAACATCCTTTTACAAATCTTGAAACACTTTCATTCATTTTAGGCCAATAGAAATACCTTTTCAAATTAGCCATCGTCTTGCCTACACCAAAGTGGCCATCAATAAGAGAAGAATGAGCTTCCCTTATGATGTTGATTCTTTCCCCTGTGGAATACATAGCTTGCCAAGATCATACAAGAGCTTATCATTCACATGGTAATCCAATTCCTCAACATGGTTAGAATGACATAAAGTTGCATACACATCTTTAAAATCAACATCTAAAGCATATTGTTCAACATAGCTCTCATGCATGATAGAATTATGCTTAAGAATTGAAGCACTAACAATAGGCCTAGAAATCATATCAACAACTTTGTTATAAATTCCTTTTTTATACCTTATAACCAAGTGGAACTGTTGTAGAAAACTCATCCATTTGAAGTGCTTTTCTTGTTGTAGCTTCGTTTGTGATTGTAAGTATTGCATTGGTTGATGATCTGTGTGAATGATGGTTTCTTTTCCCAAAAAATAATGTTTCCATTTTTTCACACTTTGCACCAAAGCATACAACTCCTTATCATAAGTAGGGTAGTTAATCACTACTCCATTAAAAGTTTCAGAATGAAAACAAATGGGCTTACCATGTTGCAACAAGACTGCTCCCATTGCATAATTGCTTGCATCTGATTGGATCTCAAATGGTTGTCTCAAATATGAAAGTGCAAGAACTGGAGCTGAACTAATCTTCTCCTTCCATGCATCAAATATTTTTTGTTTCTTTCCTCCCCATTGGAAAACTTTCTTGATGCTTGTCACTGCATGTAATGGAGTTGCAATTGAAGAGAAGTTAGCAATAAATTTTCTCCAATATTGGGCTTCTCCCAAAAAGCTTCTTACCTCAATTACATTTTTGGGATTTGGCCAATCCAAAATAACTTTGACCTTGGAGGGATCAATTTTCAGTTCTCCTCCTCCAACAATATGCCCCAAGTAAACAAGTGAGGTCTTTCCAAACTCACATTTGAACATCTTCAAAAATAATTTTTCTTTCTTTAAGACATCCATAACTTGCTTCACATGCATGACATGATATTCACGAGATTTGATAAATATCAAAATATCATCCTAGTAGACAATCACACAATCATCAAGAACATGTCTTAAAACATCATTCATGACTCTCATGAATGTAGCAGGAACATTGCAAAGTCCAAATGGAATTACCATCCACTCATTTGTTTTGAAAGTTGTCTTCCAAGTGTCTCCTTCAACAATCCTAATATGATGATATCCACTTCTCAAATCCAATTTAGTAAAATATTTAGCATCTTTCAATTGATCAAGCAAATCATCAATTCTAGGAAGAGGATAACGTTTCTTTACTGTAATTTTGTTCAAGGCCCTAAAATCTACACACATGAGCCATGCACCATCTTTCTTTGGTACTAAAACAATTGGTGATCCACATGGTGAAGTTCTTGGCATAATGACCCCTTTGTCCAACAACTCTTGGATTTGTTTTTTAATTTCAACATTCTCCATGACTGACATCCTGTACATACCAATGTTTGGAAGAGGACAATGTTGCTGCAATTGTATCTCATGTTGGATAGCCCTTTTGGAGGAAATCCTTTTGGTTTCTAAAAGATCTCATCATGTTGGTTAACAACATCATATAAATCAGATTTAAACTTTGAATCACAACCTTGGAAAGATTATTTTTCTACATTGTCTTTGGGTTTGATCATCAAGAGGACAAAATTCTTACTAGCATTGACTAATCTCTTCATTTGTCCAACATTTACAAGTGACAAATTCAACTTCTTTGTATGTTCTCTAACAATGTACTCAACTCCATTTTTAAACAAATTATACTTGTTCTCATGATGATGAAAGATGGCTCTCCTATCATATAAGTATGGGCTTCCCAACACAATATCACATATATCCAAAGGAATAACATCAAGCTCTACCTCATCTATAAAATTTACAGTGATGGCAAATCTAAGTTTACACCTTCTTGTCACTTGAAATTTGGCATTGTCACATATCCATCCTAGCGAGTATGGTTTGGGATGTGGAGTAGCTTCCAATTTTAGTTTCTTGACAACGTCTTCAGATATGATGTTTTCTTGAGATCCAGTATCAAAAAGAGTATCTATTTTGTTATGCTTTGAAATCACCCTAATGTGGAAAAACTCTATTCTTTATTTTTCTTGTTGATTTTCATTGAGGCTAATACTACTTGAAGAACTAGTACTTGCAATAGAGTCCTTACCTTGAAAACCCATGGCTGTAATCTTTGTCTCATCACTCGAATTAGAACCTAAATGATGTTGTACAGTTGCAGTAGTCTTTGGTTTCCCCTTATTGTTGAACTTTTTAGGTCTCTTTTCAGGATGAAGTTTCCAACAATGGTCTTCATCATGGCCATCCTTTGAACAATGTTTACATGTGAGTTTCTCTCCCTCTTTCTTGACTGAAGCATTCTTTCTTCCATTTCCCTTGAACTTCTTCTTTCCTTTGTCTCCATGAACAAAATGTTTCTTGCTGCCCTCTTGAGGTTCATTCCTTCCTCTTTCTTCCAAATGAGTTGCATGTACACAAACTTCATCTAGATTTGAAGGGTTAAACATAAGTATTGTGTGCCTCAAGTAGCTATGCAATCCTCCAATATATTTGAGTAAAGTTTCTTGAAAAGACAAATCTGTACCCAAAATCAAATCCCTTCTTCTAAATTCTTGAGTGTAGCTTTGAACATTTTTCCCTTTACCTTGTCTAAATTTTTTTCAATCCATAATAGCTTTCTGCATGTATGCTAATGGATAAAATTGCCTTTTAATTGCAACAATAAAATCATTCCAAGAGGATAAAACTTTACCATGTTTCTTCATGTCCTCTTGAGTTTTGGCTTCCCACCAAATGAGTGCTGCACTGCCCAATATTAAATAAGCAAGTTGAATCTTAGTTTCATCATCTTGGATTCTTTGTATCCTACAATACACTTCAATCTAACGAATCCAATTATCCAATTTCTCAACATTTACCTCTCCATTGTACATAGGCAATTCAAACTTAATATCAATATTAAGCAAAGGAGTTTGTAAAGGAGTTTTACCATGTTCTTTTGGAGAATTTGGAGGTGGTTGTGAAATGGTAGAAGAGGTGGAAGATGGAGGTGAAGGAGGTGGAGAATCACCATTCCCTCCATTTCCCTTTGGAGTTTTATCACCATTGTCTCCATTTCCCTTTGGAGAGTTGGATATTTCACCTTGCAATCTTGCATATCTTTCTTCAAACAAAACTTTCACCATCTCAGTCATATCATAGAAATATTTTCTGAAAGTTTCTTCCTCTGAAGGAAGATTTCCACGACTCTCCTCATGAGCCATTCTTGGTGAATATATCCTTTAATATTGAGGTGATTTGATAGTTCTCCTTTTTTACAGTTGAGAACTTGGCTCTACAAGTTGACCTTCTCCTCTTGTGAGTTTCAACCTTGTAAGCATCATAAAACAAAACACTTGCAAACAATCAAGTCTTCAAAAACCTATGCTCTGATACCAACTTGATCTGAAAAAGAAGAAGACTTGTATCTTTTAAATTATTTGTAAGTGTTAATTATGTGTGCTTGGGAAAAATGATCAATTTGCAAACACATAAATTAAAGAGTTTTCACACTTAAGATGCACATAAGAACCAACAAATAACAACCATCAGTAAACACATACCACAACAAATGATAAAGGAGTTAACCCCTCTCTTGGGCTACATTTCCTGATCCAACTTCCAATGGATATCTTATATTATTTTCTTAAAGTGATAAAAATAGTGCTTTATAGTGCTCAAAATGCCAAATAGATGGCTCCAATGGCCCTAGAACATCCAAAAACCCCTAGCTGAGCTCTTTCTACACCTGGTTTGGCCAAAAAGTGAAGAATTTATCTTCTTAGAAAATTTCCCCTTCAAGCTTGTTGTCTTTGGTTCTTCAATTCACACTTGTGTGCGACCAACCCGACTCCCGCGACGTTACTGGGCCAAAAATCGAGCACACCACATCGTTCCAAGAAATGTGGCGAATTGTCACGTCGTTAGTGCACTGACCCCTTTTCCTGGTGGAGGTGTTGGTCGCATGGGGGAATATGGCCACGTCCTAGTGCATGTCTTAGCCCCTCGTCGAATAGTGGAGAAATTTCTCATGCCTTTGGTCATGTGGGGTGGCCATATGGCTTAACACCCGCGCCTTCCAGGCTAAACTCCAATGACAAACTTACTCACGCCAACGGTTATGTGCAATAGATGTATAGTGTAATTATTGGGGGATCTGCGCTGGAGAGTTCCCGTGCCATTGGTTCTATGAAGTGGTCATGTGTGGTGTTTGCACCGGGGGCTAGGGCTAAGCCCCGAAACTTTTATCCACTGCCCAAACCATAAATCTAATTCAAATAAATAAAATCGAGTATAGGGGTAAGAAACACCCACGAGCGGGATAGTATCCCTGACCATGCCAAAACTTTGACATGTCCATCCATAGGTCGGGGGTTCGACCCCCACGGACTTCACCACATTTTACACACTGGAGGGGTGCCATGTGGCATCCCACAACTGGGCCACATGGCACCATATCACTTGCCAATAATATAACACGTGTCAACAACTGATTCATCCACATGTCTGCCACATAGCCTGCCCAACTCAACACTACCACGTCAGCCAATTGACAACTAATAACTGCCACGTCACTGTACGGTCAGCTGCTATGTCAACACTGTACAGACTATACAGTCAGCAAAATTTTGCTTGTTTGGAAAAATGAACAGAACACGATATCTCACTCATACGATGTCCGTTTGAACCCATTCAAGTTGTGTTGGGATCATGAGGACGAGGCCTACGCACGTGTCCATTTTGAAGCAATTCCAAGAAATTTTATTTTTGAGCAAAATTTGATCCCCTCGATCACATAAAGGAGCCAACGACATCCAAAACCCTAACCCAATGACCTAGATTAGTCAAAAAGCCTAATTCCTTAACCGGAAATAGAAAACCATCAGTAAAAACCATATGCTGAAAAAATTCCCAACAATGGACACAAAAATCGAGGTGACATGAAAAACAAGGCAAAAATGTGATACATTTCTCAAGGAAAAAAAAATTCTCAGGGACACTGCCCCCGAACCCTCGAAGGGGAGCCTAGTGACCACCCTGTGTGCTCAGTGCAATGTAGCAGACACTAGATCTAGTCATGCAAAGAATATAACAGATACTTTCCAATGTGCTGCAATTGAAAATCAGATGGATCCCTTGTGTATTTAGGCTCTACTTAGCTAGTCAATGCCTTTCACAGAACACATATATTCTTGGGGATTTACCATCAGGTGAAATCTTTCCTTTATTGAATCCACCACTTGTGCCCATTCTCATAGATGTTCATGGTGTGTTTCCCACCGTTGCACTTGTATGCCTTCCAACACTATGTCGAGGGCCTATATTTTGTGGTTCAAGGGAATATTCTGCATTTGGGTAAGGAATGTATCCACCGAGTATGTTCCATCAACCGATATAGGTTATATGGACCTGTCCCAATCTTGTGTGTCGCTTTGATAATTTGCATGCATCGTCTTCTTGAAACCTCATAGAGCTTATGCTACCATCTCTCCATAGCATCCTCTGAATTTGTGTCATATTAGCACACACCTCTCTATCTCAGCTCACCATATGCCATGGGATTGACATAATCCTCCCTACACCCTATAATCTCATAGATGTTATCAATAATGAAACTTTTTGCATCCTCATTTGTGTATTCATTATTATTGTCACCCTAATTTGGATCCAATGTCACAAGAACACGCAATGTATCTATTTCAAAGTACATTTTCCATTTATTCATATTCAAAACTACATTGTTTCCAAATTCCCAATCAATGCTAAGTAGCACGGGGTAGGGATTTGATTCATCCATGATCTCAATCACCTCAAATTCTACTTTACTCTTTACCCCTTCAATATTCACTTCTACTTTCTCCAACTGACTGATGGGATAGATTCGATATTGGTTAGCCAACCTTAGTTGAATGGGGGACCACACCAAGTTTGGATTTCCCGTCAACTCCCAATATTTCTTCAGCAAAATGTTCGCATCGGATCCTAGGTCCAATGTGACACCATCCATATCATAGCTCTTGAGTTCAATTTTCATTTTGAACTCTCTTCCCATGAACTTATGTTTTCTCACCTGGAACACATCCCTTTCTTGCAGTGGGAAATATATAGCTATAGTTGTCTCTTCTTCCCCCATACATCTTGTCAACATTTGTGTTAACTTCTATTTAGCCTCAATATCACTTAACATTTTCAAAAAACAATGTAGGAAGTTACTTACTCGATCCTCTACTTTCTCCTCACGACAACTGTTGCTCTGCATTTCTTCTTGTGTCGTGTGTCGCATATATTCATGCACACACTCCTCTATTTCTTTTTGTTTTCCTTGCTGCACCTCTTCATGTATGCGGTCTTCCTCTAATGACTTATGTTTTTCATGTTGTATCCCTTCATGTGCACATGCCTCCTCTAATGATTTCTATATTGTGTGATGTAACTCTTCATGGACATGAGCCTCCTTTAATGGTATTTGTGTGGTTTGTTGTAGCTCTTTGCGCACCTAGGATTCTTCTAGTGACCTTTGCTTCATGTGTTGTAACTCGTCATGTGCTTTGTCTTCCTCTAGATCCATTTATGTGTTGCACAACAATTTATTTTGTTATGTACGTCAAAATTGGGAGGTTCCTGCGCCAATTTTCTGATCTTACCTTCGATGTTATGACCCGAGATTTCTCCAATTTCTAAGTCCATTCTTGTATGAATTCCTCCTTGGTTTACCACTCTCACATCAAATTATTCCTTTGTCTTTTGATATTTGTGTGGATCTGCAATCACCATATTCTAGTGTGCCTTCTTCTCTTCTTCATTTGCCAATAAGTATGGGAAATATTCAGTGAGACTCTCTGTACTGTGACAGTGCCAAAATAGAGTGCATGATTTGGTACAAAATCATGAAATGTGCCCCACCTCGCCACAATTAAAACAAAGAGGTGGTGATGTAGGAGCATCGTCAACAATCACACGTGGAGAGACAACTCAACGCCTTAGCGCGCCTTTGAATCATTTCTGAATCTTAACCATTGGCGTTTCCTGCAATTTTTTTTTTTGAAATGATTGAATATTGAAGAAGATCAAACGCTTGGGAACTGAATAATCACGAGTGATCTAGGAGTTTCACTCCTAGACTTTAATGTAATAGAACTTAAGTAGTAGTTAGTTTTTTTCGAGAATACGAGTAGTTGGAGGGAACCCTAAGAGCCCTATGAGATAAATAGAGGTGTTGTATGCCCAAATGAGGCTGCTACAAATTAGTAGGAAATTGTTGTGATTTAGTTGTTGCTGAGTTTTTAGTTCTTATTTTTTCATAGCTATAGCCATTTTCATTTGAATGAATATAACAGAGGAAACTTGATCCAATGCATAGTGTTTCTACTGTTTACAATTCCATGTTATCTTGTTTTCATGAGTGAATGAGTTATGTTGTTGAGTATATGAACTGTGAAGTGTTTGGATAAGTTTTGATTGTTTCTATTTGTTGAGTTCATGCAAGGTGTGCATACAGTCTGCAAGGAGTGCATGATAGAGTCTGTTTTGACTCAGAATCTTAGAAGAGATAGCGTGAAATTTCCATTTGCAAGGAGTGCAAAGTGACTGCTGCAAGGTGTGCACAGTCACCCGCAAGAACTTAAGTCTTGTGTGAGAATCTACTACAAGGAGTGAAAGAGTTTGTTTCGACTCATAATATCAGAAGAGATAGCGTGAAATTTCCATTTGCACGGAGTGAAAAGGGATTGCTGCAAGGTGTGCACATCCACCCGCAAGAGGCTAAGTCTTGCGTAAGAATCTGTTGCAAGGAGTGCATAGATCTGAAATTCGACTAAGTGTCGAAATAACCCTTTAAGGAGTGAAAGGAGTAGAGAGAGAAAAATATCAAGAGAGATAGTGGGAGAAATATTCAAAAGGAGTGAAGCTCTGAAGGTTTCACGAGTCACTGACTAAGATCCATCTAGGAGGGAGTAGGATCATTCCAGATCCTTGGATCTGGGTAAAGCACACAAGTTTTAAGTCTCTGCGTGCACATAGGAGCGAGGATTCGTTGAAGTCCTGAAGAGACCAGGGACCATCCATCATCCAGAGGAACAGGTGGCGTAATATCTATAACTCCGAAGAAAAATCACTTCGGGATTTTTGTGGAAAAGGAGAAAGAGAAATCACCAAAGAGTCGAAGTAGATCCTAGTCATTGGTTGTCAGGTGGGTATGTGTCAATAGATCTGACACTTCGGGGAAAGTCACTTCGAGGATTTAAGTTGAGGAGTTGAAACTCACAAACCCCAAAGAGCCCAAGTAAATCATAGCTGTCTGGTTCAGAAGGACACGTGACAGATATATATCAACTTTGGGTGAAACCTCTCTGGGAGAAAGAGAGTGTGTAGGATTTGAGACTCCCGAAGCATGAAGAGACGAAGTGAACCAAGCCGTTGATTTGTGAGGGACACACAAAGATAGATCGTCGTGTTCGAGTGAAACCACTCTGAGAGAAAGTGAGTGTGCAGGAGTTGAGACTCTTGAAGCCCGAAGAACCGAAGTGAACCTCAACCATTGATCTGTGAAGGACACACGTCGACAGATCATCGTCTTTGTTTGAAATCACTCTGAGAGAAAGCAAAGGCTGAGAGTTGAAACTCCCAAAGCCTGAAGAGTCGAAGTGAAAACAAGTTTTTGACTCGTGAGGGACATGCGTCGACAGATCATCGACTTCGAGTGGAAGTACTACGGAGGAAGCAAGAGTTGAGAGTTGAAACTCCCAAAGCCTGAAGGGCAGAATCAATTATAGTCGTCGGTTTGGAACGAGGGTACACATCGATAGATCATGGATATCTGGGAGTGTGTGTGGAAGGAGGAAAAGGGTCTTTGAATGATAGTTGACCAAGGTAGAGAGAGAGGACTAACCTCAATCGTCGATTAAGAGGCAATGCCCAAGGTCACAAGGTCGATGGTCACACTTAATTGCGGGGACAGAAAATGATCGGGTTTAAAAATCTTAGAGTGGGCCACAATCGAAACCATGGTATTGATAAAGGGATATGTGGCGGTAGATAGTGAATTATGGGGAGAAAAGAGGTGCGGTATCAAACCACTCTAGGCTTCCCCGCAATAGCATGCTTATGTGAGGACATAGCCCAAGGTCACATACGGGAAAGGGCTAATGGGAGAGGAGCTAGCGCCTGAAACTTGATAGTTCAGTAGCGCGAAGGAAGAGGTTGCGGGTGTAATAGGACCTGCACCAAAAGACTGAAAGGGCTTGAGTTTAATCTTAAGTGAGGCCATTAAGGTTTCATAGAGTCGATTCATCTTGGAGAATCGAAGATCCTGGATCGGGAGGTCGCGCAGCCCCGAGGGGGAATAGGGGGGTCTGCATCAAGTGGTATCAGAGCCTAAATTTGTTTTGGGTAGAAAAAGAGAGCTCAAATTTGTACTCTGTGTGTGAGAACCAGTCAGCACAATGCCACCAAGGAGACATGTGGAGCCATATTTATCCAATCATGTTGTAGAAAGAGAAATGAGAGAGCTTTGTGCAAGATTAGAGGTGATGGAGGCAACGTAGAGGATATAAATTGATGCTGGGGATATCAATGATGAAAAAAGTGAAGATTAGAAGTTGAAGAAGCTGAAGGGGAAAATGTTGCCGAGGAATGCTTGCTGAGAGAGATTGTTAAATTGGGAGCTAGAGCAAAGATAGAGATCCCAATGTATGAAGACAACTTGGATGCTGAAGAATTGCTGGATTGGATAAGATCCATGGACAAATATTTCAACTATGAAGATGTGGATGAGGAGAAAAAGGTGAGACATGTTGTCACCAGACTGAAAGTACATGCAAAATTGTGGTGGGATGAACGTCAGGTTGAGAGGAGAAGCAAAGGAAAACATAAGATAAAGAATTGGGACAAAATGGTAGCCAAACTCAAGGATAAATTCAAGCCCAAATATTATCAGATCAATCTATTCAGGAAATTGTAGAACCTGAGACAGAAGGGTATGACAATGAAAGAGTACACAGAGGAGTTCTACAAGCTGAATATCAGGACTAGACAATGAGAGAAGGATGAGGAAAAATTTTCCAGGTATATAAATGGCCTGAGATACGAAATCCAGGATGAGATCAACATGATGTCAGTGAGGATAGTAGAGGATGCTTATCATATTTCTCTGAAGATAGAGGAGAAGTTGGACAGGAAATAGAGTCAACCAAACCAAGGTAGAATCCCAAGCAAAGGAAATGGAGTTGCTCATGATAAGGCACATAAACCTAAAGGTGAGACTGAGAAACCGTGTAGTCACTCAGAAAGAGGAGGGAGTTTCCGAGGAAGACAAGGTGGTGGAAGAAGTTATTCTAAAGAAAGAGGAAGAAGCAGAGGAGAAGTAAGGTGTTATGCCTGTGGAAAAACATGACACATGTATTGGGAATGTCAAGAGAAAATGAAAGAAGGAGGAGGTGAAGCTCACATTTCGGAAGCACAAAAAGGGATGTTGAAGCAGAAGGCATAAAGGATGGAAAATACCTTATGTTGAGGAAGGTTCTCTTAAAACTAGAGCTAGAAATTGAAAAGCCAGTGCAGAGGAACAATTTATTCAGGACAACTTGAAATACTAAAGACAGAGTATGCAAGGTGATAATTGACAGTGGGAGAACTAATAACTTAGTAACTATAGAGATGGTGGGGAAATTGGATATGGAGACAACTACACATCCAAGGCCATATAAAGTCTCATGGTTGCAAAAAGAACACCAAGTAATGGTAACTAAACAATGCCTTGTTGGATTTAAAATAGGTGGATATAGAGATGAGATTCTGTCTGATGTAATTCCCATGGATGTATGCCATGTTTTGTTGGGAAGACCATGGCAGTTTGACAGGAATTTCATTCATGATGGGAGAAAGTGCACTTACACTTTGGAAAAGAATGGTAGGGAACACATGTTGCTGCCAATAGAGGAGAAGAAAGTAAAAGAAGAAGCCAACACAAGCATACTTGATCTCATGAGTGGGAAGGAACTCCTAAGTGAAGTTAAAAGGGAACATGAGATGCAGTTTGTTGTGGTGAGGAAACCCTGAGTTGTCCTTACAAGTACTTCTATGGATGATTTTCCTGAAGAAGTTCAATAACTGTTAGAGAATTTTGCTGACATAGTAGTGGATGAGTTGCCTAACTCATTGCCACCCATCATAAGTATCATCTATCATATTGATTTGATACCAGGAGAAAGTCTTCCGAACAAAGCAACATACAGATTGACACCTCAAGAGAATGAGGAGGTAAGAAAACAAGTCCAAGAATTATTAGACAAGGGTTTGGTCAGATAAATTTTGAGTCCATTTGCAGTACCAACTGTGTTGAGTCCAAACAAGGATGGAGGATGGAGAATGTGTACAGACTCAAGAGCCATAAATAAGATCCCCATCATGTATAGATTCCCTTTGCCAAGAATGGATGACTTAATGGATTGTTTAAGTGGAGAAAATTTCTTTTCTAAGATAGATTTGAAAAGTGGATATCACCAGATAAGGATGAGAGAAGGTGATGAATGGAAAACAACCTTTAAGACAAATGAAGGGTTGTATGAGTGGCTTGTTATGCCATTTGTCTTAAAAAATGCCCCAAGTACTTTTATGAGGTTGATGAATGAAATACTGAAAGATTTGATTCACAAATTTTTGGTTGTATATCTGGATGATATACTGGTCTTTAGCAAGACTAAAGAGGAGAATTTGAGACATCTGACATTAGTGATGAGGAGACTACAGTAGGAGAAGTTGTTGATAAATTTGAAGAAGTCCTCTTTTATGAAGACACAACTCATTTACTTGGGTTTTGTGATCTCTTCAAATGAATTGAAGATGCATCCAGAGAAGGTGAAAGCAGTCAAAGAATGGCCATCATCAAGGAGTATGTTTGAAGTGAGAAACTTTCATGGATTAGAAAGTTTCTATAGGAAGTTCATCAGAAATTTCAGTGGAATTTGTGCACCAATGATGGATACAGTGAAGAAGAGGAACAAGTGTTTCAAATGGACAGAGGAGGTCAAGAGGAGCTTCAATATATTGAAGGAGAAGATAACAGAATGACCAATTCTGGTCTTACCAAATTTTGGAAAGACATTTCAAGTGAGATGTGATGCAAGTGGAATTGCAATTGGAGTAGTCTTGAGCCAGGATAATAAACCAGTTGCATATTTCAGTGAGAAATTGAATGGGACTAAGTGAAAGTACTCCACATATGATAAATAATTTTATGCCATAATTCAAGCCTTGAAGAAATGGAGGCACTACCTTGTTCCAAAGGAATTTGTCTTGTACATCGATAACCAAGCTTTACAATTCATAACCAGACAAGAGAAGTTAAACCAGAGACATGCTAGGTGGATAGAGTTAATGCAAAATTTCACTTTTGTCATTAAAAATATTTCCGGTAATGCTAACAAAGTTGTTTATGCATCGAGCAGGAGATGTCTGATTCTGCAGGAATTTCAGGTCAAGACCTTGGGGTTTGAACACCTTAAGGATATGTATTGTGATGATCTAGATTTAAAGGAAGCATACAAAGCATGTGAAAATCCCGTGCTGAGAGACAAGAGCCAGTGGGCAAAGTATATGATTCAAGAGGGATTGTTGTTCAAGGGAAATCAATTGTGCATACCAAAATGCTCAATGCGGGATAACCTTTTGAAGGAAAAGCATAGTGGAGGATTGGATGGAAATTTCAGCCATGATAAAACATCTGTAAAGTTGAGCAGTTCATACTATTGGCCAGGTATGAGAACATATGTGACAAAATTTGTGAACAGATGTAGAATCTGCCAACATGCAAAAGGAAAAAGACAGAACACCAGATTGTATCAACCATTGCCAATACCAGAGAGTCCTTGGGATGCAATAAGCATGGATTTTGTGTTGAGACTACCAAGGACACAAAGAGGACGTGATTCCATATTTGTGGTGGTGGATAGATTTTAAAAAATGGCACACTTTATCCCATGCCAGAAGACTGGTGATGCAACACATTTTGCAAATTTGTTTTTCAAGGAAGTTGTTCGACTTCATGGATTACACAAAAGTATTGTCTCAGACAAAGATACAAAATTCGTTGGTCATTTCTGAAGAACACTGTGGAAGAAGTTGAGGACATATCTTTCCTTAAGCTCAACTTATCACCCTCAGACAGATGGATAGACTGAGGTGGTGAACAGAAGTTTGGGAAACTTATTGAAGACTCTGGTCACTGAACATCATAGTCAATGGGATCAGATTCCGCCACAAGAAGAATTTGCATACAATGACTCACCAAAAAGGAGCACTAGAAATATCCCATTCCAAATACTATATGGAATGCATCCAAGAGGAGTAGCTGAGTTGACAAACTTGGAACAAAGTGAGATTAGAAGCGCTAGAGTAGAATATTTTTTTGCAGAAATGTAGAAGCTCCATAACCAGATCAGAGAGCAGTTGCAAAACTCTAGCCAAGAGTACAAGCGCAGAGTTGATCAACATCATAGAGAGCTTCAATTTGAAGTAGGAGATCAAGTTCTGGCACATCTCAAGAAAGAAAGGTTCCCAAGGGGAACATATAACAAGCTAAAGATGAAGAAGATAAGACATTGTAAAATCTTAAGGAAGCTTGATGCAAATGCCTATGAGATTGAGATGCTAGATGATGTGGGCATATCACCCATATTCAACATATCAAACATGTATCCTTACAACGAATATGAAGAAGGAGAAACAAAAGATTAGAAAGAGATTCAATGGGAAAATCAAATGCATGTAGAAGAAAATCCACAGATGGAGAAGATCATTGATGAGAGGATTGGTAAGAAAACTAGGAGGAAGACCTATTTTGAATAGTTGGTCAAGTGGAAGGGACACCCTGTAGAAGATGCTAGTTGGGTAAATGAAGTTGATATCCATAAGCATGGAAAGTTAGTGTAGGATCTCATGGATAGGAGTCCATGAATTTTTGTCCATAGGAGTATGATGCAGGAGCATTGTCAGCAAGCACACATGGAGAGACAACTCAATGCCTTTGAATCATTTCAGAATCTTAATTTCTGCGTTTCCTGCAATTTTTTTTTTGAAATGATCGAAAACTAAAGAAGATCAAACACTTGGGAGCTGAATAATCACGAGTGATCTGGGAGTTTCACTCCTATACTTTAATGTAATGGAACTTAAGTAGTAGTTAGTTTTTTTTTAGAAGACGAGTAGTCAGAGGGAACCCTCAGAACCCTCTGAGATAAATAGAGGTGTTGTATGGCCGAATGAGGCTGTTGCAAATTAGTAGGAGATTGTTGTGATTTAGTTGTTGCCGAGTTTTTAGTTCTTGTTTTGTCATAGTTGTAGCCATTTTCATTTGAATGACTATAACAGGGGAAAATTGATCCAATGCATAGTGTTGCTACTGTGTACAATTCCTTGTTATCTTGTTTTCATGAATGAATGAGTTATATTGTTGGGTATATGAACTATGAAGTGTTTGGATAAGTTTCGATTGTTTCTCTTCGTTGAGTTCATGCAAGGTGTGCATACAATTTGAAAGGAGTGTGTTGAAAGAGTCTGTTTTGAATCAGAAGCTCAGAAGAGATAGCGTGAAACTTCCATTTGCAAGGAGTGCAAAGTGACTAATGCAAGGTGTGCACAGTCGCCCGCAAGAAATTAATTCTTGCGTGAAAATCTGCTGCAAGGAGTGACAGAGTATATTTCGACTCATAAGATCATAAGCGATAGCATGAAATTTCCATTTGCAAGGAGTGCAAAGGGATTGTTGCAAGGTGTACAGAGTCGCCCACAAGAAGCTAAGTCTTGCGTAAGAATCTGTTGCAAGGAGTGCACGTATCCAAAATTTGACTAAGTGTCAAAATAACCCTTTAAGGAGTCAAATGAGTAGAGAGAGAGAAATCTCAAGAGAGATAGTGGGAGAAATATTCAAATGGAGTGAAGCTATGAAGGTTTCACGAGTCACTGACTAAGATCCATCTAGGAGGGAGTTGGATCATTCTAGATTGTTGGATCTGGGTATGGCACACGAGTTTTAAGTCTCTGTGTGCACATAGGAGTGAGGATTTTCCAAAGTCCCGAAGAGACCAGGGATCGTCCATCATCCAAAGCAACAGGTGGCGTAAGATCCATAACTCTGGCATGAAATCACTTTAGGATTTTTGTGGATAAGGAGAAAGAGAAATCGCCAAAGAGCTGAAGTAGATCCTGGTCGTTGGTCACTAGGGGGTACGTGTCAACAGATCTAAGACTTCGGGGAAAGTCACTTTGATTATTTTATTTGAGGAGTTGAAACTCCCAAACCCCGAAGATCCAAAGTAAAACGTAGCCATCCGGTTCAGAAGGACACGTGATAGAGATCCGTGAACTTCAGGTGAAACCTCTCTGGGATAAAGCGAGTGTGCAGGAGTTGAGACTCCCGAATCCCGAAGAGTCGAAGTGAATCACAGTCGTCGATTTGTGAGGGACACATGTCAGCAGATCATTGTCTTTGAGTGAAACCAATCTGAGAGAAAGAGAGTGTGCAGGAGTTGAGACTCCTGAAGCCCAATGAACCATAGTGAACCACAACTGTTGATCTGTGAGGGACAAACATCGACAGATCGTCATCTTCAGGTGAAAGCACTCCGGGAGAAAGCGAAGGCTGAGAGTTGAAACTCCCAAAGCCTAAAGAGTCGAAGTGAAACATAGTCGTCGATATGTGAGGGAAACACATTGACATATCGTCGACTTCGAGTGGAAGTACTGTGGAGGAAGCAAGAGTTGAGAGTTGAAACTCCCGAAGCCCGAAGGGCGGAATCAATCATAACCGTTGGTTTGGAAGGAGGGAATGAGTTGATATATCGTGGAGATATGGGAGTGCGTGTGGAAGGAGGAAAAGGGTCACTGAATGATATTTGACCAAGGTAGAGAGAGAGGACCAACCTCAGTCATCGATCAAGAGGCAATGCCCGAGGTCACAAGATTGACGGTCACACTTAATTGTGGGGACAAAAAGTGACTGGGTTTTAAAAATCATAGAGTGGGCCGCAATCGACACTACAATATTTCCAAAGGGATACATGGTGGTAGATAGTGAATTGTAGGGAGAAAAGAAATGTGGTCTCAAACCACTCTAGGCCGCCCCACAATCATGTGCTTATGTGAGGATATAGCCCAAGGTCACATACGGGAAAGGGCTAATGGGAGAGGAGATAGCGCTTGAAACTTGATAGTTCAGTAGAACGAAGGAAGAGGTTATGTGTGTCATAGGACCTGCACCAAAAGACTGAAAGGGAATGTGTTTAATCTCAAGTGAGGCCATTAAGGTTTCATAGAGGTAATTCGGCTCGGAGAATCAAAGATCCTTGACCAGGAGGTCATGCAGCCCCAAGGGGGAATAGGGGGGTCTGCATCAGGTGGTATTCCTCCACCACTGCCATATCCTCATCCTCTTCCTTGTCCATATCCTCCTCTTATACCTCCTTGGTATCCTCCTCTATCCACACCTCTGTGATCACCACCTTTCTATTCTTCCCGTAACCTAAAGGCATTTGCAGTGTGCTCTTACATCAATTGAAGTGACTGGTAGTTGTTCACATCGTTCCCCATAGATTTGCAGAATTTGCAAAATGGATTATGCATAGTCATATGATATTTCAGTAGTGTTGGGCACTGAGGAGGTATATATCCCCATTATTTTCACATCTTGCGCCACTTGGTCTGATGTCTAGTTGGAAATGGATTTAGAGCACTTGTCTCCATGTATATCCCTAGCATATGAAATTTATTCCTATGGTGAACGTCTATGCAACACATATTACAACACACATTCTCACATGCCACCTTAGCCTTAGCCATATATTGTAACTACATTGTGATATTTGCAAGCTGGGATTGCACCTACACCAACATTGTTGATGTCTCACCACCTCCTAGTATAGATTCTAGGCACATCAAAATCTCCACAGACTTCACCTAAGTTGTTACCTTTTGTTGGTTGAGAGGGACTTGAATATGGGGTAGTAGGCTTGCAATAAACCACTCCTTGTTTTAGGTGTCTTGGATTTGAAATGTTGGTCTGTTCGACAATATATTGAATTGTTGTTCAGAGTCCCATATGGTTTCTTCAACCTGTTTCTTGATCTCTTTGATCTCAGTGATACACTGTGATTTTGACTTAGGCTTTTGAAACTCCCTGAGAAGATCTCTCTTAATCTTTGTTAAGGACCTATTCTGTCTTCTCGGTGTAGCTACCATGTACTTCATATACCATGTCAGAGCTCTGTCTTTGAAGGTCGCCTCTAGTTTCATTATATTAGACACTTCATCCATGATTCTCTTCATAGACCATATAGCTTCACATGTAAAATAATGTTACTATAAATCATCCCATGGAACATGGGTAGCCTTAGAGTTGTGTCTTGGTTCGCCATACTAAACCTAGTATTGTGACCTCCCAACTGACTACTGGATGTTGGTGATACAGATGTTGACATTGAAACTGTTTATTGCGAAGTATTGTTGACTTTGACTTCTTCTTCACTCGTATCTTCTCTTCTCCTTTCTTCTACTCCTATATACACACTTTCTTCGCTTATTTTTTCTTGATTACAAATGTGCAAGGGGGGTGGTTCAAAGAGGAGGTTCCTCCATATTTTCTCATTTTCTTCATTGAGGGATCCCAAAGAGATTCCTACTTGTAGTTGTACAAGTCCATTTTGGTCCTACCCCCAATTTGTATCGCTTAGCATTGGATTGCTTCTGGTCCTTCCAGGTCCCTATCATAATTGGGGGTAATGGGATTAGAATTGGATCGCTTCTGGTCCTACCAGGGCTCTATCCTCAAGTCTATCCCAACTTAATGGTGTCTGACATGGTCACCCATAAATAATCTCAAACAATGTCAGCTTAATGGTACCTTGATAGCTGTTGTTGTATGCAAACTCTACCAATGGAAAGAACTCTTCCCAACACTTTTGTTGGTCCATCACATACATACACACCATATCTTCCAAAATTTGGTTCATTCTTTCTGTCTTCCTATCTATCTCAGGGTGATATGTTGTACTAAAGTTTAGTTGTGTCCCCAAATATTTTTGGAAACTGGTCCAAAAAAGTCTTGTAAACACCAATCCTTTATCGGATATGATCCTTTTTGGCACAACATGTAATCTCACAATCTCACTGATAAAAAATATCGCTATGTCTAGCGCCTGATACATCATGCACAAAGGAATAAAATGTGCACTCTTTGTCAGAGTGTCAACTACCATGAAAATCGAGTCGTGCCTCCTTGTCGTCAACGCAATCCAACAATAAAGTCCAACGAAATGACCTCCCATTTCGATTCTAAAATAGCATGTGGTTGTAGTAATATTGTTGGATGTCTATGTTCAAATTTCACTTGATGACATTCCAGACATCTCACCACGTAGCTAAATATGTTTTCTTTCATTCCTTTCTAAAATAATAAAGGCTTAAGTTCTGCCCTCATCTTCATGACTCCTGGATGAGCCATGTACACTGCTCTATGATATTCGCTTAAATATCAAACTTCTCAATTTTTCGTTAGGAGGTACATAAATCTGATTATTATACCTCATCAATCTGTCGTTTTCCAATGTATAACCTTCAAAAGTTGGTACCGTCATGGTGTCTTGTCCGATATTTTCTCTAACCTCTTTATACTAGTCATCGTCGAACTTTATAGTTAGAATATTTTCTTGAAGATTCGTCTGAAGAGGTATCACCAAGAATATGCATGGTCTCCAACTCAACGCATCTGCCACTATGTTCACTTTCCCTTTTATGTAAGTAATCTCAAAATTGTATTCGCTAAGCAATTTTGACCAACTCCTTTGTTGTGCGTTCAAGTCACTCTACGTAAATATGTGTTGCAATCCATAACGATCTGTTTTTAGTTCAAATTTCCATCCAATCAGATAGTGTCTCCACACTCTCAAGGCATCAAGGATATTTTAAGGATGAAAATTTGTTTTTAAATGTAGAAACCTTGGTGAATCTTACTAATCCTTCATATGCCTACTATAAATTTTTGGTGATATTTTTGTACAAATATTCAAATTTATAAGGATTTTATATAGTTTGTATAAAATTTTGGCGATTTTTAAGGTAAAATAATTTTATCCTATAGAATTTGTGCAAATCATTTTTAGAATAGCGAATCTTTTTTGGGGAAAAACCATGGAAAATTATCCCATGAGAGAAATTTATCCCCTAAAATCATCCTTTCAAGGCATACATAATGGTCAATAACTCCAAATCATGAGTTGCATAATTCTCCTCATACTTTCTTAATTTTCTTGAGATGTAAGCGATCACTCGACTGCCTTGCATCAAAACTCCTCCTAAGCCTTCATTGGATGCATCTATGCATACAAATTATTCCTTGTCCATGTTGGGGACCTTTAGTATCGACGTTGTCGTCAACATCCCCTTGATCCTTTGAAATTCTTCCATGCACTTCTTGGTCCATACAAACTTCTAGTTTTTCTTCTGCAATTCCGTGATCAGATTTTCTATCTTTGAAAAACCTTTGACGAACCATTAGTAATATCCTGCTAAACCCATAAAGTTGTGTACTTGTAGTATGTTTGTAAGCACATGACATTCCATAATAGCCTCTACTTCCACTGTATTCACAACGATGCCTTCGATAGATATAACATTCCCTGAGTAATGAATCCTTGATTTCTAAAAAAAGCATTTCAACAATTTTCTGCATAATTTGTTTTCTCATAAATATTGTATTTCTAAGCGCAAATGTTCATCATGTTATTCTATCATCTGAGAATATATCAATATGTCATCAATAAATACTTGAACAAACTTTTCCAAGTATTCGGGAAACACCCCATTCATCAAGCTCATGAATACCCCCCAGGAATTTGTCAGTCCAAACGGTAAAATGGTAAACTCGTAGTGTCTGAACCTCATCTTGAAGGTGGTATCAAGAATATATTCCTCTTTAATTCACAATTGGTGATATCCAGATCTCAAGTTGATCTTTGAAAACACCTTCGTGCCCTTCATTTGATCAAACAAATCATCTATTCTTGGCAATGGATACTGGTTCTTGATTGCCGCCTTGTTCAATTGACATTAGTCAATACAAAGTCTCCACGACCAATCCTTCTTTCTTATGAAAATAATAGGAGCACCCCAGGGTGACACACTTGGACATATAACTCCTTCAACTACATTTTCAACTCCTATAATTCAGGTGTCGACATTTGATAAGGCGTTCTTTCTATCAGTTCAGTTCCAGGTTTCAGGTCGATAGTAAACTCCAAATATCTTTCAAGTGGAAAGCCTGATAACTCTTCTGGAAACATGTAAGAAAACTCTCGTACTACCAAAAGGTTTTCTAATCCTTCTTCCTTTCCCTTGTCGTTTAGTGCTAATATTGCATATAAATTACATCCTTTACGCATGCTCTTTTGTAGCTGTAGGGAAGAAATGAAGCTCAAGGACACTCCCTGGTTTCTTCCTACGATCTCTCTTCTCTATCCCTCATTGTCGTTCAAACTAAACCGCTTCTTCTTATAGTTGAGTATCGCATCATGCGATTCCAACCAGTCCATACCGATCACGACATCATAATATCTTAATATTGTGACGTATAGTTCATACTTCGTTACAAAATACCCTAAGTTAATGCGACAATTCGTAACCCTTCCTCCAACCTTCTGTTTGGCCCCTGAAGCCATTTCTACGTATCTAAACTCATCATGTTTGACAACCTTTACCTTAATTATTTTTAGCGATGCACTAGAAATAAAGCTCTCTGTAGCACCAAGATCTATCAAAATACTAAAAATTTTGTCATCAATTGTACCTGATGTCTCGAGCAAAGTGGAATGGTGCTTGGGATGACGGTTATTCACCGCTGCATGAATCCTATGGGCATTACCCAAATCTCCAACTGTAGTTTGTCCTGTTGATCTGACCGCTTTTTCCTTCTCAACCAGACAATCTTGCTGGTAATGTGGCTCTCCACATCTCCAACATTTAGTATTCAGTCTAGTACTCCTGGTCCCTAAAGTAGAGGTTTCTCGCTTACCAACCTGAAATCCTGGTTTGTTATGATGAATAGGCCTAAACTTCTGTTGTTGCGAGTGACACTGATGTTGATGTTGTGGTCCTTTGTAGGGAGTCATCTTCTACGGAACCGATCGTTGTGGTGTCATGAACATGGGTCCTCTAGATGTATCTCGATACCCTGATGTATGTCTAGTTGGTGTATGATGTTGTTGCGCACCTGATGTCGTATGTCTAGTTGGTCTTGCAGGAGTCCTACCCTGACCCCCATTGGTTAGATCTTCCTCAACTATGAGGGCCTTCTGGACTGCATCATGCAACATTTGAGGCATTAGGATCCTCACCTTTGGATGAATGTTGAAGTTAATGCCGAACATGAACTTGTTGACCTTTAGCTTCTTCATGTTTAGATATGGAGCATACCTAAGCAACTCCATGAATCAGGCCTCATACTCGGGCACCATATGACCACCCTGTCATAAGACATTGAACTCATTGAGCTGGCGCTCAATGAACTCCTATGAAAAATACCTCTCCTAGAACCATTCCTCGAAGAGTTCCCATGACATGTCTTCGAAGGCCATGTTCAGTTGAGGTAGGAGCATCTTCCACCATAGAAGAGCACACCCCATCAACTAAAATAACACCATGTGGACTTTCATGTTGGAGGTGTAGTCGTGAAGTGGGAATCACATTGCCATGTTCTCTAACCATACCTCGATGGATGAGTCATCCGTGGCACCCATGAACTCAGGAATATTAACCTTCTTGAGTTCTTTGTGAATTCTACCACTACTAGCTAGAGTGCATTGTGAACCCTCATTGGGTGCAGGTGCCCTGTCCTCATCTCTCTCTAGCTGGTTTATCAAGGCCTATGACATATTTTGAAAGGACCTCATCAAACCAACCACATCCTCCACAACAATCTTCTCATGTCCAATGAATTTTTCTTCTCCTAGGGGTTAGATCCCTCTGGCATGGATGAAACGGGAGGTGTCACAACTCTTCCCCTAGCACCACATCATCTACCTCCACAATGTCCTCTAACCATGATTACCTGCATGGACAAATTTCAATTTTAGTTAGAGATAAGTTATTAATCAAGTGCTTAATACAATGGAAGGTGTAATGATCCAAGTGGTAGGTTTGAACCTGCTCTGATACCATATGTAAGGACCCCACTATTACAACAACAAAACAATGTACAATAGGTGATTTTTTTTTTTGCATTAGGATAAACGAATCGTCACACAAAATTGACAGCATTGCAAGCGACACATCATCATAACTAATAACGACACAATCCCTGCATCAACATAATTAATAGCGACACATCATAAAAATTAATAACAACAAATAATCAATGCATTAATACAATAAATAGCGACACAATCTACACATCATCATAACAAATAACGATGCATAATCAACGTGTTAACATAATCAATAACAACACGATTTAACACATGAAGATCAATTGAAGCGAAATACAAATAACTAATCAACCATGTCATTGAACATTTAAAGAACTACTCACCCAACCTATCCTACATGGTTAGGACCTCCAAGACACATAAGCAACGCTCAAGCCCATGATTCATCCGGTTGATTTTGACCACTTAAGGTCTAAGGGCTAGCGACTGTTTTGAGGAATAAGGAGGTGTCTAAATCCTTTAATCAATCACAACTCATAACTCCAGTCTAGATTATTGGTCATACATCAACATTATTAGATGGTGCAAGAGTAATCTAACTACTAAACAATCATACATCAACTTTATTTAATGGCGCAAGAGTAAACTAATTTCTAAAACAATCATACATCAACATAATCAAAGGCGCAAGAGTAATCTAGTTACTAAAACAGTCATACATCAACATTAATTTCATGACACAATATTTATCATCAACTTCATTATCATGGTGCAACAAAAAATTCTACTACGAACATACATCAATTTAATTGGCGCAATGTCACCTCAGAAGCATTCTACAATAGTCCAACTACAAATATCGTAAGACAAATGATTGACGCAATTACCATCTATGATGCATTCCAACAACAGTCCGACCATAATAAAAAATATCATTTAATTGACGTGACAATATATTCTACTATACTTGTCATTTTTCAAGCAACAATGAGTGTAATTGGGGAAAGAAAGATTTCATAATAATAATAATTTAAGAGCGGAAACACAATTTTAATCTCATGTAACTTAACTATACATCTTTTTTGAATATATTCTAGGTGTATGTAAGGAAGGGTTGTAATTACATATTCATTATGAGAACCCATAAGAAATCCATCTTCCTTAAGAAACACATTAAATTTTGACAACACCTTTTTCATTTTGTATCCATTATGTAAAACTATTAAAATCATTCATACTATTAAAATACTAAGCACTCCACTGTCTTATATAGCCAAAAAGGAGAACTTAGATAAAATAAAAATTTCATATTAATAGAATGGGGATCATCAACTTTATATATCCATTAATAAGGCCATGAGGAATCATCCAAATAAGAAATAAACAAGAGCTGCAAGGTAACATAACATAGTCCCTGCCTTTGGCAGGTTTGAAAATTGATAATAATAACGATTTAAAAGTATAATAAGGTTTTTGAATTAAATAAAAAATGATAAAACTTTTTATATTATTAGTTATATTTATAATAATTGAAAAATATAAAGCATATCAATATTTCTAACTAAATACTACAATTAAAAACATATACGATTCATCTTATTATTATGCATCTACGGTTTATTGGAGCTTTTCTAATTAATAGAATCGTTTGTAGGAAAACTATCATGTCAGGAAGATCTAGTGGCCGGTGGACAATAACAACCAATTGTACTAGAACAAAAGGAAAACTAATATTGCCATTAACACCTTAATAATGGCAGCTCACTTTACAAACCACATCCAGAGTTGAAAGAATATGAAAAGGAGGGTGGTAATGATGGTTGTAGACACCAACACCGAGAGAAGATTAAGCCGAATCTACATCCCAAACATTGTCCCCCCATTTGATTGTTCCATGAACTTGGCCCGAACTATTCAACAAATTCTGTGGTTGGTCAGAGCTTTGCATTCAAAGTATTTCTTGCACATTTTGCATTGTATAATGCACTATGCCAATGGTAATATGTCACACTTTTTTTTTTATATATTTATGTCTTGATTGGACTGTAGCTTGCAAAAGATTGTAAGTATTTCTTGTACATTTTTCATTGTATAATTTAATATGCAAATATCTTTTCCTATTCTTCATTGTTGTACAATTGCATAGCATTATACAAGTAATCAATAAGTATAATATAGGCTACCCATATTCCTAGTATAATATGCCTTCTAAAGTAAAATCTCTCTCCCAAGTATTTGACCCTTCTAAAGGATCTAGCTTTAAGTATAAAGAGGATCTAAGCTAGTAAAAATACCTCATGGTTATATTTGCAACATTCGACCATGGTTATATTTATATTTTAGTAACCGCATGTCACAATTTTCTCCACACTCACATTTAATTCAACCAACCCACCAGGCTATGTCATGACTCGTATGATAATAATTACCCGTCATATAGAATATTTGTCTAATTGGCTATTTATACATGAATATAATAATAATAATCAATAATGTAGATTTTAAGGAACCAATACACATTTCAAAAACTAGATTGGAATTTGGAATGTTGAAGAGAGAAGGCATTCACGGGGTGGACAGTGACACACCACCATGTCCATCTGTCATTGTGATTTCACATAACACCATTCTATACACAATCAAGTATATATACATATATTCTAATGGATATATATTATATATATGACAATAACATGCATGTTGGTAGTGACGGGACCCTGATTCAAACACAGGACAACCCTGTGAAAAAGGTGAAGCGAGTGGTATGCATGACAAAAGCAATGATAAATTTGTTTGACAGAACCTGCTTTTTAACTTGGAGTTCAAAAACGTTGGCTTTTGAATTTTAATTACCTTAAATGAATTAAATTGAATTTTACCATATTACATTGTACAAATGGATCACCCTTAGTTAGCATCCCGTGTAATTAATTTAAAACATTGAAATACGTGAAGGCTGCAATAAGACTTGAAATATATTAACCAATGGAAGATGAGAAAAATAAATATTTTTATTAAATCAAAATATATATATTTGTTTTGTTAAGTTACAGATTACATTTCATATACAAATTTAAAATAAAAGCAAAATTAATGTCAAATCAATAGCAAACTCAATGTTGTAGTCCTGCTTTGGCAGGGACTAATAAGAGTTCAACTACTTAGCTTTTCTTTTAAGGACTATCTAATTTATTAATAAACTATTCAAGTTTCATTGTTGCACACCCATGTTAAGGGTCTTGAGAAGGGACCAACTTTTAAGAAAGGTAAGGGTTCAATCTACCCTTCTACATTTTTAAATAAGACTTGACTTATTCAACAATAGAAGAACTTATATACTAAAAAAATAAACTCAAGGTAAATCTAAGGGAAAACCAATTCTTATTAATACACACCAGAACTAAACTAACATAAAATTTAGCTGAAATTTTTGTTTTCATTCAAGAGTGAAGAGAAGGTTGAATATTCCTTACACCTTGTGTTGGCGTCAGAAGTCACTCATGGATTGCTTGCAGGAGTAGAGCCCGATGCCCATCAGTTTTTATGTCACGATTTAATAAATGGGGGTGGTCGAATGGAAAGAGACCYAGGAAAGCAACATTGACACAGGAACCAGGGTCTGGTATGTAGAAAGCAAGGGAGGTCTTGATCCAACTTCCGTTAGTAAGTTGATTAAAGGGTGGTAGATGGAAGACTTGTGAGAAGGGTGAGAAAGAATGCCTCAGGCAACAGGCCTTCGAAAGCTTGAGGAAGAAAAACTCATAAGCTAAGATCCTCTTGGTCCAGAGTTTCAAGGAGCTAAAGGGTGACTCGACTGGATCCTCCAATTCCAAGCCATTCCAGCACTGAGAAACACAAGAACTGATTAGAAACACTGCGACTATTGCAGTGATCCTACCTACATCATCCTACAACAGTGCAACTCTACTGGATCCTCCAATTCTGAGTTGTTCTAACACAGTAAACAAAGAGATGGAAAAAGAGGCTGACATCCATAAAGTAAGAAGTCTCAAATGCCTTATACATGAACCAGAGCGACTGGTGCTTCATAAAAAATTATAGAACGAGATCCTAGCTCAACCATTGACCATTACAAAATACAAAGACTGAGTCTATATACTTAGAAAAATTTGCCTAATAGAGGCATGCTCAGTCATCCAAGGCGTGGTGTCCCTTCAATCAAACTCGGATGGATATCCTTCGTCAGACGCCACCTTAACTGCGCATGAATCCTGCAAGGGGAGTAGCTGAGCCATTTAAGTGCCGAGTTAGAGTGTGCAGACCTCTCTGGCTAGTCAAGGACTCAGCATGGATTCTTTTGAAAAAATCGATACATAGGACCATCTCGGGCAGACAGCTTGCCAGATCCTCCATACCTTACACTTAATGAGTGAGGAGAGGTTTCAACCACCCCCTCTCACCTTCATTTACTCCAAGAAAGAATCAGGATTGAGATTGAATTGGATGGCACCTGGAGATCGCGGTGGTCCCTTCTGTGACTAAACTCGACGCCTTTGACCCCTCTTGCACAGTTATTTTTATTTCCAAGTGACCACGGGCTGTGACCTTGCGTTTATTCTCAAAGGCGCTTTCAGCGTCCGTGAATAGGAAGGAGATGATCCTTTCTTATCACAGTCGCGATGAGTGAAACGCTGAGATGGATTAATTGGGTGCCACGCGTCCCTCTCAGCTCTGACGGTCCTGAATTCACTCGGCAATACTGTGGGCCCGAGTCCTGGACGCTCTTGGCACTTCGCGTCTCAGGGATATGAAGGAGCTACTCCTTGTGCTTCGAAGTCGCGATGGGTGAAAAGGCGAGGAGCCTAATTGTGCACCAGGTGTCCCCTTTGGATGGACGATTGAGACTGCTCCATGATACTGTGGGCCCGACTTTGGGCACTTTCAGTGCTTCGGGGTTCGGGGTTTCAAGATGTAGAACGACATGGAACCCTCACCCTTCGAACTCTCGAATGTCGAAATGCAGACATGACTAGATCTCGTGCCACCCGTCCTTTGGATCAGATGGCTGAGATGACGTTGGCGACTTCACTATGAAAATCCTGAAAGGCCCCACCCGTGGCTCGGATCTTGCGCCGCGTGTCTTTATGATCAATGGTCCCGATCTTCTAGGGATTTCTTGCACTGGGAGTTCACAATGCATTTCTTCCTCAAATTCCTGATTGACCAAAATGTGAAAGAATTGATGTGCGCCATGTGTCCTTCAGATGGATGATCGGCCTAGATTTGTCTTGAAATATAGGTGCTATCTCTCGTGCTATATCTCGGGCAACTTGGTAGCCCTGAAATCCCGATGACCGTCGATCTGCTTCAACAATTGATCCTTGTCGTTGAAATCAGACTGCTCGCTCGCTTGATTTTAAGCCCAAAATGGAATTCTTCTATGATTTGTGCTCGACGTTTATGGCTGCGGCCTTTGAATAAAACACATCTGACTAGTTTTCAAACCCCACTTCTATGCGTTTACACCAGAGGCCTAAATTCGGAGAGGAGAACACCCCTATGCAAGAAATGTTGCTAACATTAGGCTCCATGGGGGACAGAGTCATCCCTGTGATGCTCTAAGAACTCATTTTGCAGTTTCAGTGCCTTGCTGTTGGGCTATGGAGTCAATCTCAAAACACCCCCTGCTGAAAATATAGGCCGAAAAGTAAAAGTAAAACAAGACAAGATACATGCTCAAAAGAGCTTATTTATGTACAGTCCTAAACTATCAGAATCCTTTACATGGGGCTAGGTGAAAGCAAACTTCCACCATAGCCATTCAAGCAGCTTCCTGAATAGAAKCTCCTTCCTTCTTTCGATGATGGATAACAAAAGATGTAACCAAGAGATCAGAGTGGTTACATCCTTTAATTCATCTTCAAGGGTTGTCGTGAAGATGAAGGTGGGCAGCTCTAAGGCATAAACGAAATGCCACTCCATGTACTTGCTGACGGGGTCATAGAATGAGTGGCGAATTCCAGAAAATGGGAGACATACAACCTCCTTTTCTACACAGTTGTTCACATGTGGCTGAATATCTTTGATAAGCACAAGTTGGTGGAAAACTGACGTAGGCTCACTGCTCTCAAGCGGTGGCTGCTCGCTGACTAGCTCTGGACAAGAAATATTCTGCTCCTCTGGTTCTTTCTCCTCTTCTAGTTGGCTCTCCCCTTGGTCAGATTCATATTCATCATAAATAGGGACCATGGGATGGCTCGACTTGCTGTCATGTCGGTCAGCGTCTTCATAGTGATCAAATGTAGCATAAGCTTGTTGCTCATCATCACTATAATATTCATCAAAAAGGGGATGACCTTCATTTCTATGTTCCTCCTCCAGAATAGTGATCCCATCAAAAATATCCGTTTCAGGGACAGTGGTATCTGCTGCTTCTGGCTATTCATACATAATTTTTTTCTCTTTAATCCCAGGTAAAAATATATCGTGAGAAACCCCTTGAAGGAAAAGAGAAAAATCCTCCTCCACAACCATCTCTTCTTTAAAAACGGGGAGTTCTTCATCGTCATGAGCAGGGAAGCTAGGAACATTTGCTTCAACCCGATACCCAGGTGAGCCATCTACTATAGACCACATTTTCTCTATAAACTCGCAATTTCTACAAGAGGCATGTTGATTGTTATGAACATCTAAAAGAACAGAGGCATCTTATATGATGTCAGATGCTTCCGTTCTAGGGCTAACACAATTAATATCATTCAACACCTCTATATTTTCCTGGAAAATGCTTTCCTCCATAGTAAAATATTCATCATGAATATGGTCTTCAGGGCCAGTAGAGGCTTCATGAAGTGAAGAAAACTCCTCGCAACAGTTTTCATACAAACAATCAGCTGGAAAATAATCTTTACAAAATGAATTGAAAGCTATATGAAAACCTGTTAAAGAGCGGATGCTTGCAGCGAGAAGAGACCGACACCATTCAAGAGAAACTCCCTTCAATGAATACCTGAAGAGCTTAATCTGGACATCTTCATGCATGATATTAAGTCGATGAATAACCTCATGAAAGTCTAGTAAATTCTCAACTGGTACCTCCAAAATTTTTGTGTGAAATTCAGGGAGGAAATTTTCCCATTGGTCTGTATCAGGAAGTGCATTACGAAAACCAACCATCTAAGAAAAGTCACAGAAAGAAAACCTTTGAGCTAATATTTTCTCCATATCAAACTAGTGGAGTCGCTAATCAATCCTCGAATTATGGAGTCGCCAAGTGAAATATTCACAACTTTGAATATGCCTGGTCCTTGTTCACCATCAAAGGCCATATATTACATTGTTGTTACTCAAGGAAACTTCTCAAGCTGAGAAAGAAGTTGTTGAAACCTTCTCGAGAAAGCTCCTCTGGGTCAGCTTTCAGGTGTGCCAACAGTGGCCACAGCTGAAACAGTGAAGTGGAAACAATGGAGTCGCCATAGTGGAGTTGCCAGGTGCACAGTAGCAATCTTGATAATTCTGATATCTGATGCACCTTCAGAATCAATTAATCATTGTTGTTCAATCTTGGGGAAAAATATTCAACTTCATCCCCGACAACGACGCCAGAAATGTTGGCGTCAGAAGTCACTCCTGGATTGCTTGCAGGAGCAGAGCCCGACGCCCATCAGTTTTTATGTCACAATTTAATAAATGGGGGTGGTCGAATGGAAAGAGACCCAGGAAAGCAACATTGACACAGGAACCAGGGTCTGGTATGTAGAAAGCAAGGGAGGTCTTGATCCAACTTCCATCAGTAAGTTGATTAAAGGGTGGTAGATGGAAGACTTGTGAGAAGGGTGAGCAAGACTGCCTCAGGAAACAGGCCTTCGGAAGCTTGAGGAAGAAAAACTCATAAGCCAAGATCCTCTTGATCCAGAGTTTCAAGGAGCTGAAGGGTGACTCGACTGGATCCTCCAATTCCAAGCCATTCCAGTGCTGAGAAACACAAGAACTGATTAGAAACGTTGCGACTGTTGTAGTGATCCTACCTACATCATCCTACAACAGTGCAACTCGACTGGATCGTCCATTTCTGAGTTGTTCTAACACAGTAAACAAAGATATGGAAAAAGAGGATGACATCCATAAAGTAAGAAGTCTCAAGTGCCTTATACATTAACCAGAGCGACCAACGCTTCATCAAAACTTACAGAACGAGAGCCTAGCTCAACCATCGACCATTACAAAATTCAAAGACTGAGTCTATATACTTAGAAAAATTCGCCTAATAGAGGCATGCTCAGTCATCCAAGGCGTGGTGTCCCTTCAGTCAAACTCGGACGGATATCCTTTGTCAGACGCCACCTTAACTACGCATGACTCCTGCAAGGGGAGTATCTGAGCCATTTAAGTGCCGAGTTAGCGTGTGCAGACCTCTCTGGCTAGTCGAGGACTCAGCATGGCTTCTTTGGAAAAAATCAGTACACAGGGACCATCTCGGGCAGACAGCTTGCCAGATCCTCCATACCTTACACTTAATGAGTGAGGAGAGGTTTCAACCACCCCCTCTCACCTTCATTTACTCCAAGCAAGAATCAGGATTGATATTGAATCGGATGGCACCCGGAGATCGCGATGGTCCTTTCTGTGACTAAACTCAACGCCTTTGGCCCCTCTTGCACAATTCTTTTTATTTCCAAGTGACCATGGACTGTGACCCTGCGTTTATTCTCAAAGGCACTTTCGATGTTTGTGAATAGGAAGGAGTTGATCCTTGCTTATCACAGTCGTGATGAGCAAAATGCCGAGATGGCTTAATTGGGTTCCATGCTTCCCTCTCAGCTCTGACGGTCCTGAATTCACTCAGCGATACCGTGGGCCCGAGTCCTGGACGCTCTTAGCACTTCGCGTCTCGGGGATGTGAAGGAGTTGTTCCTTGTGCTTCGAAGTCATGATGGGAAAAAGGCGAGGATCCTAATCGCACACCAGGTGTCCCCTTTGGATGGACGGCTGAGACTGCTTCGTGATACTGCGGGCCCGACTTTGGGTGCTTTTGGTGCTTCGGGGTTTGGGGTTTCAAGATGTAGAATGACATGGAACCCTCACCCTTCAATCTCTCGAATGCCAAAATGCTGACGTGACTAGATCTCGTGCCACACGTCCTTTGGATCGGATGGTTGAGATGACGTTGGCGACTTCACTATGAAAATCCTGAAAAGCCCCACCCGTGGCTTGGATCTTGCGCCGCGTGTATTTCTGATCAATGGTCCCGATATTCTCGAGATTTATTGCACCGGGAGTTCACAATGTGTTTCTTCCTCAAATTCCCGATTAACCAAACTGCGAAAGTACGGATGTGCTCCGCGTGTCCTTCAGATGGACGACTGGCCCAGATTTGTCTTGAAATATAGGTGCTATCTCTTGTGCTATATCTCAGGAAACTTGGTATCCCTGAAATCCCGATGACCGTCGATCTGATTCGACAATTGATCCTTTTCGTTGAAATCAGACTGCTCGCTCGCTTGATTTTAAGCCTGAAATGGACTTCTTCTATGAGCTGCGCTCGACGCTTATGGCTGCGGCCTTTGAATAAAACACATCCGACCGGTTTTCAAACCACACTTCTATGCGTTTACACCAGAGGCCTAAAGTCGGAGAGGAGAACACCCCTATGCAAGAAATGTTGCTAACACCTTGCATGCCATCTCAACTTACAAATAAAGCATAACCACATTTTGTTAGATGAGGGAAACATCACCAAAATAGTAGAGCACTATTAATTAAATTTCTTTATAAGACAACATGGTTATTTTCATTAAACGGTGGTCCTTTAATAAAGACGCCAATACTGATGTAAAAAGGATAAGATTGAAATGGAAAAACAAGGCTGAACTGAAGAGAAAATCCATGAAAGGAAAATGTTGTAGGAGACTCCCTGAAAGGAAGGCCCTCAGACCTGTTTGAATGTAGCATCCATTGTCGGAGCAGTAGCTGCATGAATTTTTCCCAAGGGAAGGACACATGCATTTGTTTGAACGAGACAGGTGCTGCCAATGTAATAGTTGCGGGAATTTTCAATAATTGTTCTAATAGAGAAAATAGGCCTGATCATACATGGTTGGCTACAGAGTCAAATAACATTTGGTTTTCCCTCTTATTTACGTAGGAACTCATTGAATAATAAGAGAGATTGTGGTGAAATCTCGAGAGTGGTGTTGCGATGCATAATTACGCTTGTTTGAGTTGAAGAGATAGATATTGGAGCTTCGATACTACAAAAATTTTAGAATTCAGAGTTGATTGGAGTGAATTTTTTCTCTTGTGACATATGCACAACAAGAAACCGTGGTGTTTTGACCCATATCCATCCTTTTTGGTTGAAAACATAGGAAATTAAGAAGCGACCAAAGAAAAAAATTTCTAGTGGAATTCATTTAAATCGAACCTTGTATTAATGTGGATGCTAGGTGCAACATGGCTTAATTAAATGCAATACTAACAAATTTTGTACAGTCCGAGAACACTATTCTCTGTAGTTCTAAATAAAGTATGAATATATTGCAACCATTCAACATTAGATTCATAACTAGTAAAAATAATAATTGAATCAACACCTACTGTGATTGAACCACAAGTTTCATTTACATCCATATTAATAAATTCATTTTCAATAATCCACTATCTATTCAGAGGGTGAAATGGGAACTAGTGTATCAATATCATAATTATAAAATAGGTACTGTAATTGGTGAAGGTGGACTTGATGATGTTCCCCAACAACCGACATTCCCTCCTTTCTTCCACCTATTAATCGTTGAGACCTCACTGGTACGCCCCATCCAACGCTAGGGGTATTCTTCTTCCCCCTTATCCCCCCGAGCCACAAAGGGGCCACACACACGCAACCATAAATCCTCTAGCTCCAAGCTTGTCTCGCAAGGTAGAGCCACCACTCTCTCTCAAGATGGGTATCCCAACTCTCACAAGTAAAACCAGTCAAAATTTCTACAGCATAACTTTTCCCATAACTAGTCTGATCCCTTTCCCCTCTTTCCATTTGCTTTATAGGAGTTTCCTTAATGACAACTCCCCACTTCCACAATTAATTCACTTTTTAATTTAGATAAATTGGAATTATTACCCCATTACACTTGCCACCCTTTACCCCAAGTTGCACAAGAAATTCCACATTATATTTTAATTAAAGTCAATTTCCCTCACCCATCCTAAAATCACTCCTTGAATCACTCCTAGTTGTCTCTTTATTCCCCTTATTTCTAATTAATGACTGATGCCTTACTAAATCCGAGTTGAGATAAAATAGGAGTCTTCTCCTAGTTAAACTAGTGGTAGTTAGACTCTAGATTCCTTTCTATGCGTGCACATATTCTTCCACGCTTTAATCCTTTTTTATCTTAAATTTCAATTTGGTATTTTCTTCCACATATGTGTATTAATCAAATCTCTAGGTTTGTTTTTCATCTTTTCTTAATTCTCACTTGATTTATTTCATCCCCTTTTTTATTTTATTTATGATTTAGTTTTAGTCTTCTTACCCAACTTAGACTTAGGTGAATTTTTTGAATAGGATTTTACTTTCATTCGAGGATTTACAATTAATAATGTCAATCCTGAATTAATTAATTAAATTTGACAATGCTGAAAGATTTTACAAGGTTTAATTATTCTTTCAAGGTTTTCTAGGCCACCTAGATTCATTGACACAAGTGTTACTTTCGCGACATGCCCTTCAAGATGCACTCCATGCTACAAGGGTGAAACTAGCCTTTGACTCGTTTTGGTAGTTGTCCAACCCTTGGAGTCAACACTCCATTTGAGTGACCTTGTGAGAAACTAAGGGCTTCTAAGGAATAAGGACCCTGCCTTATTGTGCACCCCTTAGAAATCTTCATGAGCGACTATCTCAGTTTGCCCTCACAACATCGTGGACCTCCCGAACTAGGTAATCATTAACCTACAATTTGATCCACGGTGGGAGTTCTAGTAGGCTATGACAGGGATGCTACCACACCTCTCCATCCATATATGGTCTATGTGCATAGCCCCTTTACTCCTTATGTGATTCATATTAGCAAGCAATCGTCAACATGCATCCATCAACGAAATATTGACAACGATCCATATATAAAATCATACTATAATCGATCATATGTCACATATGCATAAATGAAATACTCAAACAAATACAATCCACTCCCTGATTCAATCTAGAGTCCAAGGAGGTCCATCGATGGCATCAACACCCACAATCTGTCAAGTGTCCTGCACACTCAATGAAGACTCGTCAATAACATCTGTCAATACATATATATCAAATAACATTAAATCATAATCCATCAACATCATCATAAGAATCAATAAGAGAAATATATAACCATGTACTATAACCGATCACTTGCACCCAAGTGTCCTCAAAGAATAAGTCGATAACATGTGCTCACAAGAGCAGGATGTTACATATGCCCGCGAGATTGTGGTTAGAGTTTCCATGTGGGAATAGTTGTAGCATGGAAACTATTCCCAAAGGCCTATGGACAGATTTGCCACATTTTTTCTCACAAGCATGTGGGTAGAGTTGTAACATCTACAACTCTTCCCACAAGCCTTTGGGTAGAGTTTCCATGTAGAAAAATTAGATAACTAAATTTGGAGCTTTATAGAAGCATGGGAATGCATTTACATTAGGTCACTTTCTAATGTTTTAGTCTCTCAATTTACAAGGTAGACTTTGCCTCTTTTACACAACAACCACTTTTATGTTTGAAAATGAAAATCTAAACATGTAGACATGTGTAAAATTTTCTAAGACACCCTCAAAAACTTGAATCACTAAAATTGCAGGCATGTAAAGACTTGGGCATGAATTTTAGTGAAGCATGGTGTGCATTTCTACACAAATGTGAAAATTACAGTTTGAAATAAAAATAAGTATTTTTCTCAATCATGTATTCCATTTTAATCTTTCTAGAGTCGTGTACATGTTGATATGTCTATTTATTTATTTAATTATTATTTAGTCATATAACCTTGTATTCTTTGATGATTTTTGTAGGAAATTTCGCAATGGAAATGCAACTAACAACTAGCCTATGTGTGATGTGGTTGTACAAGCTCCTTCCTCATTGAGCTCATGGGCATGGGTAGTTAGTACTTATTTTTCCATTTTAGTTAGTGTCTCTGCACAATTACCAAAGATTCATGTATATTTCAACCCTTTACCAAATTATTAGCACAAATCACTCTAGTATATAGTCTTTAGGGTTTACAACAAAGCCATAGTCCTATAACTTGTAACTTGTAAATTACCAAAACCATACATGGGTGTGCATTTCCATTAGGTCACTTTCTATTGTTTTGGTCTCTTGATTTACAAGTTAGACTTTACCTCTTTTACACAACAATCACTTTTATGTTTGCAAATGAAAATCTAAATATGTAGACATATGTAAAATTATCTAAGACACCCTCATAAACTTGAACCATTCAAATTGTAGGCATGTAAATACTTGGGTGTGCATTTTACTGAATCTTGGCCTGCATTTCCACACAAGTTCAAAAATTACAGTTTAAAAGAAAAAAAAAGTATTTTGCTCAATCAAGTATTCCATTTTAGTCTTTCTAGAGTATCGTACATGTTGATATGTATATTTATTTATTATTCATTCATATAACATTTTATTCTCTGATTTTTTATGCAAGTCTTCACAATGGAAATGCTACTAACAACTAGCTTATGCGTGATGTGGTTGTACAAGTTCATGCCTCATCGATCTCATGGATGTAGGTAGTTAGTACTCATTTTTCCATTTTAGTTAGTGTCTATGCAGAATTTCCAAAGATTCATGTATATTTCAACCTTTTACCAAATTATAGGCACAAATCACCCTAGTATACAACCTTTAGGGTTTACAACAAAGCCACAGTCCTATAATTTGTAACTTGTAAATTACCAAAACCATATATGAGTGTGCATTTACATTAGGTGACTTTCTACTATTTTGGTCTTTCAATTTACAAGGTAGACTTTGCCTCTTTTATACAGAAACCACTTTTATGTTTACAAATGAAAATATAAATATGTAGATAGGTGTAAAATTATCTAAGACACCCTCAGAAACTTGAATCACTCAAATTGCAGGCATGCAAAGACCCGAGCATGCATTTTAGTGAATCCTGACATGCATTTCTGCACAAATGCATAAATTACAGTTTAAAAGTAATACAAGTATTTTTCTCAATCATGTATTCCATTTTAGTCTTTATAGAGTCTCGTACATGTTGATATGTATGATTATTTATTTAATTATTATTCATTCATATAACCTTGTATTCTCTGATGATTTATGCAGGTCTTTGCAATCAAAACACAACTAACAACTAGTCTATGTGTGATGTGGCCATAAAAGATCCTACTTCATCAATCTCATGGATGTAGGTATTTAATACTCATTTTTCCATTTTAGTTATTGTGTGTGTACAATTTCCAAACATTCATGTATATTTCAACCCTTTACTAAATTCTGGGCTCAAATCACCCTAGAATCTGTTCTTTAGGGTTTACAACAAATCCATAGTCCCGCAACTTGTAAATTGTAAATTAAAAACACCATACATGGATTTTGATTCCTATGGTGTGCATTTCTCATCATGCCCCATTTTCTTTCATTTTTATGCATTTTTCCTTTTATGCATTTTTTTTTGCATTTACAAGGAAAATTTTAGCCTTTATGCACAATAGAGGGTTTTTGGTTTTAAAATGCATAACTAAAGTATGAATAGATGTAAAATGATAAAATCCAAAATCCAGAATTTTAACCACTCAATTTGGAGGTCATATGAATCTTAGGCATGCATTTTACAATAAAATGGTTTTACCCTGCATTTTACAAAAAGTCTAGAATATTGGTTCAAGGTAGAAGTCCCTAGTCATTTTAAAATGCTCTCTCTCTCTCTCTCTCTCTCTCTCTCTCTCTCTCTCTCTATATATATATATATATATATA
>JZKD02S1628263.1:475290-504391 GCA_000966675.3 Picea glauca | reverse complement strand
TTTCCCCCCTCCTCTACATAATTATGGCAGAAACTCTTGGTAGGCAGTTGGAAAAGGATCGAGCATCCAAAGCCATTCCTGGTATCAAAATGGCTCGAGGGACAAAGAGAATAAAACACTCCCAATTCATCGATGACACTCTCCACATTGGAGGCACCTCCATTTTCATAGCTAAGAGATTCAAAAATGCTCTGGAAAATTATACCCAAGCTGCGGGAGCCCTCATAAACAATGCCAAATCTAATTTCTATGCCTAGAACACTCTCTCTCTCTCTCTCTCTCTATATATATATATATATATATATATATATAATGATATTAAATTCACCCCGAAACTTAGATAACTAAATTTGGAGCTATATAGAATCATGAATGTGCATTTCCATTAGGTCACTTTCTAATATTTTGTTATCTCAATTTAAAAGGTAGAATTTTCTCTTATACAAAAGACACTTTTATATTTGCAAATGAAAATAAAAATCTGTAGACATGTGTAAAATTATCTAATACACCCTCAAAAATTTGAGCCACTCAAATTGCAGGGGTATTAATACTTAGGCGTGTATTTTAGTGAAGCATGGTGTGCATTTATGAAAAAGGGAATAAATTACAGTTTAAAAGAAAAAAACATGTATTTCTTAAGTGTAACTGTGCATTTTTAGTTACAGAGGCTCTAATAAGCTTGAATTAGGGTTTTATGAAACAATAGAAACACTAATCCTAATTTTCTATATCATCATATATCAAGAACATTGTCATATACATCTCACTCTACCCGCTCCATATGTCCAATGCAATATAAAAAAATAATAATTTTATTATACGAATGTTGGACCTCCGATGCCCATCCGTTCCTTTCCTAGTAGGACTTGGAGCTCTTATGCATCACTTATACGATGGAAGTTGTTGACCATGACATCGCACATTTGATGAAAGTGTTGTGTCATATTGTTGGATCATCGACAAAATGCACATTCAAGAGCGTTGCCAAACTGACGTGGGTTGTCGGCCATAAAGTCACAATTTAGATGGTGTATGTTTTGAATTTCCGATGGTACTTACTGATCCTATGTCACAGTAATGACTACCACCATCAATAAAAATATGGTGGGTTTCTTGGTGACAGTTTCTTGGAATATGCCACGTGGCAGATAAGTGTGTCAAAATGCCAACATTTATATGATGTTAAGAAGTGTGATGATTATGTGTGAGGGACGTTTATTTCATAAAATATCTCCACATATGCTACGTGGTAGTTTTGTATTTTGGACATCTGACATAGTGTTAGTGCTATCACGAGTGTGACAAAAGGCATTCGATTAATAACTGAAAATTGGGTTTGTCGAAAGCCAGATGAGAGTTCATCGGATGGGCATCAGAATGACGTCGAAAAATTATCCAAATGTATTAGTGTATGAAGTGATATATAATATATTTATGCTTGAACTTGTCATGAAACATTGTATTCTTAGAGAGTTTAATACAACTATGATTATCACAATAAATGAAAATGGGTTCTAATTCCTAATCAAACAATCTTGCAAGTAACTTGAAAATGTAGATGGCCTCACAACTAGCCATACTAGCTACCATGTATTTTTTCCTTTGCTAAGCTAAGTGTCATGAAAGTCTGCTTCCTGCTAAACGAGGATATAATTTCTAATCCTAAGGTAAAGTAGCACCCTGAGGTTCTCTTCCTATTTTCTACACTTTTCCCAATATGAGTTTGTATACCCCTACAATTTCACTTCACCATCTGCAAGATATATCAGATCATACTCCATTTTCCCCCTCAAATACTTGAGAATATGTTTTGTTGCTACCTAATGCTTCTTCCTTGGCTCCATCATGAAATGACTCAAGGTGTTCACTACAAAACATATATCTATCCTAGTGTTGACCAAATACATAAAATAACCTATCAACTTTATGTACAACGTGGGATCCACCAACTCTAAATATGAATGTCAGCTTATTTATATTAGTGATAATGGGTGTGGACATAGGTTTTTATTCCTCCATCCAAAACCTCTTCAGGATCTAAACTGTTGACTTACCATTCCCAAGGAAATAATCCCATGTTCTCTATTAAAAATCCAATCCCAATAAGTAATGCATCATGTCGATGTCCTTCATCTCGAACTTAACTACTATTCCTACTTCATACCCTACAATGATATTGTATGCATATGTTAGAAACAAGTCATCTACATACAACACCAAAATGAGAAGATCAGTGTAAAGAAATATATAATATTAGGATGTGCTTCTCTTTTGGTGAAGCCCATACTCCGTAGATATCCATATATTCTGGAATACCATTCTCTTGATGCATTATTGAGTCTATACAAGGTGAATTACACAATATAATTTACTTTTATAAAAACATAATTACTTTTCAAAAATTATTTTTAGAAAATATCTTGAACTACTTCTTGCATGTTCAAACTAAACCTGTGTGGAAGTTCCTATCCAAGTTATAATTCTCAACATTATGTAAAACAAAAATGCTATAGGGTCTTGGTAGGAATATCAAGGATTTATGGTATGGTCCTTTTGAAGTGTTGGAAAAGGTGGGTGAGAATGCCTACAAAATCAATGTACCCCAACATACGCATTTATTGAGTAGTGAATGTGGAAAATATGAAACTCTACGAGTCTTCCATGTTGGACTAGGAAATTGATGAGTAAGTACTACCTACTATAGAGGAATTAGAATTAGGAGTGTAGGTAGAGTTAGTATAAGATACAATTTTTTAGAATTCCAAAACAACTAGATGGGGTAAACATGAACTTTGGTAGTTTGGGTTGAAAGGAAAACTTCCAAGAAAGACCAAATGGTCGTCTAGGGAGAAGGATGAAAAATCTCCTTACTCTCTTTAGTAAAATATTTTTGGGACCAAAAGCCTCGCTAAATGGAGAGGTATGATATAAGATGGATTATTAAATAATTTTTCATCTATTTTGGACCTACTTTATGGGTGGAAAAATAGGAACTATTGTCTTGCAAGACACATTTTAGAGGTAGGTCCAGAATCTTTCAAAGTTCGTTTGAGGCCTTAAATGACCTTTTTTAAATTCAAAACATTGTGAACAAATTTCACAGCCTCTTGACACTATTATACACTTTGAGATATTTCCAACATTGTGAATATCACCTCAATCAAAGTTCGTTATGTAGAATTTATTCCTCCCAAAAGTTAACCTATCTTATTGACCACCATTGCATGGAATGGATGCCTTGTTAGATTACATTACTCACACATGAATATAGTCACATGTGGATTTTCAATAATATTCTAGAGGGTCATAAAACCTAACCCTAATAATGAGTTGAGGCATGCAAAATCCTAACCCTAACCCTGGACAACTATCAAACATGTCAAATTCTGGGTAGATAGGAAAGGAAGGGGGTCCATTCTTATTGTATTGTTTATTATTCCATAGTTGAGAAAAGACTGTGGGATTGAGATATTGAAGCTAAGAAAAGGAAGTACAATATCATATAGCATCCATACTGGCCATAATTTTTATGATAACTCCATGGTGAGTGACCCTTTATTTGTATTTGCATTTCATAACTAGGAAGAAAAGAGCAGAGCATAGGTAACATGTGCCTAAATTGGGATAATTTCAACACTCGTCAAGTAACTTTTTCCTTACCATTTTCCAATGTCATTTCCTTTTTGACACCTTCCTTATCCAGTTTGTCGCACTTTTCATTAAGGTATTAATATTTCCCCATATGCCATTTTTATGCTCTTATTACATATTTCTTAAGGAACTTGTTACGTTCATGCACTAACATTGCTATACAGAGAAATTACAATGGTTGTCTTACAATAGTTGCATCTCCAAACAATAGTTGTAACTCCTTACAGTGGATGCAATTCCTCTTTGTTGTTGCGACTTTGAGCACAACAAAACTATCAGAACTCTAATTTCAGTCTCCACTACTGCAAATCCAAGTATGAAAACATTGTTGTGACATCGTTGCTGCAAATATGAGTAAAAAGGATTCCAACACAACAATCAACGATACAAGAAACATTCAAGGAACTTGGCTCACATAGGAAATTAACAAAAGGCAAGTGGACAACCAAAAGAGAAATCGTTTTTCCTACCAACAGTCGCTCAATTGATCCAGGTCAGCACTTTCCCGATCTGTACTACAATTTGGAAATATCAATGCAAATAGATGAACAACCAATTCTCATGGTTGTCCATCAGTCTTTTTTTTTTTTAACTTTAGACATAATTTTTACTATATAAACATCCTAGCTCCCTTGAGCTAAGGAGGAAGAATTATTCTAGCGATAACATTCAATTGTTATTGCAACTTTCATAATTTTGCTATAAAATTCCATTTCTTATTAATGTTTATGTAATTGTGTGCTACATGTTCGTGATAATTTGATTTTGTAGATCAGTTCCTTGTCTAAGGGGGTATGGCCCCCTCCTTATTCAGATACTTCATGTATATTACAAATCAGGATATAGAATTTCAATTTTGTTCATTTAATTTCATAGTTGTTTTTCTTTCTTAATTTGTTGCAACTCAAAATTCATAGAACAATTCATTGCAATTCAATAGTGGTTAATGTTCAATTCCCTTATAATGTGAGTTTCACAATATTAAGATGTAATTTTGTTCTTGATTCAATCCTCATAATTTTTCAATCATATACGTTGTTACAAATCCTACTGTTCACATCGTTGTAGCGTTTTCACTGTAGATCCATGGCTATAACCTCAATTGCCAAGAATCACATCATTATAGCCTTTAGTGTTATAGATTTGTTGTTGCAAGTCATGTAACTCGCATCACTGTAACTTTTGTGTTGCAACTACATTATTGCAGCTGAAGTTGTTGCAACTCTGGTCGTAACTTCACTTTATTTTGCTTTCATTTAGAGCTATGGTATCTTTATTCTTAAGCAATTTGGGATTGATATGATTTTGATTTTGTGATTGTCATTTGATATATGGGAATTATAGCAAGTCCATATCATCATTATACTTGAGAAAGTCACCATTAGTATAAGTTTACTTTCTGCAAGTGTGATTTACTTTATGCAAGAGTAATTTAATTTCCACAAGCATGATTTACTTTCCACAAGTGTGATTTAATTTCCACAAGTGTGATTTACTTTCTACAAGAGTGATTTATTTTTCCTGCAAAGTGTGACAATTATCTTCCCGCAATTTGAGAAGTAGGATATCTTGGTGAATTAATTTAAGTATCTTGAAATCTAGACTTGTAACATTAAAAGTAATACAACTTGTTAGTAATTACAACACTATGACTTGCATATACGGTGCAAGATAGTTCATAAGTAAGATACAACCTCAAATTGATAATTAAATGTACAACTCTTCAGTTGCTCACTAAGTTAATTAGGAAGTAATTGAAAAGTCTCTCATTTTTGGTGTTGTTGTCGAGGAGCTGTCAAAAGAAGTAGTTGTTGTTTATTTGTGTGGATTTTCATTTTAGTAAATTGAGTACTATGATTTATTTTCAACAATTTGTAGAATTGTTTTTTAACCTTTTCTATGATCAGAGTGCGAGACATCAAGGTATATTTATTAGTTCTTCCAAAAACTCTCAAAAATCTAACAGTGTAGGTCAATCACAAGAGGGAAAGGATCTCAATCAACCAAATTAATTATCACCTACATAAAGTTTTCTTGTGAAGAAGAATCCCAAAGAATCTCCTCAAGAATCATAGATTGTACAAGGGTCTCTACACATAGAGGTTCCACTTTCAGAAGAGCAGATAAATGGATAATATCATTATGGAGAGTTATTTTTTCCTTAGGCACCTTTAGAAATAGAGGACAACCCTCATAAATAAATGACACATGAGGTTGTTAAAGAGGAAACCTACACTTTTGGATTTCAAATCAAAGAAACAAATGAGGGGACCAAGATGAAGAGCAACCCTCATTCAACCTTGCCAAAATTTCATGTGTTATCTAAAGAAGATCTTGATACCTTTCTCTTCGAGTTCGATGTACTTTGTAGAAGCTACAACTATGTGACAGATTCCCAGAAACTAAAACATTTTCACGCCACACTCAATAGAGCTGCACTATGATGGTTCATGGGTCTTGGAAAAGATAACATCCTCTCATGGGACCAAATGAAGAAGAAATTTCTAGACAAATACCATGACTACTGCAAAGATAAAGAAGGAAGATATGAAGTCTTCAATATGATACAACATGAAGATGAGAGCCTAGAATATTATGTTGAATGGTTCACCTATAACCCGTAGAGGGAAAATAAACGAGATTTGGCTCCTAAAACATGACATGTCTCATTTCTAAGAGGAGTATGAGATGATTGTACAGAACTCATCAAATTGATGGGAAAGGGAGATGTTTCTTAGTTAGAGTATGAAATTATCTTGTAACTCTTCCATAAATATTATATAGGAACATAAAAAATGAGAAAATGACCAGGAGATATACTAGAAAGAATGGGAAAAACTGTTGGAGGTGGAGTCATGAGAATTGAAATCAGGAACATGTTAGAAGAATTCAAGACCGATGATGTAGGAGCATCACTCCACATCATCAAGCACCAGCTAGCCAGCACATCAAGCGTGCATTCAATGGAAGGAGAGAGGTGCAGCCCTCTCGTTTTTCAAATTTTGAAAAATTGTATTAAATGTTTGTAAGGCCGAAGAGCCAAAGCCATGCATGTGCACAGGCTATGATTAGAAATCGTCTTTAATGGTTGTAAGGCTGAGATCTAGATCTGATTCAGACTAGACAACCATTCAATGTAATTGAATGTAAATTAATGAGAGTTGGTGAGTATGGAGGGAAGAGCTCGAGGAGCCCCTCTTTGTAAAAAGATCTTCTTGGTATCTAGATTTAGTTAGGTGGAGAAGAACAGAAAGAATAGGGAGAAGAGAGGAAGCTGTGACTTTGTTGCAGTCTGAGCTCACATTGTAAAGAGGCATTTCATATTAATACAATCATAGCATTTTTTCCTGCATGTTGTTGTTCATGTGTTTATGATTTCATGAGTGAATGTCTTATGTGTTGATGATATGTTGTAGATGTATGTTAGAGGTGCATTTGTAGGGATAGATAGATTTTCCTATCTGTGAGTTCTTTGATTTCAGGTTTGGGTTCTTTGAGGCTTCATGCAAGAGGTTGCATGACAAAATAATGTGGGTTCTGCAAGCCAGTGAAAAGAGTGCACTTCTGAATTTTGCAGAGTTCAGACAGAGATGTGTCAGAAGGATGCACCAACTGAAGTCATTAACTCAAGGAGAAAGCCTCAAGGTTGCTGAACACCTTGAAGGAGAAACCGTGCAGAGGAGAGAACAAAGAGGAGAAGCAGAATTGTTGAGAATTATGTAAAGGCTCTGCCAGGAGGACATTGAGTAGATGCATAGGATGCATTGAGGCGAACTCTATTTCGAGTTCAGTGAGAACATAGAGTCACTGAGAATTCTAGAGAACTCTGCTAGGAGGGCATTGAGAAAGTGCATAGAGTGCACAGAAGAACCCTATTTTGAGTTCTGAGAAGAAGGAGAAGGGTCACAGAAAAGACGCTCATAGAGTTGTTGAATACTCTGTAGACTCAACAAGGTGTGCTTGAGTAGAAGTCGTTAGGAGGGAACTTCTTAACCCTTTGTGCAAAGGAGGAAAACATAGTTACTGAAGAATCTGCATTGGAGGAACAATGCTTTCGAGAATAAGGTTCACAAAATCTCAGAAGGAAGAAGAGTGTCTTTGCATGAAATATTCCAACAGGAAGGAGCAAGAGAGGCCAATACACTTTGAGGTCAGAGCCACAGATAATCTTAGAGAAGATAGCGCAATTGCATGCAAGGACCCTGCAAGGAATTGTAGAGGCCAAGAAAAACCTTTGGAGGGTTCGTAGTTTGAGAAGCTCAGGAGGAGGAACGCCTCTTAGAATACAGGTGGGAGCCAAGGTTATAGGCTTCACAACAGAGACAAAGGCTGAGGCCTTTTGGAGCAATAAATATTCTAAGGGAAAGGAAGAAGGGCATGCTCAACGTAGAGAACAACTATCATTAGATCAAATGGAGAGAAAGAGATCTGGGTCGTCAGATCTTGTGCAAAGAGTCGATAGTCATCGGATCCAAGAGAATGTGCGAGGGGTTTAATCCTTGGGAAGCCGCACAGAAGGGTAGAACAGACGGTCATAATTCTCTGTGGAGAACTCGTGAAATCGCGAGGACTGTAGGATCAAAGGAAGCTGCAACGTGGTTAGAGGCCGGTGAAACCCATCACCCAGGATTCAAGGGTCAATATGAGTCATTGATCTTGTTTCAAACCATGTCGTTGGATCATTTCGTGAATTCGGGGTTTGTGAGTTTGGAGGGAAGACCAAATTCTTGGTTTTCGTGAAGTCTCGAGTTGCGAGGAGCATGGAAGGATATCTAGATCGTTGGATCCAAGACACGGGAGAACCGTTTGATCAGAACCTTCGTGGGGTATTGCGTATCGAGGGTTCGGTGGTTGAAAGAATTTATTTTCGACTGCATAAGTTGCAAAGTGCCAAGCGCCGAGGGCTCGTGCAAACACAAGGCAAATCCGTTAGGTGGGGACCGCGTGGTTGACAGGTGGCGTAACAAAAAGCACCCAAAGAAAGGTGGAAACGGGTGACAGGTGGTGGACACACGTCGCCTGGGAAGGAGCCAACCCATTGTTGACTTATCACGTCTCGAGGATTCGCAAAGGAGGAGCACGAGAGCTCAACACTCCAACTCGTGAAGTCATGAGTTGCGAGTAGTGCTAGCACTTAGCCCTAGCCAGTGGATTTGTGTGGAAGACTCTAACAAGGAGGAGCCATACCCGTATCACATCTTGAGTATCGACGTTTTGGGAAAGAAGAGTCTAGGGTCTTCGACTCATGAACTCGTGAGTTGCGAAAGGTGCTTGTGCTAAGGCCCGGTTGTGGTCGCATGGAGATGCAAGGCTCGCGCCTGGTGTTAAGTTGTGCAGGGTGAGTTTTCACGAAGGTCCTGTGGATCGGATTCGTGAGGTTCCAATAGGGATCTGAGGGAGCCACTTCGGCTTGAGGAGAATTTAGAACGATCTTGTGCCGAGCGTCAAGGGTCGTGTGAAGTGTCGAGTGCCAAGGGCTCGTGTGAACACGTGTCACGTCCGTTAGGTGGGGACCGCGTGGTTGACAGGTGACATAGCAACAAGCACCCAGAGAAAGGTGGAAGCGGGTGACAAGTGGTGGACACATGTCACCTGGGAAGGAGTCAACCCATTGTTGACTTATCATGTCTCGAAGATTCACAAAGCAGGAGCACGAGAGCTCAACACTCCAACTCGTGAAGTCGCGAGTTGCGAGTAGTGCTAGCACTTAGCCCTAGCATGTGGTTATGTGTGGAAGGCGCTAACAAGGAGGAGCCATATCCGTATCGCATCTTGGGTATCAACATTTGGATAAAGAGGAGTCGAGGGTCTTCGACTCATGAACTTGTGAGTTGTGAAAGGCGCTTGCGCTAAGGCCCAGTTGTGGTCGCATGGAGATGTAAGGCTCGCGCCTGGTGTTAAGTTGCACAGGGTGGGTTTTCACGAAGGACCTATGGATCGGATTCATGAGGTTCCAATAGGGATCCGAGAGATCCGCTTCAGCTCGAGGAGAATTTAGAATGATCTTGTGTGGATCTCAGACAGAGGGTCGGGGGTCTACGTCATTTTGGTATCAGAGCGAGAATTCGCTTGTATCCCGCAGGTGAAAGGAAGATGGGGATACTCTCAGGTGTAGAGTGATCCATAATTTTTCTAGGTGGGAAGATAGAGGATGAAGATGGCTATTGAAGGCCATGGGTGTGGTCACAGGGAAGACCGCAAGTAGAAGAAAAACCCAGAGATGGATTAGGAGCTCTCCAAGATAAGGGAGAGAATGGAAGAGCTTGCACTGCGGGTGAAATAGAATGCAAATCTGCATTGGGTATATGAATGGCCCATGCAGAGAAAGGTGAAGTGGCCAGTAAAGAAATTGTTGGCCATAAGATAGCAAAGGTTGTTGAGGAGGTGGCTAAAGTATGTGAAAAGCCTCAGGGCCACAAAGGAGATCATTCATGCCTGTGAACCAAAAGCTGGGAGAAATCTCAATGATGATGAAGAGGAGAGATTGAGAAGAGATCTCATAGACTGCCAAGTGGGCAGAGATGAACTTTCGAGTTGCTAGGTGGGAAATGGGAAGAGATCAGTAGGAGGTCTCTTGTACTGCCAGGGGGGCAGTGATGAAAGTTTAGATTGCCATGTGGGAAATGAGATGGGATCACTAGATCTCATAGATTGTCGAGTGGGCAACAAAAAATTCCCAAATTGGCAGGTGGGCAAGGGAAAGGAGATGAGACTATCTGAGAGTCTCAAAGACTTTGTTGAGAGTTCATGTTAGCAAGGAGTGCTGATAGGTGAAGAGTCCTATGGTTTTGCAGACCATGTGAATGAAGATGATGACAAGTTAAAAACTTGCACCATTCATAAGGAGGATCAGAAGAGCATTATGATGATTGGGGGAATTCGGGTATTCCTACCAGATAGCCCAATTGAGGCAAGAGCATGTGTTGTGGATGCAACAATGGAAGGAGAACAACCAACATAGACTATCAAAGAAGAGGAAGAAGTGGAGAAGACACTTATGTTTTCCCAAGGAGAAGAAGAAGAGCATTCAACCGAGTTGCTCAAAATTTTCAGCCGTGAAGCTGAACAGGAGATCACTGCAGTACTAGAAGATGCAGAAGAAGAAGAAGAAGAAGAAGAGGAAGCAGGCATCATAGAATTTTTTGGTCTATGTGAAGAATTGGAAGCCCTAGAGAGAAGGGTGATGGTGCAAAGCTTGCACATCTGACAGGCTAAGTTGGAAGAAGGTAGTGGAGCATACCAGCCCCAGGAGAAGCTGGAGGAAGTTGGAATTCAACCAGCACAAGGAGAAATGGCAGAAGTTAAGCTGTCAGAAGAGAAAGTTGGGAAAAAAATCAGTGAAAATACTACAGAGATGAATTTTGTAGAAAGGTGGAAAGTTGAGGCTACAGAGGAAGAATAGTCTCGGGGATTGAGATGATCTACCCATTTGTAGGGAAGAAGTGCAGTGGAGCAGGCTGCAAAAGGAGAGCTAGCCCTCGGAGCAGCTGGATGAGATAATTGAGGAGATCAGAAGGTTGATGATCATATCAGTAGAAGCGGTCAACAAAGGGAAGATGAGCAGAGGAGAACCTGCCATAGCAGTAGGGCAGTTGAAGCAACAACAACAACGAAGCGATGGAGCGGATGGACAGCTCCAAAGAAATGTTTGGGATCCAGGGGGATTTTGACAGCCATGCTTGGAATCTCATGAATTTTTCACAACAGAGGAGTATGATGCAGAAGCATCACTCCACGTCATCAAGCGCCAACTAGCCAGCACATCAAGCACACATTCAATGGAAGGAGAGAGGCGCAACCCTGTCATTTTTCAAATTTTGAAAAATTGTATTAAATGTTTGTAAGGCCGAAGAGACAAAGCCATGCATGTGCACAAGCTGTGATTAGAAACCATCTTTAATGGTTGTAAGGCTGAGATCTAGATTCGATTCGGACTAGACAACCATTCAATGTAATTGAATGTAAATTAATGAGAGTTGGTGAGGATGGAGGGAAGAGCTCGAGGAGCCCCTCTTTGTAAAAATATATTCTTTGTATCTAGATTTAGTTAGGTGGAGAAGAATGGAAAGAATAGGGAGAAGAGAGGAAGCTGTGACTCTGTTGCAGTTCGAGCTCACATTGTAAAGAGGCATTTCATATTAATACAATCATAGCAGGTTTTCCTGCATGTTGTTGTTCATGTGTTTATGATTTCATGAATGAATGTCTTATGTGTTGATGATATGTTGTAGATGTATCTTAGAGGTGCATTTTCAGGGATAGATAGATTTTCCTATCTGTGATTTCTTTGATTTCAGGTTTGGGTTCTTTGAGGCTTCATGCAAGAGGTTGCATGACATAATACTGTGGGTTCTGCAAGCTAGTGCAAGGAGTGCACTTCTGAATTCTGCGGAGTTTAGATAGAGACATGTCAAAAGGACTCACCAACTGAAGTCATTGACTCAAGGAGGAAGCCTCAAGGTTGTTGAACACCTTGAAGGAGAAACTATGCAGAGGAGAGCACAGAGAAGAGAAACAAAATTGTTGAGAATTCTGTAAAGACTCTACCAGGAGGGCATTGAGCAGATGCACAAGGTGCATTGAGGAGAACTCTATTTCGAGTTCAGTGAGAACACAGAGTCACTCAGGATTCTAGAGAACTCTTCCAGGAGGGCATTGAGAAAGTGCATAGAGTGCACAAAAGAACCCTATTCTGAGTTCTGAGAAGAAGGAGAAGTGTCACAGGAAAGACGCTCACAGAGTTGTTGAATAATCTGCAGACTCAACAAGGTGTGCTTGAGTAGAAGTCCCCAAGAGGGAACTTCTTAACCATTTGTGCAAAGGAGGAAGACAGATTTACTGAAGACTCTGCATTGGAGGAACAATTCTTTGGAGCATAAGGTTCACAAAAGCTCAAAAGGAAGAAGAGTGCCTTTGGGTGCAATATTCCAACAGGAAGGAGCAAGAGAGGCTGAGACACTTTGAGGTCAAAGCCATAGATAATCTCAAACAAGATAGCACAATTGCGTGCAATGACCCTGCAAGAAATCGTAGAGGCCAAGAAAACCCTTTGGAGGGTTCGGAGTTTGAGAATCTTAGGAGGAGGAATGCCTCTTAGAATACAGGTGGGAGATAAGGTTACAGGCTTCATAGCAGAAACAAAGGCCGAGGCCTTTTGGAGAAATAAATATTCTGAGGGAAAGGAAGAAGGGCATGCGCAACGTAGAGCACAACTGTCATTAGATCAGCTAGAGAGAAAGAGATCTGGGTCATCAGATCTTGTGCAAAGAGTCAAGAGTCATCAGATCCAGGAGAAGGTGTGAGGGGTTTAATCCCTCGGAAGTCGCACATAAGGGTATAACGGATGGTCATAATTCTCTGTGGAGAACTCGCGAAATCTCGAGGACCGTAGGATAAAAGGAAGCTGCAATGTGGTTAGAGGCTGGTGAAACCCATCACCTAAGATTCGAGGGTCAATATGAGTCGTTGATCTCGTTTCAACCCACGTCGTTGGATCATTTCGCGAATTCGGGGTCCGTGAAATTGGAGGGCAGACCAAATTCTTGGTTTTCGTGAAGTCCCGAGTTGCGAGGAGCAGGGAAGGAGATCCAGACTGTTGGATCCAAGCCACGGGAGAACCATTGGATCAGAACCTTCGCGGGGTATCGTGTATCAGGGGTTTGGGGGTTGAAAGAATTTATTTTCAACTGCAGAAGTCGTGAAGTGTCGAGCGTCGAGGGCTCATGCGAACACGTGGAAAATCCATTAGGTGGGGACCACGTGGTTGATAGGTGGAGTAACAACAAGCACCCAGAGAAAGGTGGAAGCGGGTGACAGGTGGTGGACACACATCGCCTGGGATGGAGTCAACCCATTGTTGACTTATCGCGTCTCGGGGATTCACAAAGGAGGAGCACGAGAGCTCAACACTCTAACTTGCATCGTGAGTTGAGAGTAGTGCTAGCACTTAGCCCTAGCCAGTGGATTTGTGTGGAAGGCGCTAACAAGGAGGAGCCATACCCATATCGCATCTTAGGTATCGACGTTTGGGGAAAGAGGAGTCGAGGGTCTTCGACTCACGAACTCGCGAGTTACGAAAGGCGCTTGCGCTAAGGCCCGGTTGTGGTCGCATGGAGATGTAAGGCTCGCGCTTGGTGTTAAGTTGTGCAGGGCGGGTTTTCACAAAGGACCCGTGGATCGGATTCGTGAGGTTCCAATAGGGATCCGAGGGAGCCGCTTCAGCTCGAGGAGAATTTAGAATGATCATGTGCATATCTCGGACATAGGTTCGGGGGTCTGCGTCAACCAACGTACTTAGTTCCCTGAGATCCCAATTGGATACTATGCAAATGAATAATAAGAAGGAGGAAACATAACAAGCTTTGGCTATCTTTTTCCCAAAATGTAGAACGAAGCACCCATGGAAAGAATGTCCATTGGATCAGATCAAAGTTTGTAGAATATGCAATGAGGAACATGCTACTCAGAACTATCCATCCTTACTAGGACTAAAATATTCCTACTAAAAAGATGAAGAACCAAAAAAATTATGCTATGTCTCTCATAAGTAACCTTGATAGCCCAAACCTCAAGGTATGATCCAAGATCAATATCAATATTTCAATTCATATTGGAATAACCCTTTCATGAAATATGCTTCTCAACCATGGGGTATACCAAAAAAACAAGGATGGAGAAACCCTATTATAGGAGGACCTCAAAAACCCATGACACAACCACCCATGCAACATCTTCCTCCTCCCCAGATGTAAGCATCCACGTCTTCCCCTCCTCGACCACAAATACCCACACAACCCATTCCTAACCCTGATAATGGAAGGCCAAGACAACTAGCGCAATATGTTGGACTTGCTTCCTACCCTACTTATTCTATCTCTTCCTTGGACTACAATGATATCCATGTTCAATTCCAGAAGACTCTAAACAAGGAACACCCTTGCACTAGAATTTAATATTTGAATGAGTATATATGAAACAAATAATTGGAACCAAAACAATATTAGGATCCTTCACAAGATGAGAATACCCACCTTGAACTTCAAAACCCACCATATCCAGAAAGGATAAACCTAGAAAAATCTTTTATTCAACCTGAGTTTGACTTCTTGGGAGAAATTAAGAATGTGTGTTTCAAAATACCATTATTTAAATCCATCAAGGATGTTCCTATTTATTCAAAAGTGGTACGAGAACTTTGTTTGAGAAAACTCAGTAGGAAATGAAAGGATCCTCAAACCCTTCATGTCATGGGAAAATTGTTAGACTTAAGGATGGGGGGAGTTCTTGCAGCGAAATACTCATATCTAGAAAGTCCAGTAGTTAATGTACAGATCAATAATACTCTCATTAGTAACACATTAATTGTCCTTGGGGATTCCATCAACAATATTACATGTGAGAACATACAAGCCTTATGTAAATCACAACCATAGTTCAACTCACTGACATATCAACCATTAAACCAGAGGGAATATTATAAAATGTAGTGATCTCTAAGGATTCATGGGAATATCCTGTTGACTTCATGCTCCTGTAACCAACAACCTCTCTGGGAAAGTATCCTATAATCTTGAGACAACCTTGGATGGACGGTGTCGATGCCTACATTGATTGTAGGTCACGAAACATGAACATCTCTCATCATACATCCAAAAAACAATTGACCCTCTATCCTCCCGCCAAACCAAACATAGATATAGAAAAAACACTTTGGGTTGATGGAGAAGATAGCGAGGAAGAAGGCGAATCCCATCAAATACTCTCCATAAGCCAATACTTATCCATAAGAGACACAACAGAGGATGGAAAAATAAATGATTTTATAGCCTCTTCCTCTTCCTTAGAAAACACACATATTCTTGAGCATGTGATGCCACCAGAGACACACGTTTATGTAGCCTCAACAAACATTTCTCCCATAGAGAAAAAATCCAAACTAGAAAAATACCAAGGATCCCTTACATAAACCATAGAAATCATCCTAGGGAAAAACTTGAAAATCAACCAAGGACTGACCAAAAAACAAAAAGAGAAACTAGTTAGGGTGATACCAAAGCACAATGATGCCTTCACGTGGGACTACTCTTTCATGAAGGGAATCCATCCTGACCTATGAACATATCACATATATATTAAGTAAGGATCTTGACCCATCCACCAACCCCATCTTTGAATGAATCCAACACTAAACTACACAATCAAAGAAGAGCTACATAAATTGATTACAACCAACTTCATCTACCCAATTTATGATAGCCAATGGGTATCCCCTCTAGTCATAGTACCCCCAAAAAATGGTAAATGGAGAATTTGTGTCGAGTATAGAGAACTCAACAAAGAAACACACAAATACCATTTCCCACTCCCATTCATTGACCAGGTCATGGATACATTAGTGGAAAGAAATATGTTTCTTTCCTCAATGGATTCAATGGGTATAATCGGATCCAAATTGCACCCGAAGATCAAGACAAAACAACACGCTTTCCCTTAGGGGACATTTTCCTATCGTGTTCTACCATTTGTGTTATGCAACGTCCCTTACCACCTTTAAATGAGACATTATTGGTATATTTTTCATTTATTTCATAAATGTGTGGATATATATATATATATATATATATATATATATATATATATATATATATATATATATATATATATGGACGATTTCACAACACATGGGGTCAAATTTGACGAGGCATTAAAAAACCTGGAGAAAACATTGATAAGGTGTAAAGAATCAAATGTTCCCCAAAGCAATGAAATATGGTATATGATGTTAACCAATGGCATTGATATTAGACAAATGTATCCAAGTAGATCCAACAAAAGTATACGTAATATTAAATTTTCCAACTCCAACTTCACAAAAGAAGGTATGACATTTCTTGGGATATGTTGGTTATTACCGTCATTTCATTGATAATTTTTCACAAATTTCTCATCCATTATTTTATTTACTTAACAAATATACAAAGTTTGTATGGATAGAGACATGCCATCATACACTTGATGAATTCAAAATCAAAGTGTCCAAAGCTCTTGTTTTACAAGGACCTGATTGGTCCCTCCCATTCCACATCTCCATAGATGCATCATACACTTCCATTAGAGTTTTTCTAGGAAAAGAGGAAGCAAAGGACCCATATGAAATTTACTATCTCAATAAGAATCTCTCGCTCACAGAATTAAACTATACGGTAACTGAAAAAAAAGTTTCTTGTTGTTATTCATGCAATAAACAAGTGTATGCATTGCATTAAACCAGATATCCCTTAATATTACATACTAATTATGTTTCTATTAAGTATTTAATGAATAAACCAATCACAAATGGAAGGGTGACTAGATGGTTGATTTTATTAAAAGAATTCAAAATTACCATCTTAAATAAACTAGGAAAAGATAATGTAGTTGCTGACTTTCTTTCTAGAATAACATCTAATGAAAATGAACCTCCAATTGAAGATCGGTTTCCACATGAAAAACTCTTTAAAATATCTACTAAATCACCATGGTTTGCATACATTTCTAACCTTTTGGCTGCAACAAAGATCCCACAACCTTTGACTCCCAAAGAGGGAAAAAGTATAGTCAGGACAAGTGGAATATTTCCATGGATTGATGGCTACCTATTTTACACTAGGCCTTATTTGATTATCTAAATATGTGTACTAGAAGAAAACATCAATGAGATACTAAAATTTTGTCATGATGGGCCATGTGGGGGCCATTTTTCTAATAAAAGAATTGGGTACAAGGAACTCCATCAGGGGCACTATTGGTCCACTATCTTCAGAGATGCCAAAGATTATGTGAAGTGGTGCAACAACTGTCAACGCATGGGTAGACCCGTACAAGAAGATGAAATTCCAACACAACCATAGATGGTTTTATAACCTTTTGATAAATGGGCCATTGATTTTTTGGGACCAATAAATCCCCCTTCCTATCGACACTCCTACATCCCTGTTTGTACGGATTATGTCACAAAATGGATGGAGGCAAAAGCACTTCCGACAACAACTGAGCAGGTAGTAGTGGAGTTTCTCCATGAAGAAATCTTTGTAAGGTTTGGGATACCATGAGAAATAATGATCGATGGAGGAACTCAGTTAATGTCAAGGTTTGCCAAAGATCTGATGGAAAACTCTAAAATCAATCACATAGTAACAATACCATATCACCCACAGAAAAATGGACAAGTAGAGGGGACTAATAAGATCCTTGAGGAAATTATCACTAAAAGTGTCAAACTGCACCTCAAATATTGGGTCGATAGACTTCTCGAAGCTTTATGGGCCTATAGAATAGCTTGGACACATACTACAAGGTGCACACCTTATGAGTTAGTATATGGGAAAAGAGTATTCCTACCCATTGAGACATAAATCCAAACACTTAGGTCAAAATAAAACTTGGTTTGGACCTATCAGAGGCTCATAAACAAATATTGATTCAAATTATTGAGTTAGACGAACTATGATAGGATGCCCTACATTGAGCCACAATGATACAACATCAAAGGGCCATATGGAACGATAAGTTTATCAAGAAAAATAAGTTCAAAGACAGAGATTGGGAATTACTATTTGATTCTAGGTTCAAGGACTCCTGAGGAAAATTTCACACCAAATCGCTTGGTCCATACAATATTGATACAACATATGATAGTGGGGCCATTATTGGTTTACTATCTGAGTTTATACTGTTAACATGATTGACCCAGGTTCAGTCTACTGGGATTCCAACAAAGCCTCTAAAACTTTCAGCCCTCCTGGTAAACCAGAAGGAAATGCAGTGCACCGAGTACACTGTGTCATCTCGCCCGCGATAGTCTTAATGGGTGACTGCAATACTCATGTGTTTGCAGTCCAGGATTGAGTGGAGACATGTGAAGTATACGTTGAGAGTTCTATTTAACTTGTTAAAGTAATATATTGTCATTCCCACTTATGCATGTAATGTAATAATCTCATTCATTCATCATGCTAACATCTACTCATAAACAGTAAAAGAGGCACAAGAATTCAATCACATAACACAATTTTTACCATGGTTCACCCCCCCTAGGCTATGCCCACAAAGATCTGGCTCTCAATCTCTCTTATTAAGGCAGTTACAAAACTACAATGCCATGCGCTTTACAACTCATCCCCAGTCGGGTTGAGATCTATTATGAGGTGGACTAGATCACACCAGGATCCTCTGCCTATGATCTAACCCTCAAGATACACCCTTCTGGCCTTCCTCATCTCAACAACTTCAAAAAGTTATCGTATTACAATAGTGTTCCTCCAAAACTCCCTATAAGGTCTCTTTATCTTTGTTCTATCAAATCTCTAAACCCGACTCTCTCCTCTCTGCTATGAGACCTAGGTATCTATATTTATACGTTTCTGTCTCATCAACCATTACAATGTATTACAAAAACCCTAACCCTAACGTCGTTAGGTCTTCCATGCATGTGTGCATGCTACTCTTCCTTCTAGCTGTCGCTTTCCTCGTGCATGCATTTCTTTCCCAAAATATCCTTTCCTTCCTCTTTGGCCTGCTTCCAAAAACCATCAAAATATGTACCATAGATGAAGACAAAATTCCTCTAATGGCTAATGGACATAGAATTTTCCTATACCATCGACCCATATCAAAGGAAGCCTTCTTGAGGAAGATTGCAAATGGATGGCTCAAAAGTGATCTGGAACTCGTTTAGGAAGAACAAATCTTGGATGGATAATTCCTTTTCTTCTTCTTATTCTTAAAAAAAATTTAAAAAGAGAGAAAAAATGTGAAGACTAGCCTAGTTGGCACATTTGAAAAAAAAAATTAAAAAAATCTGAAATAAGCAAGAAGGGAACTTCACAGTTTTGTGATGGTTATGTCAAGATCCTTCTAAATAAATTGTAATAAGGCCTTGATTTTTTTTCTAATAAATGCTTTCTTTTAGGACATGCAGGGGAAACCAATATTGTTGCAACTCCTATTCCTACAATTTTCGTTGTTGCAAATCCCTTTGCTACAATTCCATTTTCCACAACTATTCATGTTGTTTCAATTCTTGTTGCTGCAATTCCTATTGCTGCAACTCCCTTTGCTACAACTATTCCCATTGTTGCAATTCCCTTTGTTGCAACTATTCCCGTTGTTACAAATCCCATTGTTGAAACTCCCTTTTCCGCAACTATCCATGTTGTTGCAACTTCCTCTGTCACAACTCCCTTTGTTGCAAGTATCATTCCTACAACTCCACATCGTAGCTCCGCTTCATTTTCCAAACCTCTCCCCTCTCATTTTTGTTTCTACAACTCACGTTGATGAAACTCTGATTGCATCTTTACTTTGGTTTTTTTCACTTCTCACCCACACCTTTCATCCACACCAACGATGCTACAATTCCTGTATAAACCACTGAGGTTGCACCACCGTTTGTGGAAAATCTCAGTGTTGTAGCTCTGTCTACACAACTCACATTGTTGTGACTCTGCTTGTAGCTTTCACTTTATGCACTTCGTCATTCCTGTACCTCTGATGGATGAAACAAGCAACGTTGATTCTAAAAATCCAGTTAAGCCCATTGATGTGACTCTTCTTCTGCCGCCACGACTCCACCAAATTTTTTTTCATGCCACCACATGAGGTAATAAGAGATATGTATGAGTTCCAATAATAATGTCTAATGAGTATTTTTAAATGGCATGTGTTCTATTATCATTCCACCATAACTTCCACCTTACACCATCATTGTCATATATGTGACCTTCCATTACCATATACACCACCGTTATTTCTGCAATTCAAAATTCTCCACTCTATTAACACTCATCTCCCATGAAAACACAAGAAATCAAAGTTAGTAGGAAGAAGGAACCATTGAGGGGATCATTTATACATAGGGAACCTATGGAAGCACTATTACTTGATTCTTACGAGCACATTCAAGAAATTATGTAACAAGATGGTTGGATAGAATATTTGCAACACCTATAGGGATATGGCTATGAAGTAGATCTAGAGTTCGCTTTGAATTGTAGATCTAGATATTCCATGGTCATAGGTGCTAAGATAGAAGTCACTGAAGAGACACTGGCAGAAGTCACCAGTTTACCAAGGACATGCAAGATATATTACATAAGAAGGACCTCCCAGCCTGAAATTGTGAGGCAATTCCTTGAAGATGGAATGACCTTAGTGAAGAAAGGCATACTATTTAAATGACAGTCTCTGCCACACCCCTAGAAAGCATAGCTATATTTGTGCAACGATATTTCACATATGAAGGTCATTACAGGGTCGTTTATGTCCAACACATTCAACTTATAGATCATCTTCGACATAACTAACCCATTAATATGCCATACTTCCTATTTAGGACATTGCGCATGATGTAAACACGCATGCAAAGGGAAAAGATCTCGAGGGATGCCATCTCACACCATGACCTTATCAAGATCTTGGTGGAACGTGCCCTGCACAAGGAAGGACACACTTGGAACAACACTTTTCGACCACTTGTTATACGCCCCGAGAGTGAAGTGGCTGAACTTCAGGCATCCCAATAAGAAATTCCTGCACTTCCTATACTAGAAGAAGCTGTGGTTGCAAATCCTCTGCTAGGTAACAATGTCATGGATACAGTGATCCCAACTACTACAACTACTCCACCAAATAAATCTAGAAGGACAACTCGCAAAAGGGGCCATCTTGCTACAAATCTGATGAAGGAAGGAAATGACAACGATTTTGAAGTAAATGCCACCAAACCCCTTGCAAAGAGAGTTAGAGGGTTTAAAAAGAGGAAAACCCTCGTTCCAAATAAATGAAGAATGAGCCACATGGATGCAACTTAACGCAAGAGATGAAAAACTATTGAATTGCAAGAAGAAGCATAGGAGGACACCAACTTGGAAACCGATGGATAAATAGAGATACAATTCTCCATTGACACACAAGAAGCAATGGAGGGAAACAAAATGGAAGTAGATGAAACAATAGAGATAAAACCCTTCACTGACACACACGAACTAGTGCAGGAAACTAGTTTGGAATCCAATGAGGGAATGGACATAGAGGCCTTTGCTGACACACAATAACCAACAAAAGTCACTATGAGAGAAGGGATTATCAACCTCCTTGTTGCATATTTTGATGAAGAAGAACTAGAAGAAAAATCTCCCACTATCCCACAAGAACCAATGGAGAGTCCTTCTGGGGAACATGTTGCACGAGAGGCAGAGGATACAACAAAAAATGAAGAATCACAAGTAGAGGCTCCTTCTATTCATCAAGAAACATCAAATAGCACCCCTCATAAACACTTTGAGAAGCCTAAAAAATCTCAAACAGAAGAACTGGAGCACTTTGCTAATCCACAGGCCCCTCCAGAGGAACTGCAGGCTCTTGTCGAGCCAACAAGAGGCACTCTTGATGAAATAATTTCCAATCTAGATGAAAAGGAAGACTTAGATCTAGAGGCCCCTAATGTTACATAATAACCAAAACGAGGCACTCTTAGGGAAATACCTACCCACTCACAGGATCCAGACAAGGAAGAACAATAAGCAAAAGAGTTTGTTGATCCAAAAGGAAACACTTGTGGAGATGACTCAGCTTATGCAAAATAAATAGGGAAACATGAATAAAAAACTGAGACTGTTGAGTCTTAGAGGAAGGTTACTGCCACATCTTTGGTAAGCATCCCACACTCCTTACCTATTTATGCATCTTTCATCAAGCAAAATAGAATGTTGAGAATGAATAATTGGAAGCTACAACTCAATTTGAAAATGTTGAAGGATGAACTTAATGAACAAATGACACCTGATAAATCAGGTTACCCTGCAACAAGCCCTCTTTCTACAGGGGAACCCTTCATCGGATTAAAAGAAACAACTCAAACTAAAGAAACAAGTGAAGTAGTTGTTTGAGCTACACAATTTATGTTAATTGATGAGGCCACTCATATTGAAACAAAGAAGAAACTAGAATAAAATAGAGGAGTCACAACAAAGAATGACACCAGTGAAAAGAAGAAGGAAGCGAGAGAGGTAGTCTGCGTTATTGTTGGTTGCATAGGGACATGCAATAATTTTGGGCTGGGGGAGATGATGGGTGCCTAAATTGGCATAATTTCATCACCCCTTTAGTACCTTTTTCCTTACCATTTTCCACTATCATTTCCTTTTTGACACCTTTCTTATCCAGTTTTGTTGCACTTTCCATTAAGGTATGAATATTTCCCCATATGCCATCTTTATGATATTCTTACATATTTCTTAATGAACTTATTAAGTTCATGAACTAAAATTTCTATACAAATCAATTACAATGGATTCCTTATAATAGATACAACTCTTTACAATAGCTAGAACTCCTTAAAGTGGTTGTAACTTATCTTCGTTGTTGCGACTCTGAGCACAACACAACTAATGGAACTCTAATTTCACTCTCTGTTGCTGCAAATCCAAGTACGACAACATTGTTGTGATATCATTGTTGCAATTCTGAGTGTGGCATCGTTGCTACAACTTCAAGTACAAAGGCCACAAACGAAGTTGTAAACAATACAACTGGTAGCCAGGGAACACACCTCACATAGAAAAATGACATAAGTCAAGTGAAAAACCAAAAGATAAATCAATTTTCCTACCAATTGTCGCTCAACTGATCTAAGTCAGCACATGCCTAATCTTTACTAAAATTCAGCAATATCAATGTAAACATAACGAATGAAAAACCAATACTCATGGATATCCATCCATCCCTTTGTTTTAATTTAGAAAACAATTGTACTATATAAATACCCTATCTCCCTTGAGATAAGGAGGAATAATTATGATAGCAATAACATTCAACTGTTATTGTAACTTTCATACTTTTGCAATATAATTCCATTTCTTCTTCATGTTCATGTAATGGTGTATTGAACGTTCATGCTAATTTTATTTCGTATATCAATGCCTTGTCTAAGTGGGTAGGCCCCCCTCCTTAGTCAGGTATTGCTTGTATATTACAAAGTAGGATCTAGCATTTCAATTCTATTTATTTTATTTTATAGTTGTTTTTCTTTCTTAATTTGCTACATTTCCATATTTGTAGAACAATTCATTGCAATTAAAGTGTGGTTAATGTTCAGTTACCTTATAACATGAGTTTCACAATCTTAAGTTGCAACTCAGTGCTTGATTCAATCCTCGTAAGTTTTCAATCATATACACCACTACAACTCATGTTTTTCACACCATTGTATCATTCACGTTGTAGCTTTGTGGATGCAACTCCGGTTGTCGCGACTCACATCGTTACAACCTTTTGTGTTATAACTCTGTTTCTGCAACTTGCATTCCTGTAACTTTTGTGTTGCAACTACGTTGTTGCAACTCCTTTCACAACTTCACTTTATTTTTCTTTCATTTAGAGTTATGGTAGCTTTATTTTTCAACAGATTGGGATTGATATTCTTTTGATTTCGTGATTGTCATTGGATGCATGATCATTATAACAAGTCCAAATCATTATTATACTTAAGCAAGTCACCATTAGTATAACTTTACTTTCTGCAAGTTTGATTTACTTTCCACAAGAGTGATTTACTTTCCACAAGTGCAATTTACTTCATGTGAGTGCGATTTACTTTTTGCAAGAGTGATTTACTTTATGCAAGAGTGATTTATTTTTTCCTACAAAGTGTGATAGTTATGTTCCTGCAATTTGAGAAGTAGGATATCTTGGTGACTTAATTTAAGTATCTTGAAATCTAGACTTGTAACATTAAAGTACTATAACTTATTAGTAATTATAGGACTACGACTTGCGTATACAGTGCATGATAGTTCGTAAGAAATATACGACCTCAGATTGATAATTAAATGTACAAGTCTTCAGTTGCTCACTTAGTTAATTAGGAATTAATTGAACAGTCCATTAATAGGCCTCACCTTCTAGCTATATTTTTCCTATATTTGGTTTTCCCAAGGTACATCTTGTGTTCCTTATGTCATTGGTGTGTTATTTTCTAAGATTCTTTCATTTCAATTTTAGTTTATTCATTATTTCATGCATTAAGACAGTAATAAAAAATCTAAACCTTAAGTAAAATATTTCTTAATAATAGATTGGAAAAACATGTAAGATATATTTTGATGAACTATTCTAGTGAAATATCCATGACAATTTATAAATCAACAAAAATGATAAGGGTAATGGAAAAGTTACAATCAAAAGAGTGTGTTATGTTTTTTGAGCAACGAGAATTAGTAAAGTTTCCTAAGAAAATGATAATAATTGATTTGTGGTTGCAATAGACATCAATGATGGAGCATGAGTGTGAGGACGGGGTGTCCATAAGAACCATTGATGTAGAGTAGTTTGGGGCACTAAACAACATTAAACTAAAACAATTTAAAGAAGTGAGTACCATTGGGTTTGAGTTGTAATAGGGTGAATAAATGTTGATGATACCAAAGAAGAATATGAAAGAGTTGCAATTTGAAGAAAATGAAAGAACAGTAATTGTCCATTGTGTGTTGTCAAAAATTAAAAGATGAAAATGGAAAAGGTGAAGAGAAGAAGAATAAAAATAAATAAAGAAAGATAAAAATGAAGTGAAGCAAAGTACGGAAGAGGAGAAATAATAAAAGGAACGATACATCAAGACATCTAGTAGATTTTGAGTCATCAATAATTTTTTTTTATAAAATATGCTAGACATCTAATAGATTTTGAGTCATCAATAAAATTTTTTTTATAAAATATGCTAGACATCTAGTAGATTTTGAGTCATCAATAATTTTTTTTTTTTATAAAATATGCTAGACATCTAGTATATTTTAAATCATCAATACAATTTTTTATAAAATATGATGTAGATTTCAAGTCATTAATAAAATTTTGAGAATAAGTTTGAAATATTCCTATTAGGTAAGTTTGATGCAAGAGCATCATTTATGTTAGAAAACTATATTACACAAACCTAAGTGATTTTTTACAATTAATTAATATGTTTTGTATTTTAATCATCATAAATAGTTTATAAAGTTGAGGGAATCTAATTCTATTTTTAACCTAAGTAATTTTTGTAATTATTTAATATATTTTATATTTTAATCATTAGATTATATGGTTGAGGAAATCAATTCTATTTTTTTATGAATTTGATTTTACATTTTTATATAGTATATAAATCCATACTCACACTTTTCAAATCTATTTATGTATTTTCAAATTTTGATTTTATATTTTTAAAATTCAAATTTACTACTTTTAAAATCTAAATTCAATATTGCACTTTTGTAATTTTGTAACATTGAATTTTGCACTTTGAAAACACCAATTTCAATCATTCTACGAAAGGGATTAGAATAAAATAATTTCAAATTTAATAAAATGAACTTATAATCCTACATGCATGATGAAATACCAAATAATAATTATGATAAGTTATTTTCTTTAATTAAATATTTTAAAAACTTATTACTACGTGTAATTTTGATTATGAAAGGATGTCTGCTGTTAATAATTGATTGTGCTCCTGTTAATAATTGATTTTGCTCCTTTTAAACTTAAATGAGACTTTACTTTGTAATCATATATGCATGATGATGAAATATCAAATAATAATTATGATAAATTATTTTCTTTAATTAAATGTTTTAAAAACTTATTACTACTTGTAATTTTGATTATGAAAGGATCTCTGCTGTTAATAATTGATTTTGCTCCTTTTAAACTTAAATGAGACTTTACTTAATGATTACTTCATGTACTCATATAGACTTTATTATGTTTTTGAAATTTAATTATTCTAGAATTTTGTGAGATAATAGATATTAAATAGGCTAAGTTATTTGTTCTTTCTTGATTAGGGACTATACTTTTCATTTCGTCATACATTTCTAAGTTTGAATTGATTACATTTGTTCTCTAATACAAATTGTCTGTCTTTTTTGAAATTTCCTCTTATGTTTTTAAAGGTTGTATAGTCCATACTTATAATTTTTAAAGGTTATGTTTTTAAAGGTTCTATAGTTTATACTTGTACTTTTTAAAGGTTGTAGAGCACACTTTTGTATTTTTCATATTTTTTTTAATGTTTAAAGTAAGTTTGACTTGTAATTACTTTTCTTATCTACATTAAAAAAATGTTATTGTCTTAAACGGTTATAGGAAAAATATAATATTAAACAAAATATACTGAAAATCAAAATTCTTTTTCCCAATTTTAAATAGATGAATATTTACATTGGTTAAGGTTGTGAAGGATGAACATAAATTCCCAATGGTTTTGTTTGAATTGTTATTGAAAAAGATAATTTAAAAAACAATTAAAATACAAGAAATTATAATTTGATACATTTCTAAATATTCAATGTTGTAGGAGGTATGGGTAGTATGGGTAGCTTGCTTTTGCAGGTGGTATGGGTAGCTTCAAGTTGTGGCAACAAAAACTAAACATATATAAATTGATATGTTAATTGAATTAGTTGGAAGTAAAACTAAATATATAGAAATTGATATGTTAATTGAATTAGTTGGAAGTATGCAGAGACATGGGTGACTTTAATGTATTGAAGGCACCTACAAAGTTTGCTTAGAGTAGTGAATTATGATTTGATGTTGAGTTTTGAATTGAACATTAAATTGACATGGGAGGCATGTGCATCTATAATGCATTTAATACACTTACATGGTTTACTTGGAGCAGGTCACCATGATTAGATCTCATACTGAAAGAACTTGTAGGTCTTAATTGGATCATCTCACCATAATTGAATGTTCCAAGATCTTATAGATACAATATTGTTATCTTTAATTTTGAAGCTAAAGGGAATGCGAATGCCACGAGAATTGTGTGTAATGAATTTATAAATAAAATTCATTGGATATAAAGGAACATCGAGCTATTAAAATTGTGTTTTGCTCAAGTTGTATGGTGTGCAATAATGACCAATCAACAACAACAATAAATGATGTGGGAAATTGTGGCATACCCCATTGCCCAGGTACCTCAAAATTCACCTCAGGAAAAAATTGAAATTTGTTGTACCATTCTTTAATTAATCAAGAAGCATGCATGACAAACAAGAACCCATGCAATTATCCAAAAATGGTAATATATGAAAATGGAAATGCTAATTAACATGCACAACATTAAAAAGATAGATAATTCCATGTAAGCTTAGTGGAAATATAAATTGCAGAGAAATATATATATATATATATATATATTTAAGAAACCATTCACCAACTATTGTAGGCGTCAAACATTCCACTCAAACTTAGAATCCATTATAGATAAAATTTGTATAATAGGCCATCCTCGAGCTGAGGTTATGAATCCACAAGGATAGGTTCTACACTGACTCTAAAACACATGCCAATCAACTATCAAGCTCTCATAGTTTTGTCAACTACATTGAAAATCCCACTTTACCAACTCTCTTTCCCCCTCAGCTTGCACAACCCAAAGAAATGAACCCCATTCTATGCAATGTAGTTTCTCAGGTTGTTCCACTTCTTTCTAGGGCTCCAGTGCTATAGTTCTAGAAATATCAATGATGGAAACTCCAAGGATTCTCATCTATGAACAATTAATTAGCAATTGACATAATTCCCATTCACATAGGCATAATTTTTTTTATGGAAATACCAGTAGTTACCTACAACCAACTATCCATGGCTAACTACCTCCAACAATTCATTTTCCATTCCCAAACCAATAACAAGAGTGAGAAAGAATGAATGGAGAATGGGTAACAATGATTCAGGAACACCCCAACAACCAAAAACATGGTTTAAATAATGACGTGAAAAAATGCACCACATGGTCTTCCCAAGAAGCTCATGTACCCTCTTTTCCCAACTAATTCCAAGATGGGTGAATAAAATATAATAAAAAAGATTATCCCCTTTAATCCCCTCTCTCATGGAATCATAGCCCCTATAACTCTATCATTGTCTATCTTACTGTTTTCAGATTTCTGTGGTGAGGAATTTCGAATTCATTTGCCGGAGAATTCACAGTTGGTGTCATTTTGTCATCGACGTTTCGAATCCGGATCGGGATTCATCATCAGGACTAATCGTCAATTAGAGAGCTAGCTGATCTTAGTCATTAATAGTGTATATGCAGGACAGTAAGTAAGATAACCAGGTCGGCTAAATGTAACCCTAATTCAGAGCTAATTAAAAACAAATTAATTATTAATGAGTTTTAGACGTAACTTTGAATAGTGAATAATATAAATAATTAAAGTTTTTTAATAATTATGAATAATTTAAAGTTTTTAGGGTTAGAAGGAGTTTAATTATATTATATTACTTAATAGTATTTTGTTTTACATTTTGATTTTTAATAGAGTTTAAAGAATTAATAAATTAAGATGATTAGTGATAATTATTAATATATAGTGAGTGATTTTTTGGATGTATGTCTATAGGTCTAGGGTTT
>JZKD02S1628263.1:393669-457922 GCA_000966675.3 Picea glauca | reverse complement strand
AGTTTTGACTTTCTATTTTTAGAATATCAGATCCATTGTTTTAGGATCTGAAACTGATTGTAAGAGGCTATAAAGCCAAAGACATTTGGAGCTCTAAGGGGTTCGACTCTAGATACTGTAATACACTTTTGTACTCAGATTTTCATTGCTAATACAGATCACAGGTTCCTTTCCATTTTGGTATCAGTTTTTCATATTTCTTCTTCACTGTTATCTTATTGTCAAACCTTGAATAGTTGTTATCCTATTGTTTGGTTCATGACATTATAATCAGTTTCTTTAGTTGTTTATTAGACCCTGCTTTGCACTGGTTTATGAACAATCTTTTCTTCATCCACTGAAAGCTATTTTGCTGTTTAACCAATCTTGGAGAGAACTGTCTATTTGTTTACCATTTGATGTCTGAATGCTATTAAGATGAATTGAGTTATCCCATTGATCCACCTTTACAAAATACAAAAACATTCATTTCTTAAGTTACCAAGCACCTTTGGTCTGCAACCACAAAGGGTTTCTTGGAGTGATAACATAATGCATTGATGTTGATATAATGAGGCATGTCGTTAGCCTCTATATAAAAAAAAATGCATAAAAGTGCTCCATTCTAAACAAAGCATGTTGGTGCACATACACATGATTCCTTGGTGCATAGTTTGGTGCACCGAGCCAGAGTAAAATAAAAAAAATTACCATACCTATTTTCATTATTACACCTCATTTTGTGCTTCCAACCTCTCAGAAAAGCATTGATGCTCACTCTCCTTCCACAACCGCCCCGTTTACAGTGGTCTACAACCAGTTCAATAGCTCCACAAGTAGATTCCACACATTTCTAGATTTTGGAAAATATCACATGATTTCATTTCTTCTCTATGGTGAAACCATGTCTCCTCAGGAGATAAGAGACTAGGTAAATTGTTGATTACCTTGTTATTTACATTTTCATTGGATTAAAATTTGAAATTGGCCTAAAATTTGGCCTTTTTTAATTTTTTTAATACCACGTGGTGCATTTAAATGATTTGGATCACCCCAGAGCCTGGTGTGTCCTGTGAATTTACAGGTAGCACCGAATCAGTGTGTATATGATCAACAAATGCACCAGTTCCATTCAGGAAATGGAATGATGAAAATGTTGAAAAATAAACATAATGGTGTGTCTTCCTAGATGCCCTGTTACTAGTGCATTATAAAGCACAATGTGTTGTTAAACAAAACGCTAATTATTTAAGACAAATGGATCACTGGTGCATAACATTAACCAAACACACCACCCAATTTTTGTCATGGGAAATTTAGCCTAGAGGTGTGCTAAAGTACACCAAACACATTAGTGCCATGTACAACAAGGAACTGGGGAAAATATTTAATAATTTATCATAACAATGCATCTTATGGGATGCCCCCATTATCGATGCATTCTAAAAGAAAAAAAAATCCAATAAACCACCTATGCTCCAAGAAAAATGGAGCCCTGATGCATTCCATTTAACCAACCACACTGCCAAATTTTCATCATAAAAAAGTTAACCTAGCAATGAAAGCAGGTCCACACAATTTACCGATGTTGTTCACAGCATGACATTAAGCCAAATATCTAATAATTTATCATTGGGTGCATCTGATAGAATGCCCCATTACTAGTGCATCATAAAAGAAAATGCACAACTAAAAGAAACTGGTGCTCCAAGGAATGTGAAGCACCGATGCATTGCATATAAACAACTACACTTCCTAGTTAACCACCTAAAAATGTTAGCAAGGTGGTGCATTTTGTAAAAATAAGTAAACTATGTTACACATAACATAGGAAAAATGGCATAACAATGTGTCTTGTGCGATGCCTCATTACCAGTGCGTTAGAGAACACAACACACTGCTAAATATATATTGGTGCTTGAATAACCATGGCGCACTGGTGCATTAGCCTTACCACTTCACTCAGTTGTGTGTTATTTCTGATATAACACATCAAGCACTGTGCATATTAAGTATTGTAGAAGCACATGTTACTTTTCCACTTTTTTTTGAAAACATAAATTAATTTCAGTTTTTGATAAATACAAAATAGTTATATATGTGTGCACTGTGTATTTTATAATTTCAATTTGTTCTCTCTCTCTCTCTCTCTCTCTCTCTCTCTCTCTCTCTCTATGTGTGTGTGTGTGTGTGTGTGTGTGTGTGTGTGTGTGTGTGTGTTGGAAATTGTATTGTCATTGATGTCAAAGGTAGACATGACTATGAAAATCATGGTAATATTTTTTCATTGAGGTTAAAGAAGATGACCAAGGAAGTCTAACCAGATAGAGGATAAACCTATGCGTTGATGAGCCTCTATGCACAAATATGACTATGCATTGTTGATTTTATGCAAGAGTTATGTGTTTACCCTAAAGGTTTTCTACAAGATTTTTATGTTACCCTGAAGGTGAAGTGATTGTGCCTGAAATAGATTTGAGGCTGCATAAGAATAACAAGAAGTTGAGTGACAAAAAATTGGATGAATCCCATTGTAGGTATAAACAACAATGGAGGAGTCATATTTTAAGTCCAAGGGAACATAGGTTTTACAATGAAAACAAGAGGTAATAAAGTTTGAATGAGAGCAAACGATCTACATAACCTTACACAAATAAATGAATTTTGTTGTGGAAAAATGTGGACTCAAAACTAGATAAATCCTGATCGTTGATCCTCCAAAAATCAATGACTATGATCAAAGGATTGGGGCTAGATAATTGATGAGCGATCGTAGATGCCACATCAGTGCCACGTGTCCAATAATATGAGTGCCACATTAGAGGGAGTCCACATCAGTACCATGCTAGTGCCATAACAAGCAACTCTACAGATGCCATGTGCAGTGCCATGTGTCAAGACACATATCGATGCCACATCATCCAATATACATGTAGAATAAGTCCACGTGGAAGCCACTTCATCTACAACATCAATAGAATGGATCAAAAAAATTCGATTAGGCTGAATATATAGAAGAATATTCATAAATTTACCACGGTCCATGGTGAGTTTTCAAAAAATTGACTAAGTATCAAGACAAATATGGATTGTTGTAGAGTGGTGGAGAATCGAGAGTATGTGAAGAATAATGAAATTAACAAAAAATCGTAGATCTATGGTGAGATATGAAAAAATGACTAAGTATCAATGCATCGTAGAGTTAATGAAGTATGGTGGGTCGATGAGCATGGAGAAGAAGTATCATGATGTCTCACAAAGTGCGGTGAATTATAAGAAATTTCCTAAGTATGAGGAATTGGTCAAATAGAGGGGGTTGAAAATATAGAAAAGTTAATCGAGAAAATGTCTTAGCCTTGTGGTGAAATGCCTGGAAAAAATTCTAAGTATGGGTGAAAAATAAGTGTGGTGGAACCTGAAGGTGTATTTTGGAGACCACAGAAATTTAAATGCAAATGCCTTAGACCCACGGTGAAATGCTCGGAAACGTTTCTAAGTATGGGTGAAAAATAAGTGCAGAGGAACGTGAGGGTGTGTTTTGGAGGCCACAAAATTTTGAATGTAAGAAATGACGGCCTTACACCCATGGTGAAATTGTTTGATGACTAAGATTGAATCAGAGTCCAGATCAAGCAATTTCTTAGTGTTAGTGTCGTGTCGAGAATTTCAATGATAGAAAAGATATGATTGACATTTAATCCAACGAATGATTGGATGAAAATTGTTCATTTTGGTTGCATGGTGTGTTTTGGTGGACAATAAATAGAAAAAAATCAATATTAAATCCGAAGGAATGATTAGACGGTTACATAGTGATGAGGCTCATGCAATATATTTTGATATCTAGTGAATGAGATCAACGATCAACATTTAATTTGAAGGAAGATCTGAAGGTTGTTGAGTATTGAGTGATATGTTGTGTGTTCCAAGACCCGATGGTCCTGATATGATAAGAAGATATCAATGGATGAGAATTTATCATGAGCTAGATCCAATGGGTGTTGAACAATGAGGTCATTTACATGTTGTATTGGAGAGTGAACAAATCGCTGATCGATATTAGATCTAATATGTATCAAACAATGGTTGAGTGTTATGTTTGTTGCATGTTTTTATGGGTAGAGAAAATATCAAAGACGATGATCGATTCAAGGGACCTCATCCGACAACTGTTGAGCACTAAATTTTATGCTTTGTCCAATGAGCATATAACATGTGAATTAGGAGAAAATTGGGACCAATTTCGAAGTATTCATGAAGTCTAAATTTTAAGGAAGAGCCAAGCGATCCAAAGATAACCTCATAATAAATATTATTTTGTGGAAAAACCCTTGGGTGTATTCTTTGTATAAATAACTATGCTCAAATCCAAGCAAGATAAGAAAGGTGAAGGGAGAGAAAGTGGAGTGAGTGTAGATTGTGTGAAAAGAAGCTTTGAGGCTCTGAGGTCCAAGTAGGCCAGAGAATGAAAGGAAGATAATATAATAATATAAGGGTGGCTAGGACGTGAAAGGTCTAAGGAACTTACGAAATCAATAAGATTGTGAACTGAAGGAATGCAGTATGACAACAAAGGTAGAGCAACAATTTTATGCAAGTGAAGGTTTGAGGGAAAGAAAATATTTAACATTATTGAAAGATTGAGGACATTGGTGTCTCTAGTAGGTTGGTGCCTACACATTCTTGAGTTGGTGCTCAACTAAGGGGGTTGGTGTATCATGTAGGTTGGTTCCTGCAAATATTGCAACTATAGGTTGGTTCCTATAGGGAGTGTTGAGTTGTTCTCTACTAAGGGGATTGGTGTCTCCTGTAGGTTGGTTCCTACAAACATTGTAACAATAGGTTGGTGCCTACATGATTTTATAAAAGAATTGTTTTGTGGTTTTCTCCCATTTTGGTTTCCATGTTAAATCTCCATGTGACGCAACCCTCCCCAACCCGCGGGTCGGAAAGTCCATGCACACAAGATCGTTCTTCTCTCCTTGGCCCGAAGAGCTCTAGTCAATCGCTCTTCTATTTCCCTTTCAGGAAATCTACACTCACAACAAAACCTCATGGGATTCTCCCTTCCCACTTAGGGAGATTGGACTTCACGATTTCGTGAATCCTGTGGTCGAGTGTCTTGTCGCTTAGACCCCCGAATTTTGAAACTCTGAAACTATGATATCCACTCCGACTTTTCGGCTTTCGCAAGTTGCGATGTCATACAACTCTACTCCATGAACCCCGAAATTTCGATGCTCTATCTCCCGAAATCCCGAAATGCCAAACTCTGACACGGTTCCTGGCACGGGCCCCACAACTAGACTTCTCGTTGTTTCGGGACTTCGCACTTCCCAAATTTGCGAGTCCTAATGCAAGGCTTTCGGGACTTCAACTCATGAAACTCCAAAGTGGTCAATGAAATTGACTTCCACGTCGACAATTCACCACCTGTCCACCTTGCTAACTCCTTTGGTCCCATGCACACACGTTTCTTCACCTTTCGTGACTTTGCAGACCTTGATACCAAGTCTTTGACCCTTCGACTCACGAAATCCCGAGATGCGATTTCGTGAGTGATCCAATGGTCCTGGCTAACTTGAATCCTACGGCTCTGCCTCTCCTGAGTTTGAACCTTTTGGAAACACCCATTGTAGCTCCCCTGCTACTCTGTGAGATCTGACAGCTCACGGGACTTCGCGAATTCTCAACGGAGAATTCCGACCGTCCGATGTATCCTTAGAGATTCCTACGAAATGAGCCAAGTATTCCTCCGCAAAACATGTCCACCCGCGGCACAAACATGTGACACATTCTCAATACTTCAATGCACAAAATTCCTGTGCTTCTCTTCGACGATTACCCGAAGGTCCTATACTTCCAGATCTTTCTCTCTACTTCGAGTCTTTCAGGAAACTCCTGCACACACTCCTTGCGACAAACATTCAAACACTTCAAGTGTTGAACACCTTCGACTCCGCGCACTCCTTGCAGTAGCAGTCCTTTGATAGTTTCTCAGGTTTCAAACCCTGAATTCAAGTTTGGTCTGTGCACACCTTGCACGACTCCTGTGTCAAATCTTCCCTTCAGAGGAAATGAGAACAAAAGATGTCCTATCTAATATTTCCATAGACAAATATCTGAACCCTTTGTCGACGCACTCCTTGTGGAAAATTCAACTGCACTCCTTGCAGGAATCCTTGCTCAGATAGAGAAACAATTGAAAATTGTTCCTTACTCTCTCTCTCAGACTTCAAACATTCAAGAAGAAATCATTCATACATAGCATACAAGAAATTGCATGACAGAAAGAGTAAAGCACTCATGAGCACAACATTCAACATACATACACAGAGAACAAACATGACACCATGAATTTGAATCAAAATATCTTTCTATTCAAATCTCTGTACATGGGTGTTTTTACACAACTCTCTGCTCTCTTCTCTGTATTCCCTATGCTCTTGCTTCTCTCTTTATTCCTCTCATGTTACAACGATACAAGTGAGGATGTCTATATCCGTTTTCCCTCCGACTCCTAAAAACTGTCCAAATTAGAATTAAATTCTATCTACCTATATTATCTTAACATAAATTCCTCTATCTACTTCAGACGAAAGCGAGATGCTCAAGGTCTGATTACAATCTTACAAGTGCGCTCCTTCTTAATTATCTCATTTAAGATTGGCGCATTCCACTTCAAAACAATTTAAACATGAAATGCGCTGACGCTTGTCCAACTGTCTTCCACATCCACATGTGCTTGCTACCTGCTAGTGATGCTCCTGCATCACCATGTATTATGGATTGTATGGTTGTTTGTTTATCATTAACAATTATAGTTGGTAAAGTAACACATTGATAAATATTGAAAGAAAATAAAAATTAGTCTTATACTAATTCACCCCCCCTCTCAGTATAAGTGAGTGTGCCAACAATTGGTATCAAAGTGAGTTACTTCATAAATAATCTAACCACCAGAAGGTGAATCCCTGCAAAATGAATGGATAAAAATGAAGTATTTTCCAAAAACAAACCTACATTATTTGATGGATCAAATTATGTTTTTTGGAGCATAAGAATGAAAATCTATTTGATTGCACTTGGGTTTGATGTTTAGAATGTATTTGAGAATGGATACACTTCCCCAACAACTCCACATGTATATACAATTGGAAAGAAGCCCAGTGACAATACTTAGAAGGCCAAGAATGCAATTGTATGTGGTCTGGAAGAATCAATATTTTTCAAATTCATGCATTTTCATTCAACAAAAGAGATATGTGACAAGTTACAAAAAGTGTCACAGTCCAGTTCAGACAATTTATTAGTGTTAGTGTCATGTCGAGAATTTCAATGATAAGAAAGATACGATTGACATTTAATCCAAGGAATGATTGGATGAAAACTGTTCATTTTGGTTGCATGGTGTGTTTTGGTGGACAATAAATAGACCAAAAATCTATATTAAATCCGAAGGAATGATCAAACGGTTACACAGTGATGAGGCTCATGCAATATATTTTGATATCTAGTGAATGAGATCAATGATTGACATTTAATTTGAAGGAAGATCCGAAGGTTGCTGCGTATTGAGTGATATGTTGTGTGTTCCAAGACCCGATGGTCTTGATATGATAAGAAGAGATCAATGGATGAGAACTTATCAGGAGCTAGATCCAATGGGTGTTGAGCAATGAGATCATTTACGTGTTGTATTGGAGAGTGAACAAATCGACGATTGATATTAGATCTAATATGTATCAAACAATGGCTGAGTGTTGATGTTTGTTGCATGTTTTTATGGGTAGAGAAAATATCAAAGACCATGATCAATTCAAGGGACCTCATTCGACAACTGTTGAGCATTAAATTGTATGCTTTGTCCAATGAGCATATAACATGTGAATTAGAAGAAAATTGGGACCAATTTTGAAGGATTCATGAAGTCTAAGTTTTAAGGAAGAGCCAAGCGATCCAAAGATAACCTCATAAGAAATATTGTTTTGTGGAAAAACCCTTGGGTGTATTCTTTGTATAAATAACTATGCTCAAATCCAAGTAAGACAAGAAAGGTGAAGGGAGAGAAAGTAGAGTGAGTGTAGATTGTGTGAAAAGAAGCTCTGAGGCTCTGAGGTCCAAGTAGGCCAGAGAATGAAAGAAGATAATGCAATAATATAAGGGTGGCTAGGACGTGAAAGGTCTAAGTAACTTATGAAATCAATAAGATTGTGAACTGAAGGAATGCAGTGTGACAACAAAGGTAGAGCAACAATTTTATGCAAGTGAAGGTTTGAGGGAAAGAGAATATTTAACATTATTGAAAGATTGAGGACATTAGAGTCTCTAGTAGGTTGGTGCCTACATATTGTTGATTTGGTGCTCAACTAAGGGGGTTGGTGTCTTATGTAGGTTGGTTCCTGCAAATATTGCAGCTATAGGTTGGTTCCTATAGGGAGTGTTGAGTTGTGCTCTACTAAGGGGATTGGTGTCTCCTGAAGGTTGGTTCCTACAAACATTGTAACAATAGGTTGGTGCCTACATGATTTTATAAAAGAATTGTTTTGTGGTTTTCTCCCATTTTGGTTTCCACATTAAATATCCATGTATTGTGGATTGTATGGTTGTTTGTTTATCATTAACAATTATAGTTGGTAAAGTAACACATTGATAAATATTGAAAGAAAAAAAAAAGTAGTCTTATACTAGTTCAACCCCCCTCTCAGTATAAGTGAGTGTGCCAACAATTGGTATCAAAGTGAGTTACTTCATAAATAGTCTAACCGCTAGAAGGTGAATCCCTGCAAAATGAATGGATAAACATGAAGGATTTTCCACAAACAAACCTACATTCTTTGATGGATCAAATTATGTTTTCTGGAGCATAAGAATGAAAATCCATTTCATTGCACTTGGGTTTGATGTTTAGAATGTAGTTAAGAATGGTTACACTTCCCCAACAAATCCACATGTATATACAATTGGAAAGAAGCCCAGTGACAATAATTAGAAGGCCAATAATGCAATTGTATGTGGTCTGGAAGAATCGATATTTTTCAAATTCATGCATTTTCATTCAACAAAAGAGATATGTGACAAGTTACAAAAAGTGTCACAGTCTAGATCAAACAATTTCTTAGTGTTAGTGTCATGCCGAGAATTTCAATGATAGAAAAGATACAATTGATATTTAATCCAAGGAATGATTGGATGAAAACTGTTCATTTTGGTTGCATGGTGTGTTTTGGTGGACAATAAATAGAACAAAAATCAATATTAAATCTGAAGGAATGATCAGACGGTTACATAATGATGAGGCTCATGCAATATATTTTGATATCCAGTGAATGATATCAACGATCGAAATTTAATTTGAAGGAATATCCAAAGGTTGCTGAGTATTGAGTGATATGTTGTGTGTTCCAAGACCCGATGGTCCTGATATGATAAGAAGAGATCAATGGATAAGAATTTATCAAGAGCTAGATCCAATGGGTGCTAAGCAATGAGGTCATTTACGTTTTGTATTGGAGAGTGAACAGATCAATGATCGATATTAGATCTAATATGTATCAAACAGTGGCTGAGTGTTGATGTTTGTTGCATGTTTTTATGGGTAGAGAAAATATCAAAGACCATGATCGATTCAAGGGACCCCATTCGTCAATCGTTGAGCATTAAATTTTATGCTTTGTCCAATGAGCATATAACATGTGAATTAGGAGAAAATTGGGACTGTTTTGAAGGATTCATGAAGTCTAAATTTTAAGGAAGAGCCAAGCGATCCAAAGATAAACTCATAAGAAATATTTTTTTGTGGACAAACCCTTGCATGTATTGTTTGTATAAATAACTATGCTCAAATCCAAGTAAGACAAGAAAGGTGAAGGGAGAGAAAGTGGAGTGAGTGTAGATTGTGTGAAAAGAAGCTCTGAGGCTCTGAGGTCCAAGTATGCCAGAGAATGAAAGGAAGATAATGTAATAATATAAGGGTGGCTAGGATGTGAAAGGTCTAAGTAACTTCTGAAATCAATAATATTGTGAACTGAAGGAATGCAGTGTGACAACAAAGGTAGAGAAACAATTTTATGCAAGTGAATGTTTGAGGGAAAGAGAATATTTAACATTATTGAAAGATTGAGGACATTGGTGTATCTAGTAGGTTTGTGCCTACATATTGTTGAGTTGGTGCTCAACTAAGGGGGTTGGTGTCTCATGTAGGTTGGTTTCTGCAAATATTGCAGCTGTAGGTTGGTTCCTATAGGTAGTGTTGAGTTGGTTCTCTACTAAGGGGATTGGTGTCTCCCGCAGGTTGGTTCCTGCAAACATTATAACAATAGGTTGGTGCCTACATGATTTTATACACGAATTGTTTATGGTTTTCTCCCATTTTGGTTTCCACGTTAAATCTCCATGTATTGTGGATTTTCTGGTTGTTTGTTTATCATTAACAATTATAGTTGGTAAAGTAACACATTGATAAATATTGAAAGAAAAGAAAAAGTAGTCTTATACTAATTCACCCCCCCTCTCAGTATAAGTGAGTGTGCCAACAATTGGTATCAAAGTGAGTTACTTCATAAATAATCTAACCACTAGAAGGTGAATCCCTACAAAATGAATGGATAAACAAGAAGGATTTTCCACAAACAAACCTACATTCTTTGATGGATCAAATTATGTTTTCTGGAGCATAAGAATGAAAACTATTTGATTTCACTTGAGTTTGATGTTTAGAATGTAGTTGAGAATGGTTACACTTCCCCAACAACTCCACATGTATATACAATTGGAAAGAATCCTAGTGACAATAATTAGAAGGACAAGAATGCAATTGTATGTGGTATAGAAGAATCAATATTTTTCAAATTCATGCATTTTCATTCAACAAAAGAGATATGTGACAAGTTACAAAAAGTGTATGAAGGGGATGACAAGGTCAAGAATGAAAATTTACAAACCCATATAGGAAAATTCAAGATCCTCAAGATGAATGAAGAGCAGAGTATCACAACCTATTTTCTTTGTGTGGATGATATTGTCAACATTATTAGAGGATTGGGTGAAGATATTAATTAAACCATCATAGTGCGAAAAGTTCTTAAACACTTCCCTCAAGATTCAATCCCAAGGTATCTTCCATTGAAGAATTGAATGACTTAGATAAGATGACAATGGATTATTTGCATGAAATCCTCATTGCATATGAAATGAAGATAGAATAGGATAAGACAACAAATCTTTCAAGGAAGGAATTATCCTTCAAGGCATCAAAGAAGATAAATATAGAAGAATACAATCTTGAGTGACAACTTAGATAGTGAATTAGACACATAAGAAGCTAATTTTTTCAGAAAGCTCAAGAGGGGGATAAGAAAATACAAATGTAATATTCCCTTCAAATGATTTAATTGTGGAGAAGTAGGACACTTTGATACTAAATGTCCTTATGCAAAGAATGAAAATAACAATGTAAAAGAATATTCTAGTTTCAAAAGGTACAAGAAGGGTAAAACTGAAAAGAGGAAAAAGTTCTATAGACAAAAGAAAAATCTATATACCAATGAATACAACAACTCTTCTGATGATAATGACAGTGAAACAAAATAAATTTTCTTTATGGATTTAGAAACATAGAGTAATGTCCTAGAAAATGGAAGTGCAAAATCATTAGGAGAATAATATCTCAATATTGATGCATAAGTAGATCTTGAAGAAGATCTTATATGTTCTCTAAATAAAATAGAAAAACCGAGGAACAAGGAATGGCTACAAAAGGAGCACTTGAATAAGAACAAAAAAGAAATGCTAGACATAAAAGAAAGTTCTCATGAAACTTAAAATATCATCATCAACTTAAAAACTCAAGTAAAAGAGGAAAAGATGATTGAAGAAGTCTTAAGAACCCAACTAAAATAAAAATAAGATAAGTCTAGAATATGAAATAGTTTATCTAAGAAAGGAGTTGGAAAGATCACATACCAATATGAAATTTGAAAATATCTCTGCAACCTTGAATGAAATCCCAAACTGTCAAAGATCATCGTTCGACAAGATTGGTCTTGGTTACAATGAAAAGAAGGAAGATGATAATGAAGAAGCCTCAACCTCTTCAAAATATTCAAGTGAAGAAAGGACCAAGAGTTATGATGATATACTAAAAATTCTATCAAGATTGAAGAGAACATGAAGGAAGAACAACATGTTCCACAAAAGAAAAATATTTCTCACAAGGACATAATTAGGAATACTCTCCTGTCAATATGGAATCACACAATCAAATACCAAAATTCTTTCTTTGGAAACCAATATTCTTGCAATGGTTTTGGTCATAAAGAAATATATTGTAGAAAAAATGTAATAGGTAGTTACATGAGGAACAACAAAAAAGATACCTATGGATTCTCAAGGAGAAATTACAACTCATTTTCCCCTTTGTTGAACTATAATATCATATGTTAGAACTGCAATAATTTTGGGCATATAGTAAAATTCTGCAGAAGTGATTTCAGAGAAAATAAAAAAGAGGAATCCCCAACAATCATGAAAAGAAATCAGGAACAAAATATAGAAAAATCCTTGTTCATTCAAGTTGCACTTCATGCAAAAAATAATAAGGATAAGTGGTACATTGAAAGTGGGCTCTCTAGTCACATGAGAGGAGATAGAACAAATTTTATCACCCTAAAGAAGAATGAAGGCAGTGTTACCTTTGGAGATAATGACAATTCAAAGATAGTTGGAAAGGGCACTCTCAATATTGACAATGAAAGAGCTAAGGTTTAAAAGGTTCCTTGTGTTGAAAACTTGAAACATAATCTTCTTAATGTAAGTCATATGTGTGACCAGGGTCGCACTCTTACTTTTGACTCCCGAGAATGTGAGATCGGAAAAGCAAATTTAGGTAGGCTAGTTGCAAAAGAAATCATGACCTCAAACAATGTATACATTCTTGATGAAATTAATGGATAAAAATGCATCATGGGGTAGATATATGAAATATGGAAATGGGATAAAATAATGGTCCATATTAACTTTGAAAACTTGGTAAAAGTTGTTACCAAATAAGCAGTAAGAGATATGCCAAATTTCACAAAACCCTCATGCATTGTCTGCAAGTAGTGCCAGCATGGAAAACAATCAATGGTGAGCTTAAAGAAAAAGGAATATGTAACATCCAAGTCATTGGAACTTGTGCATACATATCTCTGTGGACCAACAAGAACAAAAAGATTGCAAGGAGAAAGTTATTTCATGTTTCTCATTGATGATTAAATACAAGAATTACTTGGGTTACCTTTCTCAAAAATAAATCTGAGGCATTTGAAAATTTTAAAGTATTCAAAGTTTAGTTGAGAATGAGACCGATCTGAAAATCAAATTTTTAAGGTTAGATAATGGAGGTGAGATCACATATAGTGAATTTGAAGAATTGTGTGAATATCAAGGAATAAAAAGAAAGTGTGTAGCCATAAGAACTCCTAAAAAATGGAGTAATTGAATGAAAAAACAGACATGTACAAAAGATTTCTAGGACAATTTTGAATGAAGAAAAATTATCACATGAGTTTTGGAGAGAAGAATCTTTCATTGTTGTCTACATTCTAAACATAGGGAAAATAATAGTCAACAATGATAGGATACCTATGAATTGTGGAAAGGCCGAACAACATATGTCAAACACTTCAGAATATTTGGAAGCAAATGTTACATCAAACGAGATGATGAGGATCTAGGAAAGTTTGACCCAAGACCAGATGAAGGAATCTTTCTTGTTTATTCATCAAGAAGAAAATCCTATATATGTTACAACAAAAGACTGAAGAATATTGTTGAAAGAATTAATGTCATAATAGATGAAGAAATACCACACACGAACGAAATGGAAGAGCAAGAAATAGATTGAAATGAAGAAGAAAAAGAACAATAAAATGAAGAAGTAGAAGAAGAAGAAACATAACACCAAGATACACAGACACCATCAAGGTTTGTGTAGAAAAATCATTAAAAACTTAATTCTTGGTGATAAAATTGCTAAGACTCAAACTAGGAGAAAACTGGAAAGTAGATTTGAATAAGTAAATCTCTCTTTATTGTCCAAAATAGAGCCGAAATTCTTTGAAAAATATAGTAATGATCAACATTGGGTGAATGTTATGGAGGAAGAGTTAAACCAGATTGAGAAAAATTAGACACAAAAAATTGTCCAAAGACCCAAACATAAAAATGTGATTGGTACAAAGTGGGTATTTAGAAATAAGGTAAATGAAGATGGAAAAGTAGTAAGAAATAAAGCAAGATTGGTCTATAAAGGGTATTCTCAAGTAGAAGGTATTGAATTTAAAGAAACATTTTCTCTTGTTACGAGACTATAAGACATTAGAATGTTTTTGGCATTTGTCGGCTTCAATAATTTTAAGGTGTATCAGCTGGATGTTAAGTGAGCATTCATGAATGGATATTTAGGGGAATAAGTCCGAAGGATTCTTATTTTCAAAAAATGAAGATTATGTTTTCATATTGAATAAAACACTTTATGGATTAATTAAAGCTCCTAAAGCATTGTATTCAAGACTTGACAAATACTTGCAGCCACATGGTTTCAAAAGAGGAACAACAAATAACAATCTTTACATCAAAATAGACACTGCAGAGATGTTAATCATTGTAGTTTATGTGGATGATATCATTTTTGGAAGTAATGATAATAGAATAAGACAAACATTTGCAGAAGAAATGAAAAAAAAAATTGAGATGTCCATGCTTGGAAATTTTCATTCTTTTCGGGACTTTAGATTACTCAAACCGACAAAGGCATATTCATTTTTCAAACCAAATTAATATATCAAAGAGACGTTGAAGAAGTTTGAAATGGAAGATTATAAACCTTTCGTCAAATCTATGGTCACTGGTTGTAAGTTAAGTAAAGAAGATGAATCAAATGACACAAATCAAACCCTGTATAGGTCAATGATAGGAAACCTCCTATATGTGATAACTTCAAGACCATATATTATGTAGGAAATAGGGTCAGTTGGAAGGTTTCAAGTTGCCCCAAAGGAAACACATGTGCAGGAAGTAAATATAATATTCATATATATGAAAGGAACGTTGTACTATGGTTATGGTATCCCATAGGAAAATACTTTACTCTAACAACTTACACAGGTGTATATTGGATAGGTAGTGTGGATGATAGAAAAGCACCAGTGGTGGATCATTCTTTCTGGGCAATAGTCTAGTGTCTTCGTTTAGCAAGAAGACATCATCTATTTCCCTACACACAAAAAAATCACAATACATTGCAGAAATAACATGTTGTACACAAGTCCTCTTGATGAAACAAACATTGAAAGATATTCAGGTAGAGTATAATCAACCAATATAAATACTATGTGACAATACTAATGCAATAAATATCTCCAAGAATCTTGGCATGCATTCAAAGACAAAGAAAATTCCAATCAAGTATCATTTCTTGAAAGAGAAAGTCACAAAACATAATGTCAAGCTGGAATATATTGGCACAAAGTAACATGTTGCTGATATATTTACAAAACCTCTTTGTAATACCCCAAGGATGAGCCCCAGTTGTATTTATGAATTGTAATTATGTTTATAGGCTGGTGAGCCAAGTGAATATAAGATGGTGGGCTTATGTTTTTATTAGGCCGGAGAGCCTAGGTGTTAAAGGCCAAAAGCCTGATTTTGTATATGTAATTATGCAGATCATTAATAAAATATAAAAATCGTTGCATGCAGACCAACCATGAAGAAAGAGTGATGGGGGAATAAGCTTCCACAAGGTTGGGTAAGGGAGAAGGCTAAGTGTGTGGGCCTAGGGGATAAGCTAGGGGGATTACCTCTAAAGGGGATACTAATTTATTATTATTTCCTAAAAGGTTAAGGTGGTCAATTGACCAAGTGTTGTCCCAAGTTCCTAGGAAAGGAATGTATGAAAAATGGAGTGCATGCAGCTCCCGGAAGATAGATGTTGACCTAGGCGCATGAAGTTAAAGATGCATAAGTCAGACGTGTTGGGGGTTCACTACCCATTATGTCACCCTTTTCTTGAGTTCGATGGTATTGGGGGCATCTGAACCATTGGCCTCTACGTTTTCCCTCGACATAACATGACACATCTGAGAAACTAGAGTTAAGGGAAAAAGTCAACCTATGTGTCCCGTGAACCAAGGTTTATCCACACTGCAAATCCAAGTTCGCGTCTGAACCCATTTTTCCTCTGCATGTAACCTATGTATTTTTTCCTCTGGTCATGCATTCCGAACCTAGTGAGAACCCATGGACTAAGACATGTTTTCTGTGAAACCTGAGCATCCCGAATATATCTGTGTCATGTGTGTGTCATAGCTGTTGGTTGTTGTGGACATGCGGTTCCTGGACTGAGTGTGTCTTGCTGACCTATGTTCCTTGTTGAGCCTTGCAATTTTCCTCCTTGTGCTGGAATAGAGTTGAAGAAGTAGGTTGTTAGGCCTATGTACAACACTCTCTCCAGGTGAGAGAGGTGGTTGTGGTTGAAGAAGTAGGTTGTCAGTCCTGTGAGCGACTCTCTCTAGGTGAGAGAGTACACAGAGGAAATGAGAACTCCTGGAAGGGGTCTTGCAGTTGCCACAAAGCTTGGAGAATTCTGGTCCAACCTATTTTTGAAGCCCAAGGCAAGGGAGGTTTAGCATCTGAAGGACTGTCCGATGTGACAATGAAGGTGTATACTCCTGGGGTGGGATAGGCATGTGGCGAATGAGAGTCTATGAGCAGTGGGAATAAGTGGCTCCTGGGAGAGAATCCATCCTCATAAACTATGTGTCTTCCTGTTGAACTTGCCTATCCTAGGATTCCCTTACTCGGTGGAGATTAGTCCCAGCTTGGGGCTGACCTACTACTAAGAGTGATGAGCAACGCGGTCTATGGCTGGGAGGTTTGTGGAAGGTCTGCACGCAGTTTGTGGTCTTATAATAAAATATAAGTACCACTCTTATTTTCATTTACATGCAGTGTAATGGTACAAATGTTGTAATTGATGAGTATTGCCTGTGTATGTTGTATATGTTGCATGTGTAGGCTTACTGTTATTTCCGCATTACATAGAATAGTCATTCTATGTTTATATGGATGTGTATGTTTTTATGCAAGTATCTCTGTGTGGCATAGCCCTGTAGTTAAAGGATAATTTAAGGTTGTGTTGGTAGCATTACCCAGTCTTTGGAGGGTTGGGGATGTTACAATATGGTATCAGAGCATGGTTACAACACTAAGCCTGGATGGGCCATGTTAGTGGAAGTTGAAGAAAAAGTTTCAGAAATAATTGTTGTCTAAGTAGAAAAAAATTGAGTTCTGACCCATGGTTTCAATCCTGAGCCTGGATGGGCTAGATAAGTGGTCATTGGACCCAAGGTTTAAGGTGTAAATTGTGTCTGGAGAAACCAATTTCGAACCTCAGAATGTTCCTGAGTGCCAAGAGGTTACCTTGGTCATGTTAAGAAACTCAGGAGGAGTAGCACTATCGTAAAACTACGACATAAGTGGTGTTGGACCACAGAGTAATGTGTGAACTAGTGAGGTAACGAATAAGTTTCAATTGTTTCTCTCATGTGAGTTGCGAGTGCAAGGAGTGCACAAGAAGAACTCTGTGTTGAGTTTAGAGAGAGATAGAGTCACTGAGAACTTTGTAGGGATATGCTAGTCGGGCATCGAGCGAGTGCAAGCGTGCACAGAGAGAACTCTTTGTCAAGTTCAGGGAGAAGAGTATCAGAGGAAGATACTCACAGAGATGTTGAACACTCTGTAGAAAACACTCAGCAAGGTGTGCTTTGAGAAGAAGGTTTCCAGGAGGGTACAAAGTTTTCCTTTGAAAGGAAACAAAAGGGTCAAGACCTTTAGGAGACTGAGTAACTCGAAAATCTCAAAAGAGATAATGCAAGGAGTGTGTGGGAGATAGACTCATTCTAAGTCCTAAAGCTCAAAAGAGATAACACTTATGTGAGTGAAGACGAGACCCAATAGATGGACTCGAAGGAGGAGCAAAGTTTGAAGCCTTTGAATGCTTAGAAAATATTCTAAGTCGGAAGATATCTGAACTGTTGGAGGTAGATCTTGGGCATCCATTTAGAAGCATCATCAAGATCGTGAGATCAACGATCACCTCACATTGTGGGGATAGAAGGTGCTTGAGATTTATGAAGTCGAGGGCCGGCCACAATCCAAACCATGGTTTTGGAGAAAGGACGCGTGTAGGCTCAAGGTGAATTGTGGGATGAAAAGTAGTTTGGTCTCAAACCATTGTTGATCATGCAGGAGGGTATGTGTCAACAGATCGTGAACTCCGGGTGAAAATACTCTGGGAGAACACAAAGGACAAAAGTTTGAAATTTTCAAAGATCGAATAGCCAAAGCAGTTGGGAGATATTACTCTAGGTTGGACAGGTGTCACTAGATCGTGAACTTCAGAGAATCATACTCCGAGGTTTTTGTGAAGTTGTGTTTCAGAATGTTCCAAAGTGCTGAAGCCTGAAACGTCTAAGGGATGTTGATCTAAAGGAAGGAACATGGATTGTTGATCTGCAAGGAGACACGTGGAAGACAAAGATTCACTCCGTTGGACAACCATTGATCTGAAAGTGGACACGTGGTGCCAGATCTGGAACTCCAGGTACGGAGCACTTCAGAGGAAAGAAGAGGGTGAAAGCGTCAAAGTCTTGAAGGAGATCTGGATTTTTGATTGAGAAGGGAGCCAAAGGACCATTTATCTAGTTGAAAAGACTAAATTCCTGAAGTGGGAGCAAATCCGTCGATTTAGAAGGATGCATGGTAGACAATCTGCCATTTCGGAAAAATTTCTTTGAAAGAAATGAGAGGTTGAGAACTGAAACTCCCAAAGGCCAGACTCGCGAAGGAAATCGTATTCGTGCATCTGAAGTGACATGTGTCAACAAATATTCCACTCCAGAAGATATCTACTAAGGAGGAAAAGAGAGTTGAGAGTTGAAACTCCCGAGGGTCGGAGAGTTGGAATCAATCGTAGTCATTGGTTTGGAAGAGATCTACGTCCCGACAGATCATAGAGGTCTGGGAAGGCACATGAAATACAGGAAAGGAGGATATATAGAATCCGTTGATCACGGATCATCACTGAAAGTGAGAGATCGACAGACAAGATGGATTGTTTGGCCAAAACTTGCTCTATTGTTAAAAATCTGAGAGCGGGCTGCAATTTATACCACTGTTTTAACAAAGTGATACGTGACAGTTGGAGGTGAATTGTGGGGAAAAAAGTGGGTTGGCCTAAAACCACTCTTGTCCACGCCCGCAATCACATATTTCCATGAGGTCATAGCCCAGGGTATTAAGAAGGAAAGGGCTAATGAAAAAGGGGCTAGTGTCTGAAACTTGGAGTTGTGGAAGCGCACAGGAATAGCTTGCGGGTATCACATGACCTGTGCCTTAGGAAAGAAGGGGGCCCATGTATAATTGTTTTGGGTTCAATAAGGATACCTAAGGGTCGATCTGACTCAGAAGGAAAAAATATCCTAAAACCAGAGGTCGTGCATCCCCGAGGAGAGAAGGGGGGGGGTCTGCATCAATATGGATGTGTAATTTTGCATATGTACATTCTTGGACATGCATATAACATGTTGGTGAACTTAGAATAGTTTGCTATAATGAAATAATGTTTGAGTATGACTAAAGGATGGATTATGTATTATGTGGATGTTGTTGTTGTGTATAATTTCCATAGAGGTGAAGACCCATGAGGATGGCAGGAATGGTGATCAACATGATGAAGGGGGAATTCTGTGAGCTTCTACAAATATTAGTTGGTCAGACAACAACAAGTAGGTTGGTAATAACTAGAGAGGTATGCATTTAGTTTCTATTGATGCATACATGTTGAAGGGGATCGAGGTAAGGATTCCCTTAGTTAATTTTCAGTATTTAAATTTATATGTAATGGACGAAGGCCTGGAGTGTGTAAGTGTTGTTGATGCTAGAATGCACTTAGATAAAATGTCAATTGCATATTATGTTATGAGTGGTTATGGGATCATAACCAGGTTAATTCAGGAGACATACTCCTTATATAACAATGAATAAACATAGAGCCATGAGTGACAACCCAAGAGGTTGAAGGTATCACTTGAATCTATGATGGTAAGGTAAAAGAAGGAATTTCAGTTAATTCTATGCAGATAGCAAAAGAGAAGTGGAGAGTACAAGAAAACCTCAAGTACTAAAGTATTCCATCGGGAAAGGGCTGAAGAAATTCAGTCTCGGAGAGTAACTGGATGTTGAAGAATCCAGAGTCTATAAAACAACTTGGTGTGGAATTTGATTCATCCAAGTACAAGATTAGGTTGGTTGGACCCAGGAAATTAACGAAAGTTGAAGGTTAATATCAACTTATTTTGGGACTATAAATGCAAAGGCAACCACGAGTGATTTGGCTAGAAAGTGCTCAGGACAAAAATAGTTGTGTACAATGACTATAATGAGAGCATAAGAAGATTTAGGAACCCGGGAATAATTGAAGACTTCTGGGTTCAGCGAGGAAAATTTGCACATGGGAAAGAAGTTGTTGGAATTTTTGTGGCAACAAGTATGTTACGACTCGTTGAGTCAGCCAGAGGAAAGAATGATTTTCTGTTTGCAAGTGTTGTTGGTGATGTTGTTGCCTAAGGAGTGAAGCAACAAGGAGTTGAAGTGTTGGTTATAAGTTTGATAAAAGAAGCATGAAATATTCTACTGCCATCAGACTTTCATGTAGTATAAAATTTATTAATGGTAGTCATGTAGGTGGGATTTTTTATCACTCTTTTTTCATAATTGTTGAAAGGAAATTTTGGTAAGAATTTCCTCAGCCAGAGTTATTTTATAAAATCACATGATTATATTATTGAATGCATACCACTGGATGTGGTAAAGGATGGAGGCCTGTATTAATTCAAAGCTTCTTAGCTTTGAATTCACACACTGACATATGAGAATGTCATGTTAATTTGGTTATGGGGTGATAACCAAAGAATTTAAAGATACAAACTGGTTATAGGAATGAATGCTAGTAAGCTAGTCATGTATGAGACCAGGACATGGTTGGATATGGAAAGGTACGGATATGGAAAGGTTATGAGCCACACATTTACTAAAAACATTCCTACCTTTAAATAAAACTTGGACTGCAACCTTTTTTCTAACACTAATGAACACCATAGAATTATATTCTTGGTGTAGTGTTCGGGTCGAAAAGGAAGGAATCCAATTAATTGGGAATACAATAGAAGGTGTGTGGAGAATGTGGCAACACAATGGCTAGAATTCCAACTTATGTATGGTGAGATACATGATTGATATGAAGAGCATTATGTAATTCAATACAAGTGTGCACTGAATAAATATGCATTGAGAGTTGTACTCATGTCTAGTAAGGGGCAGAGTTGCACTCATACATGATGGAATTGTATACTTAAATGCACTTCGCTGAATGCATTTTGTAAGTACATGCATATATATTTTTGGCATGAAAACAATTATACTAATGGCTGAAATGTTGCTAACTCATGAAGTTGAGAACATTGCAGGAACTATTAAACATTGCAACAGGAAAGTTGCAAGCCAGGTAGTCACAGGAATAGAGACTATAGCAAATTTTATGTTCAGAAAATTGAAATAATAAACTTATTGTTATTAATTATGAACATGTGTATGCATAGAATGATGAGTCAATCTATTTCGTTAAATTGTTTGGTAATTGTGATTGAATTTCTAGGTGCAGGCAATTCTAAGATCATTGCATAAGGTGTTGTACATGTTGAATTATGATGTACACAAAATACTGACAATTTGTTGGCAGTATGCAAGATGAAGTCTTGTAGGAAATTGGTATGCAGTTTGGTGCCTGTGGAAAATCACAAGGATGGCTGCATTAATAATTTGGCAACAACCAAGAAGAATTATGAAATGGAATTTCATGTTTTGGGGAAAATTTTGAATTAAGTTGGAGTTCCTAAATGATTTAATTTATGTTTTCTCATGATAACTACATGTGGGTGATGCAGATGATATGATGTTGATTAAAGTTAGAATGTTGATTACAAAGAGTAGCTCGAGAAGATGTTGATTGGAGACCTCTGAGGGCAGTTGGAACTCTTCGAGCCACGATTCTCTCAGACTTCCAGTCCGGCCTGTTGCTGAAGCCCAAGGAAAGGGAGGTTTAGCACCCCATGGACTGTGTAACAATGAAGGTGTACACTCCTGGGGTGGGACAGGAATGTGGGTAATGAGAGACTGTTGGTTGGAGTGTTGATGAGTTTTGGTACCTTGGCCTAGACCATGTTGATGTGGAAGTCTTCTCAATCAAAAGATAAGTACAATTCTCTATATATTGTATGTTTTGTATGTTGTATACAGGTTATAATGTTATTAAAATTGTTTGTATATACATATGTATCTATATCTATATCTATATATATTGCATATACGTTTGCATTACCTGCATTCATGACTGTACATAATGTGTTTTATATTTCATTGATTAAGAAATTTATACCTGATGCTAATCATGTTAGTGATTGGAATGTGATTCAAGTGGAGCAAGAAGGTGTCTTGCAAGTGCATCCGGTGCGCAAATTGGACCGAAAGAGAAAACAGCTCCAGAATTGAGCCATATGGATTGTAAAGGTTCAGTGTACCTGGTACGGTCTTGAGGACATGACATGGGAGCATGAGGGTGCTATGCGTGAAGAATACCCACATCTTTTTGAATATTTTGGAAAATCGTGTTGATGTTCTGTAAAGAGTTGCACTGAGGACAGTGAAAAAATAAGGGGAGGGGATTTTAATACCCCAAGGACGAGCCCCAGTGATATTTATGAATTGTAATTATGTTTATAGGCTGGTGAGGAAAGTGAATATAAGCTGGTGCGATTATGTGTTTATTAGGCCGGAGAGACTAGGTGTTAAAGGCCATAAGCCTGATTTTGTATATGTAATTATGCGGATAATTAATAAAATATAAACATCGTTGCATGCATACCAACCACAAAGAAAGAGTGATGGGAGACTAAGCTTCCACATGATTGGGTAAGGAAGGAGGCTAAGTGTGTGGGCCTAGGGGCTAAGCTAGGTGGCTTACCTCTAAAGGGGATAATAATTTATTATTATTTCCTAAAAGGCTAAGGTGGTCAATTGACCAAGTGTTGTCCCAAGTTCCTGGGAAAGGAATGTATGAAAAATGGAGTGCATGCAGCTCCAGGAAGACAAATGTCCACCTGGGTGCATGCAGTTAAAGCTGCAGAAGTCAACCATGTTGGGGGTTCGCTGCCCATTATGTCACCCTCCGCCTGAGTTCGCTAGGATCAGGAGCATTTGAACCATTGGCCTCTACGTATTCCCTCAACATAACCTGACACATATGAGAAACTAGAGGGAAGGGAAAAAGTTGACTTGTGTGTCCCGTGAACCAATGTTTATCCACACTGCAAATCTGAGTTCACGTATGAACCCGTTTTCCCTTTGCACTTGACCTCTGTGTTTTGTCCTCTATTCACGCATCCTGAACCTAGTGAGAACCCGTGGACTAAGATGTGTTTTCTATGAAATCTGAGCACCTAAAGTATGTCTGTGTTGTGTGTGTGTCATAGATGTTGGTTGTTGTGGCCATGCAATTCCTGGACTGAGTGTGTCTTGTTGTCGTATGTTCCTTGCTGAGCCTTACGATTGTCCTCCTTGTGCTAGAACAGAGTTGAAGAAGCAGGTTGCAGGCCTATGTGCAACACTCTCTCCTGGAGAGAGAGGTGGTTGTGGTTGAAGAAGCAGGTTGTCAGGCCTGTGATTGACTCTCTCCAGGTGAGAGAGTGCACGGAGGAAATGAGAACACCTGGAAGGGGTCCTGTAGCTGCCACAGAGCTAATAGAATTATGGTCCGACCTGTTGCTGAAGCCCAAGGCAAGGGAGGTTTAGCAATTGAAGGACTATCCGGTGTGATAGTGAAGGTGTATACTCTTGGGGTGGGACATGCATGTGGGGAATGAGAGTCTATGATTATGGATGTGTATGTTTTTCCGCAAGTATATCTGTGTGGCATAGCCTAATAGTTAAAGGATAAGTTAAGGTTGTGTCGGTAGAATTACCTGGTCTTTGGAGGGCTAGGGATGTTACAATATGGTATTAGAGAATGGTTACAACACTGAGCCTGGATGGTCCATGTTAGTGGAAGTTGAAGAAAAAGTTTCGAAAAGAATTGTTGTTGAAGTAGACAAAATTCGAGTTTTGACCCATGGTTTCAATGCTGAGCCTGGATGGGTTGGATAAGTGGTCATTGGACCTGAGGTTTAAGGTGGAAATTGTGTCTGGAGAAACCAATTTCGAACCTCAGAACATTCATGAGTGCCAAGAGGTTACCTTGGTTGTGTTAAGAAGCTCAGGAGGAGTAGTGGTATTGTAAAACCACGACAGAAGTGGTGTTGGACCACAGAGTAACGTGCGAATTGGTGAGGTAACAAATAAGTTTCAATTGTTTCTCTCATGTGAGTTGTGAGTGCAAGGAGTGCACAAAAAGAACTCTGTGTTGAGTTCAAAGAGAGATAGAGTCACTGAGAACTCTATTAGGCTTTGCCAGGCGAGCATCGAGCGAGTGCAAGCGTGCACAGACATAAATCTTTGTCGAGTTCAAGGAGAAGAGTATAAGAGGAAGATACTCACAGAGCTGTTAAACACTTTGTAGAAAACACTTAGCAAGGTGTGCTTTGATAAAAAGGTTTCCAAGAGGGCACAAAGTTTTCTTTTGAAAGGAAATAGAAGGGTCGAGACCCTTAGGATACTGAGTAACTCAAAAATCTCATAAGAGACAACACAAGGAGTGCGTGGGAGATGGACTCATTCTAAGTCCTAAATCTCAGAAGAGATAACACTTACATGAGCGAAGACGAGACCCGATAGACAGACTCGAAGGAGGAGCAAAGGCCAAAGCCTTTGAATACTTAGAAAATCTTCTAAGTCAAAAGAGATCTGAACTGTTGGAGGTAGATCTTAGTCGTCCATTTAGAAGCATCGTCAAGATTGTGAGATCGACGGTCACCTCACATTGCGATTATTGAAGGTGCTCGAGATTTATGAAGTCGAGGACGGGCCACAATCCAAACCACATTTTTGGAGAAAGGACGCATGTAGGCTCAAGGTGAATTGCGGGATGAAAAGTAGTTTGGTCTCAAACCACCTTTGAGCATGCCCGCAATTGCATTTTTGTGTGAGGTCACCGCCCAAGGTCACCTCCAAGGAGGAGCCTAGACTGTTAGATCAAATTTCAGTAGAACAAAGGAAGTGCAAAGGAGAGGAATAGATCCCATCCGTTGGGTCTGAGCATGAAGGACCAACAACCATTGGATCCTGAGGTAAGCGCACGAGACTTAACCCTTGTGTGCATAGGAGAGTGGACTTGTCAAATTCCTGAAGTCCTGAAGTGATTTGGGACCATCCATTGTCCAGGTTGACAGGTGGTGAAAGATCCATAACTCTGGAGCGAACCACTTCAGAATTTTGTGGCTGGGGAAGATACGAAAATATCTGAAGCCGAAGTGTCGAAGCCACTTATGATCGTTGATTGTGCACGAGGGTATGTGTCAACAGATCGTGAACTATAGGAGAAAACACTCTAGGAGAACGCAAAGGATTAAAGTTTGAAATCGTCGAATCCCGAATAGACGAAGCAGTTGAGAACCGTTGATCTAGGTTGGACAGGTGTCACCAGATCATGAACTTCGGAGAATCGTACTCCGGGGTTTTTGTGAAGTTGTGTTTCAGAATGTTTCGAAGCGCCGAAGCCCGAAACGTCTAAGGGCCATTGATCTGAAGGAAGTAACATGGATCATTGATCTGCGATGAGACACGTGGAATACATAGACTCACTCCGTTGGACAGCCATTGATCTGAAAGTGGATGCATGACACCAGATATGGAACTCTGGGTACAGAGCACTCTAGAGGAAAGCAGAGGGTGAAAGCGCTGAAGTTTTGAGGAATATCTTGATATTTAATCGAGAAGGGAGCTGAATGACCATTGATCTGGTTGAAAATACTAAATTCCTGAGGTGGGGGAAGAGCCGTCGATTTAGAAGGACGCGTGGAAGTCGATCTACCATTTCGAAGAAATCTCTCTGGAAGAAACGAGAGGTTGAGAATTGAAACTCCCGAAGGCCCAACTCACAGAGGAAATCGTAGCCGCACATCTGAAGTGACAGGTGTCAGAAGATCTTCCACTCTGAAAGATAGCTACTGAGGAGGAAGCAAGAGTTGAGAGTTGAAACTCCCAAGGGCCAGAGAGCCAGAATCAATCATAGCCATTGGTTTGGAAGAGAGCTACGTGATGATAGATCATGGAGGTATGTGAATGCACATGAAAGACATGAAAGGAGAATAGATAGTATTTGTTGATCACGTATCATCGCCAAAATCGAGAGATCGACGGATGAGCTGGATTGTGGGGCCAGAACTTGGTCGGATGTTAAAAATCTGAGAGCAGACCACAATTTATACCACGGTTTTAACAAAGTGATATGTGGCAGCTGGAGGTGAATTGTGGGGTGAAAATCGGGTTGGCCTAAAACCACTCTTTCCCATGCCCACAATCACAAATTTCCATGAGGTCATAGCCCACAGTCTTAGGAATGAAAGGGCTAATGAAAAAGGGGCTAGCGCTTGAAACTTGGAGTTTTGGAATCACTCAGGAATAACTCGCGGGTATCACAGGACTTGTGCCTAAGGAAAGAAGGGGGCCTGTGTATAATTGTTTTGGGTTCAATAAGGAGCCCGAAGGGTCAATCCGACTCAGAAGGAACAAATATCCTAAAACCGAAGGTCATGCAACCCCAAGGAGAGCAAGAGGGGGTCTGCATCAATATGGATGTGTAATTTTTCATATGTACATGCTTGGACATGCATATAAAATGCTGGTGAACTTATAATAGTTTGACATTATGAAATAATATTTAAGTATGAATAAAGGATATATTATGTATTATGTGGATGTTGTTGTTGCATATAATTTTCGTCGTGGTGAAGACCCATGAGGATGGCAGGAATGGTGATCAACATGATGAAGGGGTAAGTCTGTGAGCTTATGCAAATATCAGTTGGTCAGACAACAACAAGTAGGTTGGTAACAAAAAGGGAGGTATGCATTTAGTTTCTATTGATGCACAATGTTGAAGGGGATCGAGGTAAGGATTCCCTCAGTTAATTTTCAGTATTTAAATTGATATGTAATGGCCTAAGGCCTGGAGTGTCTGAGTGTTGTTGATGCTAGAATGCATTTAGAGAAAATGTCAGTTGCATATTATGTTATGATTGGTTATGGGATCATAACCAGGTTAATTTAGGAGACATAATATTTATATAACAATGAATAACCATAAATTCATGAGTGACAACCCAAGAGGTTGGAGGTATCACTTGAATCTATGATGGTAAGGAAAAAGAAGGAATTTCAGTTAATTCTATGCAGCTAGCAAAAGAGAAGCGGAGAGTACAAGAAAACCTCAAGTACTAAATTATTTCGTTGGGAAGGGGCTGAAGAAGTTCAGTCCTGAAGAGTAACTAGATGTTGAAGAATCTAGAGTCTATAAAACAAATTGGTGTGCAATTTGATTAATCCAAGTACGAGATTAGGTTAGTTGGACCCAGGAAATTAACGAAAGATGAAGGTTAATATCAACTTATTTTGGGACTATAAATGCAAAGGCAGCCAAGACTGATTTGGCTAGAAAGTTCTCAGGACAAAAATAGTCGTGTACAGTGACGACAATGAGAGCAGAAGAATATACAGGAACCCGGGAAGAATTGAATACTTCTGGGTTCAACAAGGAAAAGTTGCACATGGGAAAGAAGTTGCTGCAATTTTTGTGGCAGCAAGTATGTTACGACTTGTTGAGTCAGCTAGAGGAAAGAATGCTTGCGTGTTTGCAAGTGTTGTTGGTGTTGTTGTTGCATAAGGAGTGAAGTAACAACGAGTTGAAGTGTTGGTTATAAGTTTGATAAAATAAGCATGAAAGATTCTACTGCCATCAGAATTTCAGGTAGTATAAAATTTATTAATGACAGTCATGCAGGTATGAGTTTTTATCACTCTTTTTGCATAATTGTTGAAAGGAAATTTTGGTAAGAATTTCCTTAGCCAGAGTTATTTTATAAAATCACATGATTATATTATTGAATGCATACCACTAGATGTGGTAAAGGCTAGAGGCCTGCCTTAATTCAAAGCTTCATATCTTTGAATGCACACACTGACATATGAGAATGTCATGTTAATTTGGTTATGGGGTAATAACCAAAGAATTAAAAGATAAGAACTGGTTATAGGAATGAATGCTAGTAAGCTAGTCATGTATGAGACCAGGACATGGCTGGATATGGAAAGGTATGGATATGGAAAGGTTATGAGCCACACAGGTACTAGAAATATTCCTACCTTTAAATAAAACTTGGACTGCAACCTTTTTTCTAACACTAATGAACACCAAAGAATTATATTCTTGGTGTAGTGTTTGGGTCGAAAAGGAAGGCATCCAATTAATTGGGAAGATAATAGAAGGTGTGTGGAGAATGTGGCAACACATTGGCTAGAATTCCAACTTATGGATGGTGAGATACACGACTGAGGTGAAGAGCATTATGTAATTCAATACAAGGGTGCACTGAATAAATAAGCATTGAGAGTTGTACTCATGTCTAGTAAGGGGCATAGTTGCACTCATACATGATGGAATTGTTTACTTAAATGCACTTGGCTGAATGTGTTTTGTAAGTACATGCATATATGTTTTTGGGATGGAAATAATTATACTAGTGGCTGAAATGTTGCTAACTCATGAAGTTGAGAACATTGCAGGAACTATTAAACATTGCAACAGGAAAGTTGAAAGCCAGGTAGTCACAAGAATAGAGACTACAGAAAATTTTATGTTTAGAAAATTCAAATAATAAACTTATTGTTATTAATTATGAACATGCATATGAATAGAATGATGATTCATTCTATTTGGTTAAATTGTTTGGTAATTGTGATTGAATTTCTAGGTGCGGGCAATTCTAATATCATTGCATAAGGTGTTGTACATGTTGAATTATGATGTACAAAAAATACTGACAATTTTTTTGCAGTATGCAAGATGAAGTCTTGCAAGAAATTGGTATGCAGTTTGGTGCTTGTGGAAAATCACAAGGATGGATGCATTCATAATTTGGCAACAACCAAGAAGAATTATGAAATGGAATTTCCTGTTTTGGGGAAAACGTTGAATTCCTTTTTGAACTAAGTTGGAGTTCCTAAATGAATTCTTTTATGTTTTCTCACGATAATTGCATGTGGGTGAGGTAGATGAGATGATGTTGATTAAAGTTAGAATGTTGATTACAAAGAGTAGCTCGAGAAGATGCTTATTGGAGACCTACGAGGGAAGTTAGAACTCCTTGAGCCACAGTGCTCTAAGACTTCTGGTCTGGCCTATTGTTGAAGCCCAAGGAAAGGGAGGTGTAGCAGTCGATGGACTGTGTAATAGTGAAGGTGTACACTCCTGGGGTGGGACAGGCATGTGGGGAATGGGAGAATGTTGGTTGGAGTGATGCTGAGGTTTTTTTGGTTGGAGTGTTGCTGAGGTTTGGTACGTTGGCCTAGACCATGTTGATGTGGATGTCTTCTCAATCAAAAGATAAGTACAATTCTCTATTTATTGTATGTTGTGTATGTTGTATATAGGTTATAATGTTATTAAAATTGTTTGTATATACATACATACATACATATATATATATATATTGCATATACATTTCCGTTACCTGCATCCATGATTGTACATAATGTGTTTCATATTTCATTGCTTAATAAATATATACCTGATGCTAATCATGTTATTGATTGGAATGTGATTCAGGTGGAGCAAGAAGGTGTCTTACAAGTGCATCCGATGCACATATTGTACCGAAAGAGAAAACAGCTCTGGAATCGAGCCATAGGGCTTGTAAAGGTCCAGTGGACCTGGTACGGTCCCGAGGATGCGACATGGGAGCATGAGGGTGCTATGCGGGAAAAACAATCACATCTTTTTGAATATTTTGGGAAATCTTGTTGATTTTGTGGAAAGAGTTGCACTAAGGACAGTGCAAAAATAAGGGGAGGGGATTGTAATACCCCAAGGATGAGACCCAGTTGTATTTATGAATTGTAATTATGTTTATAGGCTGGTGATCCAAGTGAATATAAGGTGGTGGGATTATGTGTTTATTAGGCCGGAGATCCTAGGTGTTAAAGGCCAGAAGCCTGATTTTGTGTATGTAATTATGCATATCTTTAATAAAATATAAACATAGCTTTGTGCAGACCGACCACGAAGAAAGAGTGATGGGGGACTAAGCATCCACAAGGTTGGGTAAGGGAGGAGGCTAGGTTTGTGGGCCTAGGGGATAAGTTAGGGGGCTTACCTCTAAAGGGGATAATAATTTATTATTATTTCTTAAAAGGCTAAGGTGGTCAATTGACCAAGTGTTGTCCAGGAAGACAAATGTCGACTTGGGTGCATGCAGTTAAAGATGTAGAAGTTAGCCGTGTTGGGGGTTCGATGCCCATTCTGTCACCCTCTGCCTGAGTTCACTGGGATCAGAGGCATCTGAACCGTTGGCCTTTGCATCTTACCTCGACATAACCTGACACATCTAAGAAACTAGAGGGAAGGGAAAAATATGACCTGTGTGTCTTGTGAACCAAGGTTTATCCACATTGCAAATCCAAGTTCGCATTTGAACTTGTTTTGCCTCTGCACTTGACCTCTATGTTTTTTCCTCTGGTCATGCATCCTGAACCCAGTGAGAACCTGTGGACTAAGCTGTGTTTTATGTAAAACATGAGCATCCTGAATATGTCTGTGTCGTGTGTGTGTCATAGTTGTTGGTTGTTGTGGCCATGCAGTTCCTGGATTGAGTGTGGCTTGCTGTCATCTGTTCCTTGTTGAGCCTTGCAGTTGTCCTCCTTGTGTTGGAACCAAGTTGAAGAATCAGGTTGTCAAGCCTGTGTGCAACACTCTCTCCAGGTGAGAGAGGTGGTTGTTGTTGAAGAAGCAGGTTGTTAGACCTATGAGAGAATCTCTCCAGGTGAGAGAGTGCATGGAGGAAATGAGAACTCCTGGAAGGGGTCCTATAGCTTCCATAGAGCTCAGAGAATTACAGTCTAGCCTGTTGTTGAAGCCCAAGACAAGGGAGGTTTAGCAGCTGAAGGACTGTCCAGTGTGACAATGAAGGTGTATACTCATGGGGTGGGACAGGCATTTGGGGAATGAGAGTCTGTGAGCAGTGGGCATAAGTGGCTCCTAGGAGAGAATCCATCTTCATAAACTGTGTGTCTTCCTGTTGACCTTTCCTAGCCTAGGGTTCCCTTTCCCGGTGGAGCTTAGTCCCAGCTCGGGGGTGACCTATTGTTGAGAGTGATGAGCAACGTGGTCTATGGCTGGGAGGTTCATGGAAGGTCTGCACGCAGTTGGTGGTCTTCTAATAAAAGATAAGTACCACTCTTATGTTCATTTACATGAGGTGTAATGGTACAGATGTTGTAATTGATCAGTATTTCATGTGTATGTTGTATATGTTGCATGTGTAGGCTTACTATTATTTCCGGATTATTATGTTATATATACGTAGAATAGTCATTCTATGTTTATATGGATGTGTATGTTTTTATGCAAGTATCTCTATGTGGCATAGCCCAGTAGTTAAAGGATAAGTTAAGGTTGTGTTGGTAGCATTACCCGATCTTTGGAGGGTCGGGGATGTTACACTCTTCCTAGAGAAGTATTTGAGTATCTCAAATATAAATTGGGGGTGGTATCTATTCCATACAATCACTAAATCACTAAAAGAGGAGCATAATCTCAGGGGGAGTTGCAAAAACAATAAGGTTGTTGTTTGTAGAGAATAAAATGAAGGGTACAATGAAAGTGGGATAATATACCTTTTCCATTGATATCAAAGGGTGAGAGTACATAGAAAGGGGGGTATTTGTAGAAAAAGAGACTTGCAAGAAGCAGAGGAGTACCAAAATAACTAAGTGTTTCCATCAATGACAAAGGGTGAGATTGTTGGAAATTGTGTTGTCATTGATGTCAAAGGTAGACATAACTGTGACAATCATGGTAAACTTTTTTCATCGAGGTTAAAGAAGCATACCAATGAAGTTGAACCAGACAAAGGACCCCCACTGTTCATCGATGAGCTTATGTGCGTGAATATGACTATACATTGTTGATTTTTTGAAAGAGTTTTGTGTTTACCCTGAAGGTGAAGTGATTGTGTGTGAAATAGATTCATGGTTGCATAAGAATAACAAGAATATGAGCGATAGAAACCTGGAAAAATCCCATTGTAGGTATGAAAAACAATGGAGGAGCCAAATTTAAAGTCCAAGGGAACATAGGGTTTATAATGAAAACAAGAGGTAAGAAAGTTTGAATGAGAGAGGAGGAGCTATGGAATCCTATGCAAAGAGTTAACTTTTATCATGGAAAATCGTGAACCTGGAACTGGATAAATCCTAACCATTGATCATTCATAAATCAATGACTAAGATCAAAGGATTTTGGATTGATACCTGGTGAGAGAGATCATATGCCACATCAACACCATGTGTCCAGTAATATGAGTGCCACATCAGAGGGAGTCATGTTAGTACCACACCAATTCCATAACAAGAAGCTTTGTATATGCCATGTGCAGTGCCACATGTCATGACATGTACTAATGCCATGTCATCGAATAAACATGTAGAATAATTCCACGTGGAAGCCACCTCATTTGCAACATCAACACAATGGATCAGAACAGTCAAATTTAGGTGAATGTATAGAAGAATAATAAAGTTACCATGGCCCATGGTGAGATTTCAAAAAATTGACAAAGTATTAAGACAAACATGGATTTTCACAGAGAGGCGGAGAATAGGAAGTATGTGAAGAAATAATGAAATGAGCACGAACCACAGATCCATGGTGAGATCTAAAAAATTGACTAAGTATCAAGACATCGCGAAGTTAATGAAGTATATTGGGTCAATGAGCATGGCGTAGAAGTGTCACAATGTCTCATGCAACATGGTGAATTATAAGAAATTTTCTAACTATGAGGAATAAGTTGGACGGGGTTGCAAATATAGACAAGTGAATCGGGAAAATACCTTAGACCCATGATAAAATTATTGGAAAATTTTCTAAGTATGGGTGCAAAATAAGTGTGGCGGAATGTGAAGGTGTATTTTGGAGGCTATGGAAGTTTGAATGCAAATCCCTTAGACCTGCAATGAAATTCTTGGAATTTTTTTTACGTATGGTTGCAAAATAAGTGAGGCGAAACACAAGGGTGTATTTTGGAGGTTGCAAAAGTTTTAATGGAAGAAATGGTGGCCTTAGACCCATGGTGAAATGTTTTGATGGATGATATTGAATCAGAGTCTAGATTGGATGACTGATAAGTGTCGAGGTCATGTCGAGTGTTCTAGAAATAAAATATCTATGCTTGACATTTAATCCAAGGATCGATCAGACGATCATTTTTCATTGTCGTTGCATGGTGTTTTTTGGTGGATAGTAAATAGAGCAATAGTAAAGATTAAATCTGAAGGAATGATCATACATCTACAAAGAAATGAGGCTCATGCATTGCATTTTTATATTTAGTGAATGAGATCAATGATGGACACTCAATTAGAAGGAATATCCGACAATTATTGAGTATTGAGTGATATGCTATGTGTTCCAAGACTCAGTGGTACCTATATGATTATAAGAGATCAATGGATGAGAATTGATCAGGAACCAGATCCAATGGGTGCAAATAAATGAGATCATTTGTTTGTTGTATTAGATAGTGAGAAGATTGATGGTCGATATTAGATCAAAGACAGATCAAACAATGGTTGAGTGTTGAGGTTGTGTTGCATGTTTTGATGGGTAGAGAATAGACTAACGACCATGATCAATTCAAGGGAATTCATTTTACGAATGATCGGAGTTAAGTTTTATTCTTTGTTTAGTGACCAGATAACATATGAATTAAGAGAAAATTGGGACCAATTTTGAAGGATTCATGAAGTCCAAATTTTAAGAAAGATCCAAGTGATCTAGATCAGATCTCATGAGAAATATTTTTTCTTGTGGAAAAAACCTTGGGTGTATGCTCTATATAAATAACGATTCTCAAATCCAAGTCAAAGAATAAAGGTGAAGGGTGAGCAAGTGGAGTGAGTGTGGATCATGTGAAAAGAAGATTTGAGGCTTTGAGGTTCGAGGATGCAAAAGAATGAAATAAATATAATGTAATCATCTAAGTTTGGATGGGAGGTGCAAGGTGTAAGGAACTTCTGAAATCAAGAAGATTGTGAACTAGAGGAATGCAGTGTGACAGTAGAGACAAAGCAACATTTTCATGCAAGTGAAGGTTTGAGGGAAAGAGAATATTTGACATTATTGACAGATTAAAAAGATTGGTGTCTGCAGTAGGTTGGTTCCTACATATTGTAGAGTTGGTACTCAGATAATGAGATTGGTGTCTCCTACAGGTTGGTTCTTGCAAATATTTCATATGTAGGTTGGTTCCTATAGGCAGTACTGAGTTCATTCTCAACTAAGGGATTGGTGACTCCTGCAGGTTGGTGCCTGCAAACATTGTAACAATAGGTTGTTTCCTACATGATTTTATAAAATAATTGTTTTTTGGTTTTGTCTTATTTTGGTTTCCATGTTAAATCTGTGTGTACTATTGATTGTATGGTTTTTTGATTATCATTAATAGTTATAGTTGGTAAAGTAACACATTGATAAATATTAAAAGAAAAGAAAATGTAGTCTTATAATGATTTACCCCCCTCTTAGTATAAATAAGTGTGCCAATAGTTTGTGTGTGTGTGTCTGTTCCTAAAAATAAATCTATGTGAATTAGGGATGATGATGACAACGAGCATAAGAGAGTAATAAAAACAACTAAAAGAAAAAAAATTAATTCATAAACTACATATGCAAATCTCTATAATTAAATTTTGTGGAGTTTTTTCTTTATAGAGGAAAAACATAGGTCACTCTTTGGTGCCTCTCATAATTTAGTACACATAATCAATCCTATACCACTTCCTTAGTTATCTAGCTCACATATCCTCCTATGCAACCTTCTCGATTTTCTCCAAGATACTGTTCTCATCATTCCTGTAGTCATAATATGAACTAGCATCATTTCACTTGTAAATATCATAGCTAGATCTCCTCTACTTCGTCTCAAGGGGGATTATCGAATAACTCTTTGAGGACGGGGAGGAATTTTGTTTCCCCAAAGTATATGTAGATAGGGCCCTTGTTGGTGGCGCTAGGAACATAAACTTCACTCCCTTCCAAGTTCGTCATCTTGGCCCCTACTTTGTCATAATTAAGATTACCATGCAATACAACTAGAGCTTCCTAGTTCCCCTTTTTCCTAATGAACATGAAAGGAACCCTCGTGGATTTATTAATTATAATACTTTGTGAACCTCAACAATGACCTAAGTCCCATATTAAATATTTAATAGAACTTAATAAGAACATTTGGAAAAAATCCTGATGATCCATAAGCTTCACTAGCATGCCTTATCGCTAAATATTAAGCATTCCCTTAGCCTTGTCTTGATCCTCCATGATATCGTCACTTGTATACTTACAAAGAATCTCATGTTTCTTCTTCTCCACAACCATGTGCTCAATTTTTTTCTCATTCGGAAGGGGAACATGGGAAAAAAACTCTTACTCTCTCTATTGTTGGTTTCCCTTGTCCTGCTCTCCCATTTCTTCCGCCACATCCTCCTCTTTCTCAAATAGGAATTACTTAAAAACAATTACCTCCCCGCTCTTGACTGTCAACCTGAATTCCATCTTGATAGACTCGATCCTCTGCCACCTCCTTAGTTCTCTAGCGGACATCTCCTCCTTCAAGGGATGCTCAAATTTCTCCAAGATACCATCGTTGACACCCTTTATCCATAATAACTGACATCGATTCACTTATGAATATCATACCTATAACTACTCTTATTTTCCTTGGGGGGATTATCTAATATCTCCTTGACATTGGGAAGGAATTTCGCAATCCCACTTGTAAAATTGGTTGTTGGAAGATTGTAACATGCCATATTTCAACAACCAATTATACAAGTGGGGCTGGGAAATTCCTCCCTGACATCAAACATGTTTTCAATAAGTTCCACAAGGTGAAGAAGAGGAGGTATAGGTATTATATTTACAAGAAAATTGATGCTAAGTTATTATGGCTATAGGGATGATGAGGATGGTGTCTTGGAAAAATTCAAGAGACCCACAAATGAGGAGATGGCATCTAGAGTGACTAGGGAGTGTAAGAGGATCAATTCTATCAAGAGGGAGGTTAGGTTGATGGTCAAGAGTGTGGAGGTCACAACCATTAAGTTGGTCCTATTTGAGGAAGAGGAGGATGTGGTAGAAAAAATGGGAGATAAGGACAAGGGAAACCAACAATAGAGAGAGTGAGAGTTTGTTATCCATGTGACCCTTCTAGATGAGAAAATGATCGAGTGCATGGTTTTGGAGAAACAAGAGATTCTTATTAAATAAATGAGTGAGGATCTCATGTAGGAGTAGGTCTAGGCCAAGGAAATGCTTAATATTCAATGATAAGGCATGCTCATGAAGCTTATGTATCAACATTTTTTTTTCAAATGTGATTATTGACTCCTATTAAATATACAATATGGGGCTTAGGTCATTCTTGAGGTTGAAAAAATATTATAATTATGACATCCACCACGTTTCCTTTCTTGTTGATTAGGAAAAAGGGGCACTAGGAATGCTTGTTCATAGAGCTTGGTAATAATAATTATTATAAAGTAAGGGCCAAGATGATAGACTTGGAAGAGAATGAATTTGATGTGCCTAGTGTCACTAACAAGGGCCTTGGTTGTTGGGTTGTTATATTTTTTGCAGTGATAAAACAATCATTTGACTGTATAGTCAAGGTGGATCCACTCGGTGAACGATTGAATGATGAGTTGAGTTAAGTCGAAGGTAGAAGTGATCAAATAGGAAAGTAGAAGTCGAAGTAGTCGATGGGGAATTCGAAGGTTAGACAACAAGAGATTGAATGGAAACCAACTTAATACTAATTGGAGGTTGACTGATAATCCAATTGAAGTCGATTGGAAATTGGGATAGACAAACTTGTAGCTTGCATAGATTTTGTTTTTCTTGGAAGTAATTTCGTCCACATCTTGTACACGATATACTCACCGACAATAAAGAATTTTATCCTACTATTGCAAGAATTTGAAGGGACAATAGAGTTATATTTCATTGAATTCTCCACTGGAGTTGGCCATTAAAATATAGAACAAATTTACTCCACAATAGTCATCCATGTTGGTGAAATTTATTGGCCTTAGGCCTACCATTTATGGATAAAAAAAAATCAACAATCCTCTATCGCTTGAATGTATATCCTACAACCACCTTCATGCATCATTATCATCTCTAATTTGATAATAGATATTTTGATATGATGGTACAAGAGAGTAGCCGTCCTCATCCATGATTTTGCAATCAAGGAAACTTAGTAGAGGTTTAAATCCTCCTTGATTGATAGAGCAACTACACTAAGCAATGGCCACTTTCATGGTGGTTTTATCGAGCAGGAACAACAAACACTAAGCACTTGGCACTTTGGCTATATAACATTTATATACATTATCAGATGTTTATCCACATATTCTTAAAGGAGTATATGCTTCTATATAAAATGTCTTAAATTTTCTTTAATATAGTCATAAATATTTTGCAATGTGGTTATGACGGTTTGTTGTTAGAAATTTGAGTGTGAATTGGGTATTTTTTTTCTTAAGAATATTATTGTTTTTAATTTAATCATTTTTTTTACTATAATATTATGAGAAAGAGTGTGAAAGATTGAAACAATATTAATAAGTTATTTGACCTCGCAAGATCATGAGAAACAGTGTGAAATCTTGAAATAATTTTAATAAGCTACTAAACCTTAGAAGATCATGAAAAAGAGTATGAACCCCTGAAATAATGCCAATTAGCCATTTCTCCTGATGTTTTAGGTTGAAAAGAAAATGATAATAAAATTTGTGCATAATGTTGCTTAGTGAAGTGAGCAATGTGAAAAAAACAAAACAAAAAACAAAAATAAAACAAAAACTTAAGTGTCCTGGTGTAAAACACTACATAGAGGATTAGATAGTTAAATATAGGCATATGCTATGTACTAAATGATAACCAACTATGTATAAAAAACCCATGTAATGTATTAATCACTATTCAAAATATTATTGAAGTGAAAAGATGAAGTGTTCCAAGTTCACTAAGTATAGTTAAGTGTGGAAATTATAATTTATTTTTTTTAATTTAATATGACATGAAAAAACATTATTTGTTCCAAATACATACCTAAACAAGTGAAAAGATGAAGTGTTCCAAGTTCACTAAGTATAATTAGGTGTGGAAATTATAATTTAATATGGCATGCAAACACATTATTTATTCCAAATACATGCCCAAACATCACATCCATGAAGAAGTGAGGGGGAATTGTATTGTGGAAGATGTGAACTTTGACATGACTTCATAAAGAAGTGAGGGGGAATTGTATTGTGGAAGATGTGAAATTTGGCATGAATTTATTGAAATTATGGTTAGAAATTAATGTTGTGATTTTCTAAGTATTTTATCCTCTATAATAAGCAACTTAGAACATGGTTGTCTTTTATCTACTATAAGAAGTATTTTAGAACATGGTTTGGAAAACACTTTTCTTAGATAACTATACGACAACACCACTTTTTTGAAGGAATAAATAAGATGACATCACTTCTACCAATGGGTACATATATGTCATAGTACTTGCGGGAAATTCATTCTTTGACATGTTGAATTCCGTAATTTTTTTCCTTCCAAAATTAACATGTAAAAACACTCTCATCACATGATGAATTAACAACATTATTATTTTTTTTTTTTTGAAATCTTTTAGTCAAATAAAATATTAATTTATAATATCATCCATATTGATATAATAATCTAAATTCTAGTTAAAATGTAATCATATGTTTCTTTAATATTTTAAACATAAAACCTTTTAATTGTAATATATATCCTCTTTATTTAACTCAAATTACACTATGAATTTCATCCACAAGTCTCATTTCAAACCTATGTAATAACTACATCACACAAAATCATCACAATGGGGATCACTAAGTCAAAGAGGTCAAAACCCTTGACTCTATATCAAATAAGAACTCTATGTCAAATAAGAAGACGCTTTGAAAGTGTGTACATTGTTTGAGTGTTCAAACACTTAAGGATTTTTCTATGTATATTTGAGATAAGAGAAATCATTTTTCACAATCGTAGAATGTTTTCTTACATATTTAAATAATTGGAATGGGGACAATATTACTCAAAACTTGAACAACAACAACGTCATATAATTAAGATGTTATTGTTGATCCCTTCTCACACCACATGTGCCTGAACTTATCTTTCCTTGACCTTCACATGTTTTCGTCATTTCGTGTTAACACTATGTGGTATATTAATTCTACTTTTCATACAAGTAGCTTTTAGTCTCACTCAATCTTACGTAAGATTTTACCCCATTCTAACCTAATATGGTGCAATTTTTTTTTCTTACAGTGACATTTTAACTATATCAACATTTTCAAGAAATTTTACAAGAGGTTTATCTTACTTACATGTTAAACGTCTGCGAGATATTGATTACTCAACAACAAGAGTATCTTATAGACCCATTAAGGGTATCACATGTCACTTATAAGGAATTGAACTTAGATGGGGAGGATAACAATCATTCCTCTCAACCACCCAAGATATATCCAATGGACACAATCTCGATAGACTTGTCAATGTTAGTTTGCGAAATTTCATTATATAATGCACCATATAAACAACATAGTTGTATATTCATGCTCAATATAAGTAAATAGAAACTCAATAAATTATATAAGAAATAAAAATAAAAATAAATCTTTTATGGTTCTATTTATTATTATTATTATTATTTAGTGTGTAACTAGTGGACATATAAATTATATTAAAAACAATGCATGCATGAAGATTGTGAACACACATAAACCTAAAGCAATTAGCCATTGGGGAATGATTTCTACTAGTAATTCCTATGTCTCTCTTCATTAAGTAACATGCCACATAAATCATTAAATTTGAGATACATGGGTTAGCTATAACAATCAAATTTGTTGCGTCTCTAAAATGCATTGTGATGCAGGAGCATCATTGGCAAGTGCGCGAAGTAAGAGCTATCAACATCTTAGAATATGTACGGGAGCTCAACGCTGGCAGTTACGACAAATATTTTGAAGACCACCTTAACTCAACGCCAAAATTAATCTTTTGAGGCACGCTCGAACTCAGCGCTAGAAAAATCCTTTGAGACATGCTTGAACAATTATGAGCAAAGTGGGATATTCCACTCCAGCTCTGGAATGTGACTGGTCCAAGATAGCCATAGATTAGGTTTTGAAGTAGAAAATTAGTTAGGGGGAACCCTAAGAACCCTCTGTGATAAATAGAGATTTTGTGCGCCCAAATGAGACTAGTTAGGATTGAAAATTTGTAGCAAGGAGGTAGTTGCAAGTTAGGAGGAGATTCTGAGTTTTCAGTTTTTGTTTTTTTTTATCATAGTTTTAATCGTTTTCACTTTGGAATATAATAGAAGAAAATTACCTCAATGCATGGTGCAGACACTGTTTGCAATTCTCTGTTATTGTGTTTTCATGAATGAATGAATGAATTCGTTATGGGTGAATAGAACTGTGAATGTTAAGATAAGTTTCAATTGTTTCTCTTCTTTTGAGTGGTGCAAGGTGTGCACATAGAACACAAGGAGTGCAATAACATAATTTGTTTTGATCTTGAAGCTCAGAAGAGATAACACGGAAGTTTCCCTTTGCAAGGAGTGCAAAGAGACTGGTGCAAGGCGTGCACAGTCGTCCACAAGAATTTGAACCTTGTGAAAATATTTGGTGCAAGGAGTGCACAGATCCGAGATTCGACTAAGTGTCGAAGGGTCGAAGAATCAGGACAAAGGAGCGCCAGGAGAGTAGGAAGCATTTATTTTCATAAATCCTTCGAATATGAGTTATTGAATTCTCTGAAACGCAAGGAGTGCGCGGGAATTTGAAATCCTCTTAAGGACAAAGATCAGAAGGGATAACACCTTCCATAAGTGTTGGAGAATTCTAAGATTCAGACTCATTGGAGGAGCAAAGGTTCGAAACCTTTGAACAATTAGAAAATCTTCTAAGTCAGAGAGAACAAAAGCTCAGGAGGAGGAGAGACAATGGTTGTTGGATCACAGAGCAAGGATCAACAACCATCTGATTCAAGTCAAGGTGCATGAGATTTAATGCTTCGCACACATAGGAGAGGGCACTCACGAAATCCGATTTCGCGATTCAATCTAAGTCATCGGATCGACGAGAGATATGGACCATTTCTAAGGGAGGAGATATCGGAAGTTCGGAAGTCAGAATAAGGGAGGTAAGGAACCTCACAACAATGCAAAATTTGAATCCACGAATTAATCATAACTGTCGAATCATAGGGGAGTGTGGACCATCGATATAATGCAAGCGAAGCTTGGGAGTTCGGGTTTCGACAGGACGAGGAAGCAAACTTCACGAGGTGCGAAGTCGCGAATCGTGAAATCATGAGACGCTCAAAGGATTAGCCCACGGTCATAGCGGAGGGTCACATCGGTAAAGGAGAGTAGAGGGGATAACATGTGTTAGGCTCTTGTCGAGATTTCAGAGGTCAGGAGAGTCGGGGTGAATCATAGGCAAAGGCCCAACACGCGAAGTCGCAATGCGCCTCCCGATTAGGAAACTGGTCATAGACTTGGTCACGGGAAGAGAGGGGCTAGTAAACGCTAGGCTCTTGTCGGGATTTCATAGGTTGGAAGAGTCGGGGGTGACTCACATGCAAAGGCACGATACGCGAAATCACGAAGCACCTTTTGAGTTAGGCGAGTGGTCATATCGTGGTCACAAGAAGGAAGTGGCTCAACCAAAGAAGAGCTAGCACGTAGTTAATGTGGAAGTTGAATAGAGTTCAAGAAAGAACCTGCGGGCTTCATACGACCCGCGCTTTAGGTGAAAGGACATGTGTAAGTGATTTTGGGGTCTAACAGAGGCCAAAGGAGTCAATCTAACTTAGTTTCTTGATCGATCCTAGATCAGGAGGTCGCGTAGACATTAGCAAAGAAGGGGGGTTTGCATCAAGTGGTATTCAAGCTGAAATTTTTCTTGCTGACAGAAGGCAAATGGGAGGAGACAAAAGAACTCAAATTTGTACTCTGTGTGTGACAGACAGTCAACACAATGCCACCGAGGAGACGATTGGAGCCACCTTTGGCCAATCGAGCTGTAGAAAGAGAGATGCAAGAACTTCGTGCAAGATTAGAGGCAATGGAGGCAACACAGAGATGAGCACCTGATGCTGGAGACGTCAGTGATGCAGAGAGAGAAGAAGCCATGGGCGAGAATGTTGCCGAAGAAGCTACAGGATAGGATGTTGGCGAAGAACGCTTTTTGAGAGCAGTTGCTAGATTGGGAGGCAGAGCCAAGATAGAGGTCCCAATGTATGAAGGAAATTTATATCCTGAAGAGCTGCTGGATTGGATAACATCCATGGGCAAACACTTTGACTATGAAGAGGTCAATGAAGAGGAAAAAGTGAAACAAACTGTCACTAGGCTAAAAGGACACGCAGCGTTGTGGTGGGATGAATTGCAGGCTGAGAGGAGAAGCAAAGGAAAACATAAGATAAAGAGTTGGGACATAATGGTAGCCAAGCTAAAGGCTAAGTTCATGCCCAAAGATTATCAAATCAATCTGTTCAGGAAGATGCAAAACCTAAGACAGAAGGGGATGACATTTAAGGAGTACACAGAGGATTTCTATAGGCTGAACATCATAACTGGACAAAGGGAGAGAGATGAAGAAAAAGTTTCCAAATATATAAATGGCTTGAGATATGAAATCCAGGATGATCTCAACATGATGTCAGTAAGGACAGCGGAGGGTGCTTATCAGTTTGCACTGAAGGAAGAGGAGAAGTTGGCCAGAAAGAAAATCCAACGAGGAAGAGGTAAAATCCCAACCCCAAACAAAAGAAAGGGAGTTAACCATGACGAGGCACATAAGTCTAATGACGAGGCTGAGAAACAACACAGTCACTCGGAAAGAGGAGGAAGTTCCCGAGGAAGACAGGGTGGTGGAAAAAGTTCTTCTATAGGAAGAGGAAGAAGAGGAGGAGGAGAAGTGAGGTGATATGCCTATGGAAAGACATGACACATGCCTTGGGAATTTCCCAAGAAAAAGAAAGAAGGAGGAGGTGAAGCTCACATTTCATAAGCATAGAGAGGATATGAAGTAGAAGGAGCAGAGGATGGAAGATCCATGATGTTGAGAAAGGTTCTCTTAAAACCAGAGGTAGAAGTTGAGAAGCAGGCGCAGAGGAACATTCTCTTTAGAACGACTTGCAAGACTAAGGACAAAGTATGCAAGGTGATAATTGACAGTGGGAGCACTAATAACTTAGTATCCACAGAGATGGTGGAGAAATTGGAGCTAGAGACAACTACACATTCGAAGCCATACAAAGTCTCATGGTTGTAGAAAGGACACCAGGTAATGGTTACTAAACAATGCTTGGTTGAATTTAAGATATGAGGATAGAGAGATGAAATTCTATGTGATGTAATTCCCATGGATGTATGCCATATTTTGTTGGGAATACCGTGGCATTTTGACAGGAATGTCATTCATGATGGGAGGGAGAATACATACACCTTAGAGAATAATGGTAGAATGCACATGTTGCTGCCAATAGAGGAAAAGAAAGCGAAAGAGGAAGCCAACACAATAATAATTCTCATGAGTGGGAAGGAACTCCTGAAAGAAGTCAAGAGTCATGAGGTGATGCAGTTCGTTGTGGTGAGGAAGCCCAGAGTCATCCTTACAAGCACTACAATGGATGATTTGCCTGAAGAAGTTCAGGAATTGCTGGATAATTTTGCTGACATAGTGGTGGATGGGTTGCCTAATTCATTTCCACCCATCAGAAGTATCAGTCACCATATTGACTTGATACCAGGAGCAAGTCTGCCAAACAAAGAAGCATACAGATTGACACCTCAAGAGAATGAGGAAGTGAAGAACCAAGTCCAGGAATTTTTAGACAAGGGTTTGGTCAGAGAGTGCTTGAGTCCATGTACAGTACCAAATGTGTTGATTCCAAAGAAAGATGGAACATGGAGAATGTGTACAGACTCAAGAGCCATTAACAAGATCACCATCAGGTATAGATTTCCTTTGCCGAGAATGGATGATTTAATGGATTGTTTAAGTGGAGCAAATTTCTTTTCTAAAATAGATTTGAAAAGTGGATATCACTAGATTAGGATGAGGGAAGGTGATGAGTGGAAAACAACCTTTAAGACAAATGAAGGTTTGTATAAGTGGCTTGTTATGCCATTTGGCTTAACAAATGCCCCAAGTACTTTTATGAGACTGATGAATGAAATACTGAAAGATTTCATTGGCAAGTTTGTGGTTGTATATCTGGATGATATATTGATCTTTAGCGAGAGTAAAGAGGATCAGTTGAGACACCTGACGCTAGTGCTGAGGAGACTACAACAGGAGAATTTGTTGATAAATCTGACGAAGTCCTCTTTTATGAAGACGAAACTCATTTACTTGAGTTTTGTGATCTCTTCAAATGAACTGAATATGGATCCAGAGAAGGTGAAAGCGATCAAAGAATGGTTGTCATCAGGGAGCATGCTTGAGGTAAGGAGCTTCCATGGATTAGCAAGCTTCTGTAGGAAGTTCATCAGAGACTTCAGTGGAAATTGTGCGCCAATGATGGATACAGTGAAGAAGAAGCACACGTCTTTTAAATGGATGGAGGAATGACGCCGACTATGCCCCTGCCTCGGCCACAGTCTCTGCGTTTACCTCCCGATCTTAACGGATCGTTCTAATTTCACCTTCGAGTTGAAGTGTCTCCTTCGATTCCTCACTAGAATCTCTTCCCGACAGAATTTTTGGGTTTTAGGGTTTTGCGATTCCCATTGTCGAGAACCTCAGTCTTCTCGATTCCCCGATCTCCGATATTCCGATTTGCCTAAACGAATTTAACTTCACTTAGCCCCCTGGGCTATACCTTTGGTCCACATGACCTTCCCTTATATGACCACAATCCCTTTCGGGTTTTCGCAACTCAAGCGCCTGACCTCTGGGTCTCTCGACTCCCGAATTGCTGATTCTTGAAGTGCCGAAATGACCTTGCCTTTCGGGATTTTCCCTGAACTCCTAGATTGTTGCCACGTGTCCCCTCAAGATGGACGGTCCTTGTCGCTTCATGATTTCGGGTTTTGAAACACCAAAATGCCTATGGGTTCTTTCCCTCGAAATTCCTGAAGTTCTGATTCCCAACCTCCTATATGATGAAATGACGTCAGCTGGCCCCACAATGGAGCTTTCCACCTTGTCGGGGTTTTGGACTTCGTAGTTCCAAAATGTGCATGCTTCCTGTCTTCAGGATTCGCAAAACGTCGAATCCTGAAATTCCAATGGACTCTCCTATCAGAATTTTTTTCGAATTCTCAGATTTCCACCACACGTCCTCCTATGATGGACGTTCCTTGATCATTTCATGATTTCATGAAATCAAACATTGATGTCCTCCTGTCCTCTTGAACCCCGAAGTCCCGACATGCAAAATGCCGACAGGCTCTTCATCGTCGCCACGTGTCTCAATTGACGGACGATCCTAATTCAGTCTCGGGATTTTGCGACTTGCGATTCTCTGAAGTTGCGGTTTCTCTGTCAACTCAAAACCCCAGTAGCCGAAATATCGACGGGTTCTTGGTCTCCGCCACGTGTCTCAACAGATGGACGGTCCAGATCAAAATCGGGATTTTCACTATGAAGTGACCCGATCTCCTGTCCTCGAGACTTCCGATATCCCAATGTCTTTCGGGACCTTCACTCTGCTTGCGAGAGTTTAACCCTCGTGCAACTCCTGTCAGATCCCACGAATGACGGATATCTAAGTGAGGATCTGACGGCTCATGATCTCCTAAGCTTGAACCTTGGAAACAGTCATAACCTCCTTGCTTCTCTGTCAGATCAGACGGCTGGTGAGATTTCACAAATTCTCTACGAAGAATTTTGACCGTCCGTCTCTTCCCTTCGACGACTTCACAGGTTCGAATCCTCCCGAGGTTTTCCACGACTTCGAGTCTTTCAAGAACTCTTGCACGCACTCCTTGCGACAAACCTTCAAACACTTCAGTGTTGAACACCTTCGACTCCGCGCACTCCTTGCAGTAGCAGTCCTTCAACAATTCATTCAGGTTACAAACCCCTAAAGCTTCATTCGGATTGCGCACACTTTGCACAGATCTTGTGCCTAACTACACCCTTGAGGAAATGAGAACAAAAACTAACCTATCTGAGATTTCAAAGACAAAACCTCTGAACCCTTTTTGTCAACACACTCCTTGCGGACAATTCAACTGCACTCCTTGCAGGAACTCTCTCTTAGATAGAGAAACAATTGAAACTCATTCCTTTACCCTTTCCTCTCAGATTTCAAACATTCAACAAGAAATCATTCATACATAGCATAAAAGCAATTGCATGACAGAAAGAGTAAAACATTCAGAAATGCATACACAAAGAATATTTGAACACCATGAGTCTGAATCAAAGCCTTCTTGTATTAATCCATAACTTCTATACATGGATTTCTTCTACACAACTCTCTGCTTCTTCTCTTCTATGCTCTTTGCTCTCAATTGGCATATTTTATTTTATTTTACAATACACAATGAGGGTGTCTATATCCCATTTCCCTCCACTCCTAAAACTGTCTAATCTGAGAATTCAAAGCTACCTACTAACATAAATGCCTTCTTAGTCCTTCAGACAAGAGCGGGTCGCTCAAGGTCTGATTACAATCTATAAGTATGCCTCTCCTTAACTATTACATTTATGTTTGGTGCATCCATCTTCAAAAGTTTTTAAACAATTTATCATGTGTCCAAAATGTGTTGGCGCTTGCCCCACGCTCGCTTGACGTTGGCGATGCTCCTGCATCATACTCCATCACTTGAAAATTTTCATGGGCTCCTGTCCATGAGCTCTCTCATGGTCTGTCCATGCTTCTTAATCTCTACTTCATTCTCCCAGCTGGCATCTTTAACTGGATTTCCTTTCCACTTGACCAAGTATTCAAAGTATTGTTTTCTTATGGTCTTCTTGCTAATTCTTTTGTCTAGTATGATTTCCATCTGTGGCTTCTCTGCAACAGGCATCTTCTTTGTCCACTGGATCTCTGGTTATTCATCACTTGTTCCTGCTTCCTCAGTTTTGTATGGGTACACATCTGAGACATTGAATATCGGAGAAATTTCGATCCCATCGGGTAATTCAATATCATAAGCATTTGCCCCAAATTTCTTCAAGACCTTACATGGTCTGATCTTCTTCATCTTCATTTTGTTATATGTCCCCTTCGGGAACCTTTCCTTTCTCATATGTGCCAGGATCAAATCACCAACCTCAAATTGAAGTTGTCTCCTGTGTTGATCTGCTCCGCGCTTATATTCTTGGCTCGAGTTCTGTAAACGCTCCTTCACCTAGATGTGAAGTTCTTTCATCGCCTCTGCAAAATCTTCTACACTAGTGCTCCTAGTCGCAATCTATTCTGAATCCCTCAATTCATAAATTCCTCTCGGCTGCATGCCATAAACAATTTGAAATGGACTTTGTCTTGTGCTTCTGTTGATTGAATCATTATAAGCAAATTCTGCCTGTGGTAATATGTTGTCCCACTGGCTGTGGTGTTGTATCACCAAGCTCCTCAGCAAGTCTCCTAAACTCCTGTTCACGACTTCTGTCTGTCCATCCGTCTGAGGATGATAAGCTGAACTGAACGATAAATTTGTTCCCAGCTTTTGCCATAAGGTTCTCCAGAAGTGTCCCACGAACTTAGTGTCTCGATCTGAAACTATGCTCCTTGGTAAGTCGTGAAGTCGAATGACTTATTTGAAAAATAGATTCGCAATGTGAGTTGCATCACTGGTTTTCTGACATGGTATCAAGTGTGTCATTTTGGAAAATCTATCCACTACCACAAAGATTGAGTCAAACCCTCTTTGTGTTCTTGGAAACCCCAATATGAAATCCATGTTGACTGCATCCCACGACCTCTCAAGTATTGGCAATGGTTGATAAAATCCTGCATTTTGTCTCTTTCCCTTTGAATGCTGGCAAATTCTGCATCTGTCCACAAATCTCTTGACGTCTGCTCGCATTCCCGGCCAAAAATATGACTCATTCAATTTTGCGAATGTCTTGTTGTGACCGAAATGTCTGACCAATCCTCCACTATGTTTCTCCTTCAGCAAATTCTCCCTCATGGAGCATTTTGGAATGCAAAGTTGATTACCTTTAAATAGTAATCCTTCTTGGATCATGTATTATGTCCATTGAAATCTGTCCCTGAGAATTTGATTCTAAGCTGCTTCATACGCCTCCTTAAAATCTGGATCATCTCTGTACATGTTCCTGAGATCATCAAAACCCAGTGTTTTGAATTTGAACTCCTGCAACAACAAACATTTCCTGCTCAAAGCATCAACAACCTTGTTAGCAGTTCCAGAAATATGCTTAATTACAAAAGTAAAGTTCTGCATGTATTCAACCCATTTTACATGTCTTTGATTCAACTTTTCCTGTTGAGTCACAAACTGCAGTGCATGATTGTCACTGTATAATACAAACTCCTTCGGGATCAAGTAATGTCTCCATTTCTTTAATGCTTGAATAATAGCATAAAACTCCTTGTCATACGTGAAGTATTTCACCTTTAATTCGTTCAACTTCTCGTTGAAGTATTCTATCGGCCTATCTTCTTGACTCAAGACTGCCCCTATTGTAAATCCACTTGCATCGCATTTCACTTGAAATGTCTTTTGGAAATCAGGCAACACCAAGATTGGTTGTTCTGTGATTTTCCTCTTCAACAGATTAAAACTCTTCTCAGCCTCTTCTATCCAGTGAAAATATTTGTGTCTCTTCTTCACTGTGTCCATCATCGGTGCACTAATCCCACTGAAATTCCTGATGAAATTCTCGTAGAAACTAGCCAATCCATGAAAACTTCTCACCTCAAATATACTCTTCGGTGATGGCCAATTCTTGATCACCTCCACCTTATCCGGATCCATCCTCAATTTATCTGCAAAAATAAAAAAAACCCAAATAGATGAGTTTTGTCTTCATGAATGAGGATTTCTTCATGTTTATCAGTAGCTTCTCTTGCTGTAATCTCTTCATCACTATAACTAAGTGTTTTAGATGCTCTGCCTCTATTTTACTGAAGATCAATATGTCATCCAGATACACAATGACAAATTTTCAGATGAATTCCTTCAGGACTTCGTTCATAAACCTCATGAAGGTACTTGGCATGTTCATTAAACCAAATGGCATAACAAGCCATTCATACAACCCTTAGTTAGTCTTGAAGGCTGTCTTCCATTCATCACCTTCTCTCATACGAATCTGGTGATATCCACTTTTCAAATCAATCTTCGAAAAAAAATTTGCTCCACTTAAGCAATCAATCAGATCATCCATCCTTGGCAATGGAAATCTATACCTGATGGTTATCTTGTTGATTTCCCTTGAATCAATACACATCCTCTAGCCTCCGTCTTTCTTTGGACTGAGTATTGTCAGAACAACACATGAACTCAAGCTTTCTCTAACCAACCCTTTGTCCAACAAATCCTGGAATTGTCTCTTGACCTCTTCATTCTCCTACGGTGTTAATATGTACGCTGCTTTGTTTGGTAAACTGGCTCTAGGTATGAGATCAATATGATGACTCACACTTCTAATTGGTGGCAACGAACGAGGTAGTTCGTCCACTACTATGTCAGCGAAATCTTCCAGCAGTTCCTGAACCTCTTCTGGTAAATCATCTACACTTGTGCTGGTTAAAACAATCGTTGGCTTCATGACCACAATGAATTGTGGTTCCTCCTTTTTCTTAACCTCTATAAGAAGTTCCTTCCCGCTCATGAGAAGTACAATGTTTCTTACTTCAGGTTTCACCTCCTTATCTTTGATTGGAAGCAACATGTGAGTTCTCCCATTCTTCTCTAGAGTGTATGTGTTCATTCTCCCATCATGAATCACATTTCTGTCATATTGCCATAGTCTACCCAATAATAGATGACAAACATCCATGGGAATAACATCACAAAGTATCTTATCATTATATCCTCCTATCTTAAATTCAACTAAACATTGTTTAGTGACATTTACCTGATGTCCTTTTTGTAGCTATGAAACTCTATATGGACTTGGATGTTCAATCGTCTCCAGCTCCATCTTTTCTACCATCTCCGTTGAAATGAGATTATCCATGCTACCACTGTCCAAAATGACCTTGCATACCCTGTCCTGGGTTTTGCAAGTAGTCCGAAAAAGTCTGTTTCTTTGGACTGAACTCCACCTCCTTCTCTGGTGTCCAAAGAGATTTTCGCATCATCATCGATCTTCCACCTTCAGCACCTTCTGCCTCAACATTCCACCTCTGTGCTTCAGAAATGTGAGCCTCACCACCTTCTTTCTTCTTATCTGGACATTCATAAGATTTGTGTCCATTCTTTCCACATGTGAAGAACTTTATTACTCCACCTCTTCCTCTTCCTCTACCTCTAGTATAAGGAAAAATGTTTCCATCTGCATACTGAGTTCTCTGTTTGGTATGATGCCCTCTCTGCGAACTTCCACCTCTCTCAGTATGAGTCTGAGGTTTTTTTCCGTCTTCTTTGTGTTTCAGATTTCTACCCAGGGCAACTGATTTGCCTCTGGCTTGACTTCTGCCTCGGCCTCTGACCTTGCTTTCGGCTAAGCTTCTCTTCAACTTTTAGAGCCATCTGATAAGCATCTCCACTGTTCGGATGGTCATCATGCTCATCTCATCCTGAATGTCGTATCTCAGGCCATTCATGTACCTGACAACCTTTTGATCATCACTTTCCCGATGACCTGCCCTGATGTTCAGCCTGTAGAATTCTTCAATATATTCCTTCACTATCATCAGCTTCTGTCTCAAATTTTTCATTCTTCGAAACAAAGTAATCTGGTAATCCCTGGGAATGAATTTTTCCTTCATCTTCGCAATCATCCTATCCCAACTCTTGATTTTTTTCTTGCCTTTGCAACATCTGTCAGCTTGTAGTTCATCCCACCACAATGTTGCATGTCCTTTCAATCTTGTGACAACATGTTTGACCTTCTTGTCTTCCTCGACATCTTCATAGTCAAAATAAGTGTCCAGAGCTCTAATCCAGTCTAGAAGCTCTTCAGCATCCAGGTTTCCCTCATAAATTGGGATGTCCATTTTTTCCCTATCACCCATCCTTACGACAACTCTAATCAAGCGTTCATTTGCGGCATCTTCCACTAAAATTTCTTCTTCTTCATGTTCAAATTCATTTTCACTTTCAGAATCACTAAGATCCCCAACACTGACTGTGCGCCTCTGTGCTGTCTCCATGTCCTCAAGTCTGGCGCATAAATCATGCATTTCTCTTGCCATGGCTGGGTTAGGCATCTGCCTACCTCTTCTTCTTGGCATCATGGTAAATCTTCCTTTTCCTTGCTACAAAAATAAAATAAAACTTTTTGGGCTCTGATACCAAACCTGACGCCGACTATGCCCCTGCCTCGGCCATAGTCTCTGCGCTGACGTCCCGGTCTTAACGGATCGTTATAATTTCACCTTCGAGCCAAAGTAACTCCTTCGATTCCTCACTATAATCTCTTCCCAACAGAATTTTTGGGTTTCGGGGTTTTGCGATTCCCGTTGTCGAGAACCTCAATCTTCTTGATTCCCCGATCTCCGATATGCCGATTTTCCTAAACGGATTTAAATTCACTTAGCCCCATGGGCTATACCTTTGGTCCACATGACCTTCCCTTATATGACCGCAATCCCTTTCAAGTTTTCGCGACTCAAGAGCCCGACCTCTGGGTCTCTCGACTCCCAAATTGCCGATTCCCGAAGTGCCGAAATGACCTTTCCTTTTGGGATTTTCCCTGAACTCCTAGATTGTTTCCACGTGTCCCCTCAAGATGGACGATCCTCATCGCTTCGCGATTTTGGGTTTTGAAACACCGAAATGCCTATGGGTTCTTTCCCTTGGAACTCCCGAAGTTCCGATTCCTGACCTCCTATATGATGAAATGATGTCAGCTGGCCCCACAACAGAGCTTTCCACCTTGTCGGGGTTTCAGAATTCGTAGTTCCGAAATGTGCGTGCTTCCTGTCTTCAAGATTTGCGAAACGCTGAATCCCGAAATGCCGATGGACTCTCCTATCGGGATTTTTTTTCCGAATTCTTGGATTTTCACCACGCGTCCTCCTATGATGGACGGTCCTCGATCATTTCACGATTTCATGAAATCAAACACCGATGTCCTCCTATCCTCTTGAACCCCGAAGTCCCGACATGAAAAATGCCGACGGGCTCTTGATCTTCACCACGTGTCTCAACTGACGGATGGTCCTAATTCAGTCTCAGGATTTCGCGACATGCGATTCTCCGAAGTCACAGTTTCTCTGTCAACTCAAAACCCCGGTAGCTGAAATACCGACGGGTTCTTGATCTCTGCCACATGTCTCAACAGATGGACGGTCCAGATCAAAATCGATATTTTCACTATGAAGTGACCCGATCTCCTGTCCTCGAGACTTCTGATGTCCCGAATTCAAAAAACCTGATATCCCGACGTCTTTCAAGACCTTCACTCTGCTTGCGAGAGTTTAACCCTCGTGCAACTCCTGTCATATCCCATGACTGACGGATATCTAAGTGAGGATCCGACGACTCATGATCTCCTAATCTTGAACCTTGGAAACAATCGTAACCTCCTTGCTTCTCTATCAGATCGGACAACTGGCGGGATTTCGCAAATTCTCTACGAAGAATTTTGACTGTCCGTCTCTTCCCTTCGATGATTTTGTAGGTTTGAATCCTCCTGAGGTTTTCCATGACTTTGAGTCTTTCAAGGACTCCTGCACGCACTCCTTGCGACAAACCTTCAAACACTTCAGTGTTGAACAACTTTGACTCCACGCACTCCTTGCAGCAACAATCCTTCAACAATTCATTCAGGTTACAAACCCCTAAAGCTGCAGTCAGCCTGCGCACACTTTGCACAACTCCTGTGCCTAACTGCACCCTTGAGGAAATGAGAACAAAAGCTAACCTATCTGAGATTTCAGAGACAAAACCTCTGAACCCTTTTTGTCAACGCACTCCTTGCGGAAAATTCAACTGCACTCCTTGCAGGAACTCTCGCTCAGATAGAGAAACAATTGAAACTCATTCCTTTACCCTTTCCTCTCAGATTTCAAACATTCAACAAGAAATCATTCATACATAGCATAAAGGCAATTGCATGACAGAAAGAGTAAAACATTCAGAAATGCATACACAGAGAATATTTGAACACCATGAGTCTGAATCAAAGCCTTCTTGTATTAATCCAGAACTTATGTACATGGATTTCTTCTGCACAGCTCTTTGCTTCTTCTCTTCTATGCTCTCTGCTCTCAATTGACATCTTTTTTTTTTTTTTACAATACATAATGAGGGTGTCTATATCTCGTTTCCCTCCACTCCTAAAACTGTCTAATCTGAGAATTCAAAGCTACCTACTAACATAAATGCCTTCTTAGTCCTTCAGATGAGAGAGGGTCACTCAAGGTCTGATTACAATCTATAAGTACGCCTCTCCTTAACTATTACATTTACGTTTGGCACATCCATCTTCAAAAGTTGTTAAACAATTTATCATGTGTCCAAAATGTGTTGGCGCTTGCCCCACGCTCGCTTGACATTGGTGATGCTCATGCATCAAGGAAGCCGAGAGGAGCTTCAATATACTGAAGGAGAAAATAACAGAATGACCAATTCTTGTTTTGCCAAATTTTGAAAAGACATTTCAGGGGAGATGTGATGCAAGTGGAGTTGCAATTGGAGCAGTTTTGAGCCAGGATAATAGACTTGTTGCCTATTTCAGTGAGAAACTGAATGAAACCAAGAGAAAATACTCCACGTATGATAAGGAGTTTTACGCCATAATTCAAGCCTTGAAGAAGTGGATACGTTACTTTGTCCCACGAGAATTTGTCTTGTATACCGATAACTAGACTTTACAATTCATATCTAGACAGGAAAAATTGAATCAGAGGCATGCAAAATGGATTGAGTTTATGTAGAATTTTATTTTTTTCATAAAACATATTGTTGGGAATGATAACAAGGTTTTTGATGCATTGAGTAGGAGATGCTTGATTCTGCAAGAATTTCAGGTGAAGACCTTGGGGTTTGAACACCTTAAGGACATGTATTGTGATGATACAGATTTTAAGGAAGAATATGAAGCATGTGCAAACCCTGTGCTGAGAGACCGAATCCAGTGGACATAGTACATGATTCAAGAGGGATTGATGTTCAAGGGAAATCAGTTGTGCATACCAAAATGCTCAATGAGGGATAACCTTTTGAAGGAAAAGCATAGTGGAGGATTGGTTGGACATTTTGGCCATGATAAAATGTTTGCACAGTTGAGCAGTTCATACCATTGGCTAGGTATGAGAACAAAAGTGATAAAGTTTGTGAACAGATGTAGAATATGCCAACATGCAAAAGGAAAAAGACAGAACATTGGATTGTATCAACCATTGCCAATACCGGAGAGGCCTTGGGATGCAATAAGCATGGATTTTGTGTTGGGACTACCAAGAACGCAAAGAGGGTTTGATTCCATATTTGTGGTGGTGGATAGATTTTCAAATATGGCACACTTTATCCCATGCCAGAAGACTAGTGATGCAACACATGTTGCAAATATTTTTTTCCAGGAAGTTGTAAGAGTTCATGGCCTACCCAGAAGCATTGTCTCGGATAGAGACACGGAATTTGTTGGTCAATTTTGGAGAACACTGTGGAAGAAGTTGGGGACATATTTTTCCTTTAGCTCAACTTATCACCCTCGGACAGATGGACAGACTGAGGTGGTAAACAAAAGTTTGGGAAACTTATTGAGGAGTTTGGTCACTGAAAATCATAACCAGTGGGATCAGATTCTGCCACAAGCAGAATTTGCATATAATGACTCACCAAACAGGAGCACTGGAAAGATCCCATTCAAAATTTTGTATGGAATGAAACCTAGGGGAGTATCTGAGTTGAGAGACTTGGAACAGAGTGAGATCAGGAGCGCTGGATCAAAATACTTTGTTGCGGAAATGCATAAGCTCCATAGCCATATCAGAGGATAGTTGCAGAGTTCTAGCCATGAGTACAAGTGCAGAGCTGATCAACATCACAGAGAACTTCAATTTGAAGTAGGAGATCAGGTTCTAGCACATCTCAGGAAAGAAAGGTTCCCCAGGGGAACATATAACAAGTTAAAAATGAATAAGATAGGACAATGTAAGATCTTGAGGAAGTTTGATGCAAATGCCTATAAGATTGAGTTGCCAGATGATGTGGGCATATCGCCCATATTCAACATTTTAGACCTGTATCCTTATAGGAAAGATGACATAGGGAGATCAAAATATCAAGAGAGGATTTAGTGGGAGAAACAAATGCCTATAGCAGAAAAACCACAGATGGAGAAGATTGTTGATCAGAGGATTGGAAAGAAGACCAGAAGGAAGACCTATTTTGAGTATCTGGTCAAGTGGAAGGGACACCCAATAGAATATGTCAGTTGGGAAAATGAAGCTGTTATCTAGAAGCATGGAAAGTCAATGCAGGATCTCATGGATAGGAGTCCATGAATTTTTTCCAAGTGGAGTATCATGTAGGAGCATCATTGGCAAGCACGTGGAGCAAGACCTATCAACATTTGGGAATCTGTACGGGAGCTCAACGCTAGCAGTTACGACAGATATTTTGAAGACCGCCTTAACTCAGTGCCAGAATTAATCTTTTAAGGCACACTCAAACTCAGTGCCAGAAAAAACCTTTGAGACACACTTGAACAATTACAAGCGAAGTGGGATATTCCACTTCAGCTCTAGAATGAAACTGGTCCAAGATAGTCGTAGATTAGGTTTTGATGTAGACAAGTAGTCATGGGGAACCCTAAAAACCCTCTATTATAAATAGAGATTTTGTGCGCCCAAATGAGGCTAGTTAGAATTGAAAATTTGTAGCAAGGAGGTAGCTGCAAGTTAGTAGGAGATTCTGAGTTTTCATATTTTTTTTTTATCACCATTGTAATCATTTTCACTTTGGAATATAACAGAAGAAAATTGCCTCAATGCATGGTGCAGACATTGTTTGCAATTCTCTATTATTGTGTTTTCATGAATGAATGAATGAATTCGTTATGAATGAATAGAACTGTGAATGTTAGGATAAGTTTCAATTGTTTCTCTTCTGTCGAGTGGTGCAAGGTGTGCACATAGAACACAATGAGTGCGTTAACGAGATCTGTTTCGATCTTGAAGATCATAAGAGATAACATGAAACTTTTCCTTTTCAAGGAGTGCAAAGAGGTTGGTGCAAGGCGTGCAAAGTCGTCCGCAAGAATTTGAACCTTGCAAAAATATCTAGTGCAAGGAGTGCAAAGATCCGAGATTCGACTATGTGTCGAAGGGTCAAAGAATCAGGACATAAGAGCGCCATGAGAGTGGGAAGAATTTCTTTTCAAAAATCCTTCGAATCTAAGTTATCGAATTCCCTGAAACACGAGGAGTGCGCGGGAAGTCAAAATCCTCTTAAGGACAAAGCTCAAAAGGGATAACACCTTCCATAAGTGTTGGTGAAATCCAAGAGCCAGAATCGTTGGAGGAGAAAAGGTTCAAAACCTTTGAACACTTAGAAAATATTCTAAGTCAGAAAGAACAGAAGCTCAAGAGGAGTGACAGTTGTCATTGGATCACAAAGCAAGGATAAACAATCGTCTTATTCAAGTCAAGGTGAATGATATTTAATGATTCACACACATAGGAGAGGGAACTCGCGAAATCTGAGTTCGCGACTTGATCTAAGCCGTCGGATTGAGGAGATATATGGACCATTGATTCATTTAGAAGGGAGGAGATATTAGAAGTTCAAAAGTCGGAAGAAGGGAGTTAAGGAACCTCATAACAACGTGAAATCCGAATCCGCGACCTAATCATAATCATCGGATCATGGGGGAGTGTGGACCATCGATCTGACACAAGAGGAGCTTGGGAGTTCGGGTTTCAACAGGACGAGAAAGCGAACTTCATGAGGCATGAAGTCACGAAATGAGAAATTGCGAGACGCTCGAAGGATTTGCCCACGGTCATAGAGGAGGGTCACATCGGTGAAGGAGAGTAGAGGGGCTAACATGCACTAGGCTCCTATTGGAATTTCAGAGGTTGGGAGAGTTGGGGTGATTCACAGGCAAAGGCCCGACATGCGAAGTCGTGATGCGCCTTCCGATTAGGTGACTAGTCACAACCTTGGTCACGGGAAGAGAGGGGCTGGTACGTGCTAAGCTCCTGTCAGGATTTCAGAGGTTGGAAGAGTCGAGGGCGACTCACACACAAAGGCTCGATACAAAAAATCACGAAGCGCCTTTTGAGTTAGACGAGTAGTCATACCATGGTCGCAAGAAGGAAGGGGATCAACCAGAGAAGAGCTAGCGCACAGTTAGTGTGGAAGTTGAACAATGTCCATGAAAGAACCCGCGAGCTTCATACGACCCGCGCTTCAGGTGAAAGGACATGTGTAAGTGATTTTGGGGTCTAGCAGAGGCCCAAGGAGTCGATTCGACTCAGTTTCTTGATCGATCCTAGACCGAGAGGTCATACAACCCTTAGGAGAGAAGGGCAGTCTGCATCACATTACTAGATTAAATCTTCTAAATTTAATATGCATTGTTTGCTATTCTTGTGTGTTTTTCTACATTTTTTTCAATTATTCCATACAATTTGTTAAGGACTAATACAATGGGATAATATTTAGGCACTTATATAATATTAAACTACCCATTTCATTCCATATTATTTGTTAAGGACTAATACAATGGGATACTATTTAAGCACTTATATAATATTGAACTACCCATTTAATGTAACTTCTATTACCCTTGTATTAATAATTTAAACCCAATATCAAGGAAGGAACATAAAAAAAAAACAAAAAAAAAACATGTTTCAATAACAAACTATTTCAATAATTATGGTATCCAAACTAACTAACTAGATAATCAAAATGCAATAACTAAAAATACACATAGTTGTACTTATTCCTTTTGAAATTTTGTGTAGGTATATTAATTCTTTATTTCTAAACAAAGACACAAATATATGAATAATAAGTAGGCTTTAATTTTAAAAGGATATCCTAGCAAGACCATGTCATCTAATGACCTTGGATTATTTTTTTAAGTGTTTTGTTTGCTTTGTTCTTTCTTTATGGTTGTGACAATTTGTTTCAATGAATTTATTAAATTTTCTTTACTCTTTCTTTTAACGAAATTTTCTTCCAACAAATGTGTCTTTTAGTTTTCCCCTTTCTCATAGATTGCAAACTACAACTCCACCTTCTACTCTCACTACCTCTTCTCTAAATTTAACTCATAAATGGAGTCTCCAAAAGTGATATGCATGCCCAAGTTCATGAAATGCTTAACTAAATTATAAGCTAATTAACAAGACAATTACCTACTTACATTGTAAATTTACTTTCACATTGTATACAATTTTCAATATTTTTTGTGTCAACATAGGCATAAAATTAACTATATCATAATTCTATCTTATTTTAATTACTTTACAATTATAAGTTTAATATCTTATCCAACAATGTTTTGAGAAAATATATTTGAACTTCATTTTGATATTTACATATAATTGATTTGGATCTCGTTTAATTAGTTGTCATAAAGCACATCTAAAACTAATCAAAATATGTTTTGAGAAAATATATTTAAAATTCATTTTTATATTTACATATAATTGATTTGGGTCTCCTTTAATTAGATTTCATAAAGAACATCTATAACTAATCAAAATATTTTATGAAATTGATCTTGTGATTTTCAAAATTGAAATTGATTGATCTTGTAATTTTCGATATTAAATTATGTGTGTTTTAAAATTGTAATAAAAAAATTAATTTGTATGTATTAATCACTAATTTAGAATAAACTTAATAATTACTAAAATATCATAGTTTTAAACTCACATGTTATTAAAATATCATAGTTTTAAACTCACATGTTATAGATTGGTTGTAGGTTTAATTTCTGCTATATTAATGTTTGAACATCATATTAAAATTAAAAAAAAAAAAAAAAATTAAAAAACAAAAAAATTAAATATTACACCACATATATAAAATTTACAAATCTATACATTCAAATATTTTCATCACTAAATATATGTACCTCAATAGTATAAATGCTCACAAGTGAGAGGGAAGCTTTGAATTTAATTTCATATCTTATCCATGTTTCATTATTATTCATTATTTATCTTTAACACTTTTGCATTAAGTAATTAATACAAATTATTTTATGAATTTTCACTCCACATTGTTTATATGTTCACCTTATAAAATATTAAAATGATTTTTCTTTACTGTATTGCTTTTTTATTCTAGTTTAATTTTATTATACTACATTATGGATACAAAATCATGCTCTGTTATTTGTTGGTTATCGGAATGACTTTTAATTCATTAAATTCAAAGTGTTCTATATAATTTATATAATTAATGAGTTTTTTATTCTATTTTCATTCCATATTTTAAAAATATAGATATAAATTCATGCTTGATGTTTGTTGGTTTTAGAGTCTCAGTGTATTAGTGTTAGATGAATGATAAATCAACACTTTGAGAGTCATAGTGTAGTCACGTGTTTAACTTAAGTTGAGGAGATCTCAATTGAAGCACTCAAAGACAATAATGTCAGTGTTGAGAATGCAAGATGAATATATGATGTGTAGGTGTATAAATATGTACTTTGGATTTCATAATTTCATCCTGGTTCGATTATGAATATATGTTTTTAATTCAAGTGGAGGAGTTTTCACTTGAACTTTTCAAAGAGAATTTATTGTATTGTTTTGGTGAGAATATAAAATGAATAATGAATATATAATATGTGGAAGGATACGTAGTTTGTTGGACTTCAAACAATTCCATTAAGATATAAAATGAAAATAATTTTTTTTATAAAATTATATTTTAATAATTAAATTGGAATGTTGGTAGAGAAGAATTAGAATAGTTATCTGAATTTTTTTATTGACTTGGATTTTAATAATAATCTATTTTTAAGGTTTCACTTAAGAGGAAACATCCACTTTATGATTTTACATACCCTACTTTCTGGATTTGAACTTGTGACCTCTTAAGAGGAAACATATGTTCTTAACTATTAGGCCCACTCATGTTGTATAGGTTATGTAATAATGATAATGATTTATGATTATTTTATTAAAGTCTTGTTTGTTGATTAAATAGAGGTTAGGTAAAATTATTAAAAATAGATTAGGTGTAATTATTAATTATTAAAAAGAGGTTAGGTAAATTTGTTAAATAAAGGTTAGGTATAATTATTAATTATTAAAAGGCTAAACTAACTAGATTTAGAAATTTATGAGGAAAAGAGAGAGATAAGACATTAAACCTGGTTTTCTGGGTTCTCTTGTTGTTTTAATACAGGGAGCCAACTTCTACTTACCTCTAGGCCACCATCTCTGTTCATGTTGTTTGGGTGCTTCATTATCTCTAGGGCTTCTCTAATTCGTCGTCTAAAATGGTGGTCTTATTTAGCGAGGATTTCAGTGTTCTCAAGGCATATATGGTGCTTGGTTTTGAGAGAGTGTTTTGCCAAAGCTGAGGTTCGAGTCCGTTCTCTCGTGATGTCTGCTTCATGTTCTTTGATTCTTACTTGGAATGATCTTCTTATTTCTCCAATGTAGCACTTACCGCAAGAACATGAAATCTTATAGATTCCTTTCCCTTGATGTTTGTCCATAGGATCTTTTACGGACTTCATTTTTTGTTTTACAATTGTGAGAGGTTTGAACGAAGTTGTAATCTCTTTTCTTCTTAGAACTTTGGAGATTTTATCTGTGACCCCTCGGATGTAGGGGAGGTAAGATTTTGTGGTGGAGGTTAGAGTGTTTTGAGAACGAGGTCCTCTTGCATCTTTACTTAAGGCTTTCTTGATTTCTTTATCTTTGTATCCTATACCTCTAAAGACCTTCATCAAGTGAACTATTTCTTGGTATAGATGCTCTTCATCATAAATTCTTGTTGCCCTTATGGCTAAGGTGTTAATGACCCCCATTTTCTGTGCCGAGTGGTGGTGGGAGTGAACATGTAAGTAGCTCTATGTGTGAGTTTTCTTTCTAAAGACCTTGTGTCCTAGGGTTCCATCTTCTTTTCTTCTAATTAATACGTCTAGAAAAAGCTACCATTTTCTTCTTACATTAATCTATATGATGTATACGTGTGACAAGACCTATTTTTAAAAAATATCTCGCTCTTTGTTCTGTTTTTCCCTTTGTGAAAATAAAGATTTCACAAAGATCTAGTGCCCTTGGCCTTCACTATGTGGCTGCACATTTTTCTCAATTACCTAATTGATTGCCCTTTATAATGTTTAGTGTGGCTTACGCTTTCTTTAATTAAAACATCTACATTTAGTCATAACAACTACATTTAGTGAATCAGTAATTGGAATGATACCGTTAGGGTTAACAACTACCATGATGGGGTTGAGTTTGGGATTTGCTCATATACAACTAACTGTTTCTTCTTCTTCATTTCCTTTCTCCTCGCTTTTACGTTGGGACCATGATGGAGTTTGATATGATGGCGGAGGTTGATTGGATCAAGAGGCCAAACTTGGAGAATTCCAGGAACTACCTGCAGCAACTATGTTTCAGAGAAACGGTCTGTAAACATCAGGCTATCAGATTGGAGCGACGCCATTCTTTCTCAGGCTTCCGTGCAACGGTAATAATTCATAGACTTATAGAAAATCAGTTGTTTATGCATCTGCTTGCACATTTACTGTGATTCACTAATGCCAAAGCATGAAATGCATGTCATATATATATATATCACAGAAGATGGGTCAGTTTGTCACATCAGAGCAGAACTCAGAGATGGGTCAGACCGGTCAGTTTGTCACATCAGAGCAGAACTCAGAGCAGAAGCCTCTTGAGAAGCCTCTTGAGATCAGCTCGCTGGCATTATCGGATAGATTAGTGTTTGTGATGGGAAAAAATGGATTAGTTGTGGCAATCACCCGGGGTAAGTTCATATTGTTATCGTGATTTTTGAATTTTGAAATACAATAGAATGTTCTTAATGTTTTTCTAGTAAAAAATAAAATTTTAAATTTTTTTAAATAATGTCTTATTTTATTCTTAAGTTTTGATAAATCAATTCAATTTTAATGACGTTAATTATCATCTATCATTTATTATTGTAGATATGAAATAAATTTATAATTATGTTAATATAATCATGATGGTTGCTAGAACCATGTGAACTAATGAAAGAAACCTGGATATCTCAAGTATAGGTCACAAGTTCAAATCCAAAGGGGTAGGATATGTATACCTCGATAAACTTTATGAATCAAAATCCTAAACTGAAAAGATCTCATACACCAATTTGATATCTAACTTGACCATGATCTTAAAAAAAAATACTAACATCTAATTTCTTGTCTTGTTTATTTTTGTCTTGTTAAATAAACAGAAGAACCTAGAGTAGTATATAAAGTCAAACCCAAAATTAAGAGCAACGTGACTTGGTGCAATCTCATTTACGACCGGAATCAGGACGCACTGTATGTATTTATGCAAAAGTTTCGCGAGTCCAATCCTAAAATCGTCCTTCATCGCTTCTGGGTTGAGTACGTTTCTTCTTTATACGGTTAACTTATGCTTAAATCAATTTAATTAAATTTATTGAACGAGTTAAATCTTTATATCAACGTGAAACATTTAAAAAAACTCTACACCAACTTTCTGAATAAACAATTTTACTCTCAGATCGATCTTGAGAGGACATCCAAGGGAGAGATATAGTAGCCAATGGCAAAATAGTTATATTGTGGAGATGCAAATCGATATTCCAAATAGGCTGCTAGTGTATACCTACGAAATCACTGATGAAGACTTAACTGAGGCAGAGCACATAACCAGGTTACCTATCTAACCACATTGCAAACTATTTTTGTCCAGTAAATTTTCTTTGTTATTGTTTATTTGTTTGGTTACATTAACTAATAAATAAATCATTTATTTTCTTCCATCTTTAAATCAGGTGGATATATTTTCATGCATGTAAATTTCCTTCATCCTAAATTAGGTAGATAGATTTTCATCCATGTAAAAATTGTGATTTATACTTTTGAGACACTTCAATTTAATTTCCCACTCAGTTTAATTTCTTAAAAAATTAGTTTATAATGTTTTATGAATTGCAATTTTTAATATAACAGATTAATAATTGGTTTTTAAAGTAAAAATATCAAGTATTTTTATTTAAATTATTAAAAGTATCTTTTTATTTTAACCATTTTAAAATAGAAAATTAATTTTATTGAAAAAAAAATCGGCATTGCTAAAGTAAGAATAAACATTCACTAGTTTTATAGTGAAATAGGGTATTAAATAATTCATAAAATATAGTTGGCATAAAGAATTTGTCATCTTTATGACACTAAGAGGGTTGAATATGAAAAACATTTTTTCTTAAAATGTACTACCTACAACAACATTCCTAACCTTTTAACTAAATCATAATTTCAAAGTATTTGTTATAATATCAACATTCTTATCCTTTTAACTAATCAAAACTATAACGATTTAAGAATGATACTCCTACTTTAAATCACAATCTCAAAAAATGTGTTTAATACCAACATTCCTAACATTTTAATTAATCAAAACTATGACAATTTAGCATAGCTTCCCCCACATTTTTTTTTTGTAAATAAAAAGTATTGTATTACCTTCGTTAGCAAAAATTACACGTTTTGATTATACACTAGAGCATGCCATGCATGCC
>JZKD02S1628263.1:335201-360622 GCA_000966675.3 Picea glauca | reverse complement strand
AATTATTATAATATAATAAAACAATTATTTCTCCCTTTTTATTTTTTTTATCCCAACAGATATTTATGAATCAATTTAATTTCTTACTCCCTTCTTGTTACAAGATTAATGAAGATTATCATCATTATTTATTTTATTTTTATTTTTATAAATATATATATGTGTGTGTGTGTGTGTGTGTGTTTTAAAAGGATAGAAATTTTTTTCCACCATTATAATTTAGACCTAGACTTTAATTTTCGTGTTGGGTGGGTCAAAATTTATTAGGGAAATTGTTTTTTTTTTTATTTTTTTATTTTTATTTTTTATCATGCTAATCTTCTTAAGGCCATATAGGTTCATTCATTTATCATTAACAAAGAGACATGCCCTTCAGGATGCACTAGGTGCTCCAAGGGTGCCACTCGCCTCATCTGTTTCCATTGCGTGACATGCCCTTCAAGACACGTGACATGCCCTTCAAGACACACTACGTGCTCCAAGGGTGCCACTTGCCTCTTTCCATTTTTCTTACGCGACGTGCCCTTCAGGACGCACCACGTGCTCCAAGGGTGCCACTTTCCTCTTGACTGACTTGGTAGAAATAAAAAACCCCTGGAATCAATACTCCGCCAGGTGAACTTGTAGGAGACTAAGGGCCTCCAAGGAATAAGGCCCCCAAATTATTGTGCTCCACTTAAAATCATCATGAGCGATTGTCACAGTCTGCCCCATGGCATCGTGGGTCCTCTCGAACTAGGTAAACATTAACCTACAGTTCGAGCCACAGAGGGAGTGCTAGTAGGCTGTGGCAGGGCTACTATGCACATCTCTCCCTTAACATTTTTGGTAGTCGTGCATGACCCCTCTACTCCACAAGTGAGTATGGTCGACAAGCTATCATCAACCTGCATCATCAACGAATCATGTCAGCAATACATCCATAATCAATTCATCTAATCAGATGCACTAATATCACATATAAAACAATCAAACCCCAATGGTTCACTCCCCGACTCGATCCAGAGTCCAAGAGGTTCCATCGATGCCTCTACATCCTCAAGGTCCAAAATCCTGCACACTTAGTAAAACTGAATCAATAGCACATGTTTATGTCAATGTAGTAAAGCAACATGTCATAAACCCACAATGCCTCATAATCAAAATCAATGTTTTAATAGCATAATAATACAGATCACTTGCAAGAAAGTGTCCTCAAAGAATAAGTTCGCTTAGTGCGCAAGAGCGGGATGTTACAATAATGCCTTAAGAAATAAATAACATATTGCTGCATGTGGGGCCAATATAAAAACATTGGAGATGATGAAGAGTTTTTTTCTTGCCAAACTGACCATTGTAAAGAGTAGACTATGCCTCTTTAAGTAGAAATAAGTGATGATCACATGGTACACATAAATTCTAAAACTTATAAAACAAATTTTCATTGAAACATAAACTAATTTTGAAGAAGTTGGATGTTGGAGACTCTTTTAAATCTTTCCAAAATCTATATCATCTATTAAAGAGTAGACTATGCCTCTTTAAGTAGAGATAAGTGATGATCACATTGTACACATAAATTATAAAACTTATAAAACAATTATTTATTGATACAAAAACATTGAAACATAAACTAATTTTGAAGAAGTTGGATGTTGGAGACTCTTTTAAATCTTTCCAAAATCTATATCATCTAGATATTATGTAGTCCAAGTTTTAATTCCAAGATATAAAGTGGTGAGAATTGTTAAAGAATGAAATGAAGGTGGCTATCTCAAACAATCGACCATTGTATTTGTTATTTCCTTTTTGTACTTATAACCACATGAAGTTGTTGCAAACATGATACCCATTTGATATGTTGAGCTTCTTCAATTTTGTTTTGGTATTGAAGAAACATCAAAGGTAAATGACGTACAATAGTTTATTTTCCCATAAGATAGTGTGTCCAATATTTGATAACTTATTAAGGAATACAATTCTTTATCATAATTGGAGTAGTTTCTTTTGGATTATGAAGATGTCTTTGAATGATAAGCCACTCAATGACCATTTTGCATTAAAATGTCTCAAAGTTAAAATTGTGAAACATCAGTATCAATTTCAAAACACCATGAGAGATCTGAAAATACAAGTACTATTATAGAGCACAATTTCTCTTTCAAGAGATTAAAAATATGAGAATGTTTTTGTGTCCATTTGAAAACAACACTATTCCTTTTGCAAGGTAATTTTTTTAAAAACATAGATGAATTTTAAATAGAAGTTGGAAAGACCAAGGAAACTCATCAACTTTGTTAGATTGGAAGGAATAGGCCAATTCGACTTTTATTTTCATCACTTTGAATCTTTTAAGTGTGATATAAATGTGTATTGGGAAGAGATACCCTAGGAAGAATATCGATGGTATGATTAATTGTTCATTATCAACCCAAGCATTGTTGGTTTTTGGAATACAATTGAATACATTTGCAAAATATGATTAAAATATAAATGTGGTACATAAATTGTTACATTTTTTTTCTTTTCATGAGATTGTGGCCTTAATAAAATTAATGCCAATGTCATTTTGATTAACTTCTTTTCAAGCCTACTTTCAAGTGAGTACCAAATAAGTTGATTTTGGTGTGTGTATTAGTAGGCACCTTTTAGTGTCATTCTATAATGTATATGTATTATTTTATACATAATATGAATATCATATTAATAAAGTTTACCAGGAAACAAACCAAAACAATCATCATAAATCACATCACATGTGACCTTATCTACAAACTGAGGTCTAAAAGAAAATAACACAACACGTGTATGTGATCTATGAAAATGACCCATTTCTCTTCCATTCAACTTCATATTGATGAGGATGAGGGTACATTGGTAATTTCATATTGTCCATAATGGCCTTCACAACCATTATTTTCTACGAATCATTGTTAACTATACAATCCATTGAAAAACAATGTGTGAGGTCGGCATGAGTGAAAACCAAACTGTCATGTCCTCCTTGAATAGGATGATCCACGCCCTTTTAATCTCTAAATAGTCGAAGAGGATTATTATCTGAATTTCTCTCTTTTTCAAGGCATTGAGTACTTATTCTAAGGTTTTTCTATGCTATATTGATATTTGGTTCTTAACAATACCTTGATACCTAGAGTTTGTAGTGGACTACCCTAGGTTTCAATCTCCAAGTATTCTCCTTACCTTTTATATGCATCAAAGTTGCATGCTTGACTCCATATGCTCAAGGAAGATAGATGACATTAGTCCTTTACCATTTGCAAGTGATTCAAACCCTAACCTATCTCTCTCATTGAAATCATCTTGTGTTAGTTTTAGGTTTTGTTGCATGTATATTCATTCCTTTACCATAGCATAACATTTTGCATTATTATCCTAGAATCATATCTAACATTATTTATTGCTACATTATTGCATTTTTTAGTCATTAGGTCTTGGAATCTTGTATTGATTTAAATTAGTTTCATGTTATTTCATTACAACAATCATTAGTTGTTGATTTTTTAGTATTTTATATTACATTTGGCATTTTTTCCATTTACATATTTACTAATTTAGGAATGTTTTATTTTTGTTGTCATAAACTTATTTGTTGAAGTAAGTCATGTTTTATTAAGTTTTAGCAAAAACATATTTTTTTCTTTGATAGTTAGTGTTTTGTGGCCTTTATTAGATCCTTTGGTCATCATAGGTATCTTGCATTGACTTGGAAACACCTTTCACACACACGCATTGAAATTAATTTTCTTAATCCACCTTGTCTTCACTTTACACCTTGACCTTGTTGGTGGTATGTTCAATTAACCAAGATAAGGGGTTTCTATAGCATCATTTTACATTGTTAGGTGATATGAACCTTGAGGGTAATTAATTTCCAATGATTGGTTGATTTTGTCACTCCTTCAAAAGGGTCAGTTATAGATTGTTTTACTTGAGCAATTTTCAATTAAAAGGTAAAGTTGAAGTCTTATAAGTTTGAATCCAAAGTGGATAAAAACCTCCTTAGTTTTCCTTATGTGTTATATATCATGCTTTCTTTTAATAGTCTATGTGTGGAACCTCATGGAAAAGAAACATAAGACATAATACACATAATGGATATGGCACTTCCCTTGATAACAAAGTTCACCCGATGTGGGCTACCTCTCCGGGTCATGCTCCAAATCTTGACTGATTTATTCTCCTTGCTGTAATTATGTCTCTCATTTACAAGTTGTAAGGACAAACTTCCTTTTCAGTGATGGCAACAAGAGATAAAAATGTTATCATGAATGTATACAAGCTTCACAAGTTCTCATGCTCATGAGGCATCCATGATGCTGACATGGACATCATTCCCACATACTCAATACATAAAAAGAGGAAGAATAAAATTTGACCCCCATCATCATGGAGCCATAAAGTGCCTTAGATTTGCTGCTCAGATCCAAGCATGAATATACAGCCCATACAAATATCTTGAAACTACAAGATTTAAAACTGCTTCATTGGCCACTTGTCATGTAAGTGCCACAATTTATCTGTCACATGTTACTAATTGGTTTTATGTGGAAGAAGAGAAGAAAAGAAAAGATAGAAGGAATAATTTGATCTTGCTTCCTTGCGACAACCTCTCCATGCTCCTTTAGACCTGTAACATGCATTCCATGTTGCAACATTTAATTACAAAACAACATAATGAAAACCATGCTTATATTGGCTTCTCCATAACTTAGATTGATGATCTACGGCTCTGTTGCAAAAATAGACATCGCCATTGGATTTGCATCACTGAATTACCTAAAAACATCTATCAAACTGTCTCCATCGGACACAGTCACCTTTATGCCTCCTATGGCCTCTTTGCCCCGACCAATGTGCAAATTTGCATTAAATGCATTAAATTTTATGCATAGAAATGCATGCCTTGTATGGCTTGGGCAGACGGGTGTCCGCTCCTCTCCCTGTGCACTGACGAAAACTACCTTTTAATAAACAACATGGGTAGATGTTCCAAAAAAAGAATTGGCCTAGTTGGTTAGTGTGCATGTGTTAATGCACTAAGGTAGGGGCAAGTTTCGGGGTCAATCCCACGGATCTCCCCATTTTAGTCTTATGTTATAACCGTTGGCATAGTATTTTTCGTTGCTCTAACTCTAGCAGATACACTAGATATGGAGGGACCTTCGCTATATTTGGCAGGGTCTCATATATATATATATTTTTTATCTTTTGGTCACGGGCCCTCCTTGGGCATTTCGGGGGTGCCACGTGGCACCCTTTATTTGGGCCACGTGGTGCCAAATTATTGGCCCTGGTTGTCTAGTTGTTCACCACATAGTTGTTGATTATACCTTCCATTTACTGCCACATCATCTGGTACGAACTGTTGTGTCATATTCCATGTCATCTATATGGAATGCCACATGACATGATCCGATTGGTCCACCAATCGACTCAAAAATTCCAAAACTGGGTGACACATGGTAGCCTCTGGTAGTTCCATGTCATCATGTTGACATCAACATGCCATGTGTCACCTTTCTTCTCTTGCCAAATCTGTTTTACAGATTTTGACATCATCCGTATGGATGATGATGTCAGTAGTACGGATGTTGACTCATCCCCTGCTGACTGGGATGGGTTGACCAAACTTTGACCGCAATTATTTTTCAATCCATAACTCTATTTGACAAGCCATTTGAGCCGTTGGAAATCTTGCGATGTGCTCATCGTGATCATGCCATTTTGACTGATTTTTGGGAACTTTAATTTTTTCCCTTTCTCTGCTTGCTAAGGCCATTCTGAGCCTCTTGGGACACTTCTAAAACTTCTATGATGTTCCCTAGATCCATCCAGATCATTAGGGAAGCCTCCCTTGTGTTGTAACTTGATCCTTCACTAAAATGAGGGAAGAAACCACTTAGGTGATAGTGGCGATTACTTCTATATGTTGCACTTAATGTAACGTCCCAAACAAGTGCAATTTTTTTTGTTGTTGTTGAAGCAAGAAGGAAACAATGACAACTATTAAACAACACAACTTGACGATGAGCACAATGCATGCAGATTAGGCAACAAACAACAATGAATCAACACACTAGCACATCATGCAACTGGAAGAAACATGTGATAATCAATAGACTGATGAAAACGACTACCCGCTCGACACAAGAAAGACAATGAATACAAGCTAAAGGAAAACATCAATAGCCCAACACAGTGGCTTCGACAACCAGGAAATAGAACCTCTACGTCGCACAAAACCCAACGCCTTAAGGAATTACAATACCAAGTACCAACATCCATTACAACAAACAAATGTCCACATCGGGAAACACAAGACTCTGGCTAGGTTATCATTCATGTCTATCCATCAGGGTGCACAATGATCCTCTCATCAGGAATCATGCCGTCACAAGGCGATAGGCATGACAGTAACCATGGCGCAACATAAAATTTCTAGACCCTTTACCCAAGCTAAATTCAACATGCTAGGATACTGAATTAATTGTCTAAACACACGACGACTAGCCCTGTCACCCAATCGAAAAGTCAACAAGACGTAAGGGAATATGAAAACTATAAAATTCATACAACACATTAATTTCCTTGCGCAACCAATCAATCTATACACATTAAAATAATTATTATAAAAAACAATTAGTTCATTGTAACTATTTTCCAATTCCGATATCAAATAAGTATTTTCCTAAGGAGGAATTCACTATCTTTTAAACTGAAACAATAGTAAAAATGGATATCTATGGAATGCAGACAGGATCTATATAATGAATTCGCTATTTACTGGAACACAGATAAAATATCTATCTATATAATCTATATATTGATATTACTGTAATTGTTGTAGTTATTATTGTATTTATTGGTAATTATTACTTTATTCAAATCATAGTCTAATCTATCAAAATGCTATCAATCATTGTCAATATGCTATCATATGACTATGAGTAAAATCGTTGTCAATATACTTATCAATGTGCTATTAATAAAATGGTCATTAGTAAGATATGCTATCACTATGCTATTAATAAAATCACTCTCTATGCTATTAATAAAATCGTTGTCCTTTAAACCATATGATTCGTTGTCCTTTAAACAACATAACGATTTAAACAATCAATTATAACATTTTCTTTTACACATGATTAATAAATACAAAAGAATTTAGCAAGGAATTAAATTTATATCTTGTTGTCAACAATAATTGTAAATCATTGTCTATAATAAATGGTAAATCATTGCCCATTCCCTACAGGATATCGTTGTCTATTAACACATGCCATTCTAGTCTAATAGATGAAGGAAATATTCCCATACACTATAGGATATCGCCCTCATTCAATCATTAATACCAAAAGGGATATCGTTGTCATACATTGCATACAATAAAATAATTACACCCAACCAATTACACAGTAAAAAATGCAGTTGTTACACATTCACAAACGCCACAATCAATTCGTTGTCATTCAAAAAAAATGTTGCCATACATGAATTCGATGTCATAAAACTACACAACATACAAATCACTATCTAATAATTATGTTTAAGGTGGGATTGAAACTCTAAGAAGAATGGATCATTTCCCAGTAGAACTGTGTAAAATACATGTTAAAAGTGAAATTTAAATGCTAAGAAAATGGATTGATGCCCAGTTCACAAGTTAATTGAATAATGTTGTCCATTAATTTGTTGTGTTAAGTAATTCATTGTCCATTTATTTTTGAACATATATTAATTCGATGCCCAATATATAATTAGTTACAACTAAATACTATTGAATACTAAAATCTCAAATTCCAGAATCGCTCAATCATAGTAATAACCTATCATAGTAATCGCTCAATCAGAAATCATTGTGTAAATTGTTGTTTAGAAAAAGTGAAATTGCTGAAAATTTTGTGGAGTAACTTCTTTGTAATAAGAAAAGAAAACACCCAGAATAAAATCATGGTTAATGAATAAAGTGCTCTCCCAATAGTAGAGGCGGTCTAGTAAGGATATTGATGGGTAAAAGAAACGGGTAAATCGCTATGTAGAAAAGTGAAATCGCTCAAAATTAAAATCCTTGGTAAATGCATGTAAGAAGGAGTTAAAAATTCTATCAACAAACTCTCTTCCAGGTAACATCATTGGGGTAAATTTGTAATCAATTTATTTTAAAAATGTTGTATAGTATATAAAATCACAGTCACTATATATTACAATAACAGTCACTACTTCTTAAAAACACATTAAATATTTACATCGCATTCAAAAAACATAAATCATAGTCAAATATCAAACCAAGCACTGAGATTCATCATTAAAATTGCAGAGATGATACCAAAAAATTGTTGGGATTAGTCAATAAAATCACAGAGGTTTACCAATACAGTGTGTGGTGATATGCCAAGCAATCATAGAGATAAGGCGCATAGATGATCAAACAAATCACAGAGGATAATCGATCAGAGATGAATCAACAAAACACAAAGATACTCAGCACAAGAAGGCACAATAATAGTCATTCGACAAGGGATCAATCGAAATGCACAGATATTGATTCACAATAAGGTGCAAGGAATTGAGATTAATCATAAGAGAAAAATGCAGAAATAAGTAAGGGTTGAAAACTGGGCAAAATTTATCCTTCACTTATTATCCATGCACAAGAATGCAGGGCATTTGAATCTATAGGTATTTAAACACCAAAGTGATGACCGTCGATTCAAATCCTAGTCGTCTCCTCAGGCACAAACTAATAACTTAAGGGATAAGGGACGAAAGATAGAAACACATTTTTTCTTCGTAATAATCAATAAAAACAAACACAGAGAAGTCATTGCAATCATAGGCTGGGTTCACCATGGCAAAATAATTCATAATACAATGAACAAGGGGATTACAAATACCATAGGAAAGCAAGTGCAAGAAATCTCATGGAAATGAAATCTTTAATCGAGCATATAAAAATAACATGCATAAATTAAATTTCATTGCACGTAACAACTTTAATAGGTGTACCTTAGCCCAATGCAAAAGCTATGAGTCGTTGTCCCATGCGCGCTCCATCCATCTCTCGCTTGCCAACCAATGTGACCTCACCAGTACCTCCTAGCCAATGCTAGGCATACTCTTCTTCCCCGTGATCCCCACAAGATGCAATGGGGTCACACACACAATACGGGAGAACTACTAGCACCCATCTCACCTTGCAAGGTCGAGCTACCAATCGTTATCCGAGTTGGGTATCCCAACTCCCACAAGAGAAAGTTCAGTCAAGGTAAAAATTTAGCAGCATAACGTTACACAAAAATATCAGATCCATACTCCTCCTCCTCCATCCTTTTTATAGAGTTTTAAAGTAATCGGTTTACAAAATTCTCATTAAATTTCTTTTTCATTAATTGTAATTATGAAAAACCTCCCCCGTATACATGTCACCCCTCCCCTAGTTACACCAAAAAATCATTTTTATTTATTAATTAAATATTCCTATTTCCCTCACCCACCTAAAATCATTCCTAAAAACACTCCTTGGTGTCCCAATATTCTCTTACAAAACTTAAATGACTTACGCCTTACTTAATTCCTAGTTGAGTTCATAAATAGCAAGTTCCCAAGGTAAGATTCCTTACTAAGACATTCGACTTACTCCTTGGTGTCCCAATATTCTCTTACAAAACTTAAATGACTTACACCTTACTTAATTCCTAGTTGAGTTCATAAATAGCAAGTTCCCAAGGAAAGATTCCTTACTAAGTTAGACATTCATCTTTTTCTTTACGTTTACCCTTTTATTTAAGTTACCCCTTTTTCTTTAAGTTTCCCTCTTTTTCCTTTTTAACTAAAAATTAATTTAGCAAGTGTAGTTAAAACAACCATTTACCCTCTTTTTGTTTTAACTAAAATTAAATTAGCAAAAATAGATAAAAACAACCATTTACCCTCTTTTTGTTTTAACTAAAATTAAATTAGCAAAAATAGATAAAAACAACCATTTGCCTTTTAAAAACTTTAATCCTCCATTATAATTTTGACTTTAATAAATAAATTTGAATTTCTTACCCCCCTTCTCGCTACATGTTTATTTGTTATTATTTTGTTATTATTATTATTATTATTGACCACATGTTCTACTTAGACCTAGATTTTAATTTCACTAGTTTGGGTGACATTTTTATTAGGGAAAAATGTTTTTAAAACTTACTTATCACATCATTCATTTTAAGGCCGACTAGGTTTATTCACTTACCAATTAAAATCACGACGTTCCCTTCAGTACACACTAGGTGCTCCAAGGGTGCCACTCACCTCTTTTTGTTTTCCTTGCGCGACATGCCCTTCAGGATGCACTACGTGCTCCAAGGGTGCCACTCACCTCTTTCTGTTTTCCTTGCGTGACATGCCCTTCAGGATGCACTACATGCTCCAAGGGTGCCACTCACCTCTTTACTGAATTTGGTAAATATCAAACCCCTGGATTCAATACTCCGCCAGGTGATCTTGTGCGAGACTAAGGGCCTCTAAGGAATAATCCCCCTGCCTTATTGATTGCCCCTTAGAATCATCGTGAACGACTGTTACAGTCTTCCCTCATGGCATTGTGGGTCTTCTTGAAATAGGTAATCGTTAGCCTACAGTTCGAGCCACGACGGGAGTGCTAGTAGACTGTGGCAGGGTTGTCGCCACACATCTCCCTCAAGTCTTTGGTTGTCTTGCATGACCCCTCTACTCCACATGTGAGTCTGCTCAACAAGATATCGTAGCCTACATCATCAACGAATCATGTCAGCAATAATAATCAATCATCATAACATCTAATCATATGTACATATGGCATATCAACAAAAATCAAACCCCAATAGTTAACTCCCTGACTCGATCCAGAGTCCAAGAGGTTTCATCGATGTCTATGCATCCTCAATGTCCAAAGTCCTGCACACTTAGGAGAACCTAGTCAATAGCACATGTTTATGTAAATACAACCAAAATAACATATCATCATATCCATAATATATCATAATCATAATCAAACAACCAATAGTATAATAATTCATATCACTTGCAAGCAAGTTTCCTCAAAGAATAAGTTTCTGCAGTGCGTGCAAGAGCGAGATGTTACATACACCCCCTCTTGGTTTAAACTTCATCCTGAAGTTTCACAGTATATAAGTGTCGAAATGATGTGTATCGCAGTATCATAAGTCTATCTATCAAACATAAAGGGAAACTGATGGCACATATCATATGCGTTGTGCCAGGTTGTTGAGTGCGGACTATAGTTGTCCCACTAGACCTTGACCTAATCTAATGTTCAACGTCGTAGTCGTCGAATGTGATGGTCCAATATGCAGATTGGCTCAGTCGTGAGCACACCCTCGTCAGATACCTGCAAGGAACTCAAGTCAATAACATCTGTAGGATCACTAATATAATGTCTCAAAACATTATGGTCCCCTTCCTTTCCACAATCTCGAATGGTCCCATGAACCTAAGAGATATTTTACTGCCCTTTCCAATCTTTATCAAACTCTTATGTGGTTTCACCTGGAAGAAGACTCTATCGCCAACTTCGTAACTACGGTTGACATGATGCACATCGACATATCTCTTATGCCGATCCTACGCTTCCTTGATCCTTTGCCTTATTTTTTTCATTTGATATGCAAATTCTACCAGTGGCAATAATTCTTCCCAACGCTTCTATTGGTCCATAACGTACATACGCAACATGTCCTCCAAGATTTGGTTTGTTCTTTCGATATTCCTGTCAGTCTCTGGGTGATACATGGTACTAAAGTTAAGTTGGGTTCCCAAGGCCTCTTGGAAACTAGTCCAAAATAGTCCAATAAACACTGATCCTAGATCGGATATAATCCTCTTCGGCATGCCATATAGACTCACAATATCGCTAATGAAAACTCTAGCTATGTCAGGTTCCTGATACGTTGTATGCAAAGGATTAAAATGAGCACTCTTCTTCAGAGTGTCGACTACCAAAAAAAATGAGTCACGTCTCCTTGCCGTCAGTGGCAATCTAACAATGAAATCCATTGAAATGACCTCCCATTTCGATTATGGAATAGCGTGTGACTATATTAATCCTTCTGGATGTCTATGTCCAGCCTTCACCTGCAGACATTCTAGACATTTTTCCACACAGTTGACTATGTCTGCCTTCATTCCTTTCCAAAATAACAAGAGTTTAATGTCTTCCCTCATCTCCATGACTCCTGAGTGAGCCATGTGCACGGCTTTGTGAGCCTCGTTTAGGATCAAACTCCTCAACTCGTCATTGGGTGGTACGTAAATTTGATTTTTAAATCTCAATAATCCATCATCGTCAAATGTAAATCCTTCAAATCTTGATACCATCATTGTGTTTTGTCCGATAAAATCCTTGGCCTCCTTGTACTAGTCATCGTCGCATTGTAAAGTTAGAATATTTTCACGTAGATTCGTCTGAAGAGGCATCACCGAAAATATATGTGGTCTCCAACTCAATGCATCCACCACTTTGTTCATTGTACCTTTTCTATAAGTAATATTGAAATCATACTCACTAAGAAATTCCGACCAACGTCGTTGTCGCGTGTTCAAGTGGCTTTGTGTAAAGATGTGATTTAGTCCACAGTGGTCCATTTTTAGTTTGAATTTCCTTCCAATAAGGTAGTGTATCCAAACTCTCAAGGCATATACAATAGCTAACAACTCCAAATCCTGTGTTGCATAGTTCTCCTCATGCCTTCTCAACTTTCTCGAGATGCAAGCGATCCCTCGACCATCTTGCATCAAGACTCTGCCTAAGACTTCCTTGGATGTGTCAGTGCATATCAAGAAGTCTGTGTCCATGTCTGGGACCTTTAGTATCGGTGTTGTTGTCAACAACTCCTTGAACCTTTGAAATGCTTCCACGCATTTCTCGGTCCAAACTAACTTCTTGTTCTTCTTCTGCAATTCCATGATCAGATTTTCTATCTTTGAAAAACCCTCGATGAACCATCGATAATATCCTGCTAAACCCATGAAACTACACACTTCGGGGACATTTGTCGGCACAGGACATTCAATAATAGCCTCAACCTTTGTTGGATCCATGACGATACCTTCTCTAGAGATGACATGCCTTAAGTACTGAATCTTCGATTGATAAAATGACCATTTAGACAATTTCCCATATAATTCAGTCTCTCACAGACACTGTAGTACCAAGCGCAAGTTCTCATCATGCTCCTCCATATTCCAAGAGTAAATCAAAGTATCGTCAATGAATACTTGGATGAACTTGTCCAAGAACTTGTGGAACACCCCTTTCATCAAACTCATAAATACCCCTGGGGCGTTCGTCAGTCCAAACGGTAAAATAGTAAACTCATAATGTCCAAACCTCATCTTAAAGGCGGTCTTAGGGACATCATCCTCCTTTATTCGTAACTGGTGATACCCTGATCTGAAGTCGATCTTTGAAAACACCGTTGCACCCTTCATCTGATCAAACATATCATTACTCCTTGGAAACAAATACTAATACTTGATCGTTGCCTTGTTCAATTGACAGTAGTCAATGCAAATTCTCCATGACCCATCGTTATTTTGTATGAAAACAATAGGTGCACCCCATGGTGACACACTTGGACGTATAAGTCCCAAGTCCAAAAAATCCTTCAGTTGCATTCTCAACTCCTGTAACTACGGGGTCGACATCCGATAAGGTGTTCTTGTTATCAGTTCAATCCCTGGTTTTAGGTCTATCATAAATTCCAAATCCCTCTTCGAAAACATCCCATGTAACTCCTCAGGGAAGACTTCCACAAACTCTCTCACCACCAGAAGGTGTTCTAGTCCTTCCTCTACTCCCTTCTCATTTAACGCAAGGATCGCATAAAGATTACATCCCTTTCACATGCTCTTTTGTAGCTAAAAGTAAGAGATGAACCTTAGGGAGACTCCCTGGTTTCAACCTACAATCACGTGTCTATGTCCCTCATCATCGACCAAGCTCAACCGTTTCATCTTACAATTGAGTATCGACTCATGTGATTCCATCTAGTTCATATGGATCACGTCGTCATAAGATCCTAAGATCGTGACGTGCAGTTTGTCCCTAGTGACAAACTCTCCCAGTTTAAGGCTACAACCCATAGCCTTCCCACCAAACTTATGTTTGGCTCCATATTCCATTTCTACAAATCTAAAATAATCTTGTTCGACTGCCTTTACCTTAATTCATTTTAGCACTGCACCAGAAATGAAATTCTTGGTAGCACCAGGATCTATCAAAATACTAAGGGTCTAGTCAATGAAAGTACCTGATATCTCAAGCACAGTCGACTAGTACTCTTCCTGGCAGTTATTCACTGCTGCATGAATCCAATGGGCCTTTCCCAAATCTCCCATGGTAGTGGGTCCGAATGATCCAGATTCTCTAGTCCTCTCGGTAGTCGCCCTCGTAATGTGGCTCCCCACATTTCCAACATCCTTTCTTCGATCTAGTATTCCTAGTACCCGAAGTAGAAGCTGACGACCCACCTACCTGGAACCCTAGTCTGTTCTTCTGAATAGGCCCAAACTGTTGTTGTTGTGGTTGACGTTGTTGTTGATGTTGTGGTCCTCGGTAAAGAGTCTGCTGCTACGATGCTAGTTGTTGCAGTGTAGTGAAAGTGGATCCTCTCTGGAAGCCACAATGTCCTGGTGAATTTTTAGTCGATATCTGATATTGCTACACACCAGATGACACCTACCCCGCAGATCTCGTTGGAGTCCTGCTTTGAAACTCGCTGATAAGATCCTCCTCTGCTATGAGGGCATTCTGGACAAAATCATGCAAGGTATGAGGTATCAAAATCCTAACCTTTGTACGAATGTTGACATTAAGGCCAAACTAAAAAATTTTGACCTTACGTTTCTCGGTATTCATGTGTGGAGCATATAGAAGAAACTCCATAAAATGGGCCTTGTACTCAAGCACCATACGACCGCTCTGTCGCAAGGCATTGAACTCATTGAGTTGACACTCAATGGATTCCTCCGATAGATACCTCTCTCGAAATTGTTCCTCGAACATTCCCATGACATGTCTTCGACGACCATGTTCAATTGTGGCAGGAGCATCTTCCACCGTAGAAGAGTGCTCCCCTTTAGTTGAAGTACTACCATGTGGACCTTCATTTTGGAGGTATATTCACAAATTCCAAAGCACATTTCCATATTATCCAACCATGCCTCGATGGCTATGCCTTTCGGGGCACCAAAGAACTCGATAAATTTGACCTTCTCGAGTTCGTGATGAATACTACTAGTGCCGATTGGAGTGTGCGGTGGACTCTTAGGGGGTTTCGATGCCCTGGAATCATATCTATCCAAATGGATGACTAGTGCCTCATAAATCTGGTGAAAGGAACTCATCATCTCAACCACATCACCCACAACTATCTGTTCTTGCTTGACAACTTGCTCTTCTCCCTGGGAGTTAGATCCCTCAGGCATGGATGCTATTGGGGGCATCGTGCCTCCTCCCCAAGCACCCTGTTGTCTGCCTCCGTGATGTCCTCTAACCATGATTACCTACACGAATATAGATTAGTTTAATTAATAACATTATAATCAATATAAAATCAACGAAAGTTGTAGTGATCCCAAGTCACGGGTCGAACCCCCTCTGATAGCATATGTAACGTCCCCATCGTTACGAATACAAGCGACACAAGCAAGTGCATTTTTATTTTTTTTGAAGCGGGAAGGAAACAACGACAACTGTTAAAAAACACAACGCACACAGCTCAAACAACAGAAAAAAATGACTCAACACACTAGCACATCATGCAACTGGAAGAAACATGTGATAATCAATAGATCGATGAAAATGACTACCCACCCAACACAATAAAGACAACACCTACAAGCTAAAGGACAACATCAACAACCTGAAACAGTGGCTTCGATGATCAGGAAATAGAACCTCTACGTCGTGAAAAACCCAAAGCCTTAAGGCGTTACAATACCAATTACCAACATCCATTACAACAAACAAATGCCCACATCGGGAAACACAAGAATCCGAGCAGGTTATCATTTGTGTCTATTCATCAGGGTGCACAATGATCCCCTCATCAAGAATCATGTCATCACAAGGCAATAGGCATGATAGTAACTATGGCACAACATAACATTTCTCGACCCTTTACCCAAGATAAATTCAACGTGATAGGAGACCAAATTAATTGTCTAAACACATGACGACTAACCCTAGTACCCAATTGATAAGTCAACAATATGCAAGGGAATGTGACGGCTATAACATTCATACAGCACATTAGTTTCCTTGCGCAACCAATCAATATGTACACATTAAAATAATTATTATAAAAAACAATTAGTTCATTGTAACTATTTTCCAATTCCAATATCAGATAAGTATTTTCCTAAGGAGGAGTTCTCTATCTTTTAAACTGAAACAATTGTAAAAATGATTGTCTATGGAATGCAGACAAGATCTATATAATGAATTCTCTATTTAATGGAACACATATAAAATATCTATCTATATAATCTATATATTGATATTACTGTAATTGCTGTAGTTATTACTGTATTTATTGGTAATTATTACTGTATTCAAATTGTTGTCCAAAATGCTATCAATCTCTGTCAATATGATATCATTTGAATATGAGTAAAATCGTTGTCAACATGCTTATCAATATGCTATTAATAAAATCTCCATTGGTAAGATATGCTATCACTATGCTATGAACATGCTATTAATAAAATCATTGTCCTTTAAACCATATGATTTGATGTCCTTTAAACAACATATCGATTTAAACAATCAATTATAATGTTTTCTTTTACACAGGATTAACATATACAAAATAATTTAGCAAGGAATTAAATATATATCTTGTTGTCAACAATAATTGTAAATCATTGTCTAAAATAAATGGTAAATCATTGTCCATTCCCTACAAGATATCGATGTCTATTAACATATGAAATTACTGTCTAATAGATGAATAAAATCTATCCATACACTACCGGATATCACTGTCAGTCGATCATTAATACCAAAAGGGAGATCGTTGTCATACACAACATACAATGCAATAATTACACCCAACCAATTACACAGTCAAAAAAACTAATTACACAGTTGTTACACAGTCACAAATGCCACAATCAATTCGATGTCATTCACAAAAATTGTTGCCATACACGAATTCATTGTCATATAAATACCCAACATACAAATCGTTGTCTAATAATTACGTTTAAGGTGGGATTGAAACTCTAAGAAAATGGATCGATGCCTAGTTCAAAAGATAATTGAATAATGTTGTCCATTAATTCGTTGTGTTAAGTAATTCGCTGTCCATTTATTTTTGAACATATATTAATTCGATGTCCAATATATAATTAGTTACAACTTAATATTATTGAATACTAAAATCTCAAATTCCAGAATCGCTCAATCATAGTAATAACCCATCATAGTAATCGCTCAATCAGAAATCATTGTGTAAATTACTGTTTAGAAAAAGTGAAATAGCTCATAATTTCATGGAGAAACTTCTATGTAATAAGCCAAGAAACGCCCAGAATAAATCATTGCCCAACAATAGAGGTAGTCTAGTAAGGATATTGATGGGTAAAAGAAACATGTAAATCATTGTGTAGAAAAGTGAAATAGCTCAAAATTAAAATCGTTGGTAAATGCAAGTAAAAAGRAGATACAAATTCTATCAAYGAACTCTCTGTGTTGGGGTAAATTTGTAATCAATTTATTTAAAAAATGTTGCATAGTATATAAAATCGCAGTCACTATGTATTATAATAGCAGTCACTACTTCTTAAAAACAAAKTCAATATTTAAATCACAGTCAAAACARGTAAATCGTAGTCAAATACCAAACCAAGAACTAKGATTCATCATTAAAATCGCAGAGATGATACCAACCAATTGTTGGGATTAGTCAATAAAATCACAGAGGTTTACCAATCAAGCACTGGGTGATATGCCAAGCAATCGYAGAGATAAGGTGCATAGATGATCAAACAAATCGCAGAGGCTAATMGATCAGAGATGAATCAACAAAATGTAGAGATTCTYAGCACAAGAAGGCACAAGACTAGTCATTCGGCAAGGGATCAATCAAAACACACAGATACTCATTCACAAGAAGGTGTAAGGAATTGAGATTAATCATAAGAGAAAAAATTAAGGGTTGAAAAATATGAAAAATTTATCCTTCACTTATTATCCGTGCATAGGAAAGTAGGGAATTTGAATCTATAGGTATTTAAATACCGAAGTGACGATCGTCGATTCAGCTCTTGGCCGACTTCTTCTAATAAATTAAGGGATAAGGGATGAAAGATAGAAACACATTCTTCATAATAATCAATAAAAACAAACAAAGAGAAGTCATTGCAATTAGAGGTTGGGTTCACCATGGGAAAACAATTAAGAATACAACGAGCAAGGGGATTACAAGTATCGTAGGAAAGAAGGTGCAATAAATCTCATGGAAATGAAATATTCAATCAAGCATAGAAAAATAACATGCGCAAATTAAATTTCATTGCAAGCAACAACTTTAACAGGCATACCTTAGCCCAATGTGAAAGATCTGAGTCATTGTCCTGCATGCGCTCTATCCAGTTCCCGCTTGCCAACTGATGTAACCTCATTGATACCTCCCAGGAAACGATAGGGGTACTCTTCTTCCCCCTGAGTCCCCCGAGATGCAAAGGGGCCATGCACACAATACTAGAGAACTACTAGCACCTATCTTGCCTCACAAGGTCGAGCTACCACTTGCTATCCGAGCTAGGTATCCCAACTCCCACAAGAGAAAGTTCAGTCAAGCTTAACATTCAACAGTGTAACATTACAAAAAAAGATAAGATCCATACTCCTCTTCCTCCATCCTTTTTATAGAGTTTTTAAGTAAATAGTTTCCCAAATTCTCATTAAATTCCTTTTTCATTAATTTTAATTAGGAAAACCTCTCCTGTACACATGTCACACATCCCCTAGTTGCACCAGAAAATCAATTTTATTAATTAATTAAATATTCCTGTTTCCCTCACCCACCTAAAATCACTCCTAAAAAAGCTCCTTGGTGTCCCAATATTCTCTTACAAAACTTAAATGACTTACACCTTACTTAATTCCTAGTTGAGTTCATAAATAGCAAGTTCCCAAGGCAAGATTCCTTATTAAGTTAGACATTCATCTTTTTCTTTAGGTTTCCCCTTTTCTTTAGGTTTCCCCTTTTTCTTTAAGTTTCCTATTTCTTTTAACTTTCCCTCTTTTTCCTTTTTAACTAAAATTCAATTTAAAGTGTAGATAAAACAACCATTTACCCTCTTTTCTTTTTAACTAAAATTAAATTAACAAAAATAGATAAAAAAAAAAAAATCCTTTTTTAAAATTTTAATCCTCCATTATAATTTTGACTTTAATAAATAAATTTTAATTTCTTAGCCCCCCTTCTTGTTACATGTTTATTTGTTATTATTGTTATTATTATTATTATTATTAATATTTTGACCACATGTTCTACTTAGACCTAGATTTTAATTTCACTAGGCTGGGCGACATTTTTATTAGGGAAAAATGTTTTTAAATCTACTTATCACATCATTCATTTTAAGGATGAATATTTTATTCACTTAAAGGTTAAAATCACGATGTTCCCTTCAGGACACACTAGGTGCTCCAAGGGTGCCACTCGCCTCTTTCTGTTTTCCTTGCGCGACATACCCTTTAGGACACACTATGTGCTCCAAGGGTGCCACTTCCTCTCTACTAACTTTGGTAGACATCAAAACCCTGTAGCCAATACTCCACTAGGTGATCTTGTGGGAGACTAAGGGCCTCTAAGGAATAATTCCCCTGCCTTATTGCTCAGCCCTTAGAATCATTGTGAGCGACTATCATAGTCTTCCCTCATGACATTGTGGTTCTTCTCGAACTAGATAATTGTTAACCTAAAGTTTGAGCCACGACGGGAGTGTTAGTAGGCTATGGAAGCCCTACCACACCTCTCTCTCAAGTCTCTGGTTTTCCTACGTGACCTCTCTACTCCACATGTGAGTCTGGTCGACAAGCTATAGTCAACCTGCATCATCAACAATCATGTCAACAATAATAATCAATCATCATAACATCTAATCATATGTAAATATGTCATAGCAACAACAATAAAACCCCAATAGTCCACTCCCTAACTTGATCCGGAGTCCAAGGGGTTTCATCAATGACTATGCATCCTCAATTTCCAAGTCCTGCACACTCAGGAGAACCCAATCAATAACACATGTCTATGTAAATACAACCAAAATAACATATCACCATATCCATAATATATCATAATCATAATCAAATGACCAACAATATAATAATCCAAATCACTTGCAAGAAAGTATCCTCAAAGAATAAGTTTTCTCAGTGCACGCAAGAGTGGAATGTTACACTTAACATGCATGTTGTGAAGGTTTTCCACAAGTGTTAGATTGGGTGATAAAAATGCATACAATTACATTTTGGATGTTTGAAGGGTATGAATTGAATGTTGGAACATAGATTCAAGGTTTTGAGGCCACCCATTGATATGAGTTTGATCAAGGATGTTTGTAGATGAATAATATTAGATATTTGAAAGCCGCAAATTTCCAATATAATGAGAACTAATTTACATGCATGAATAATACTATTGAACCATGATTCTACCATGCTATAATATGGAATGCCATATCATATTTTGAAACAATGATCACAGAATTGTAAGTATAGGGAAAGCGTATCAGTGCAAATAAAAAAACAAAGACACAATTTGGTGCCAAATACTATGGGAATGGTGATTTGTAATAGTGCCAATATGGGAAAAAATCCACTATTTGAATTGAATGTGATTGCATATTTGAGTGTGGATCTTCAATCCAACAACAAAAGCCGATGGAAAAATCTATGAAACTATACATGCCAAATACAAAGGGCCAAATGTGCCCAATTGGTGTGATATCAAATCTTTGAATAAAAAGTGGAAGAGTGATGAAACCCAATCCCAAGAGGATTGAAACTGCTCCAATACTAATGATGTGGAAAAATACCACGAGTAGTGTTCTACATTGAAGTGAAAATAATCAATCTCTAATTTGATTTTATTAAACAAATCATAAACTTGTACATCTTTACATGAAGATAACTATCTCAACAAAATAGAAGATAAAAACTCACTAGATCCTAAGAACTAGCAACAAAGCTCTATTTGAGAATTATTTAATTAAAAAAATACCCAACTTACCTTTGACCAAGTGAGTTTCTAGGTCTTAACATCTATTTATTGGCTTTTTATTTTCTATTATTTGGTGAGCATCTCTTCATTCTTGAATGCCCTAGATTATGATCCCCAAGGGGATCAAAATACTTCGGGTTTTCTTTTCTTCTGACGTAGAGTTCCTTTTACTTACTAAAAACTAGAAATAAATCACAATAAAAAAAAATACTTGAGAAATTCTCTCAACTACTCCATGAGGCTAGGAAACCAAAAGGTATTCAGCACACAAATCCACAACAAATCCATAATAATAATAATCTCCTAATACAAATATCGATGTGATACACATAATATTAATATAATTAGGCTAAGACTAAGAATGGGAATCCCTATCCTTGTTGCATCATACATATCATCCATAGTGGGTTGTATTTCACACCTTACTACTCTAGGTGTAGTAAAAGAATTTCATATATACCTTTTATTAATATTTTCAAGTAGAATCGTAATATATCGGTCCATAAATATGGACAAGAAAATTAATATTATATGAAGGATCAGATCCTGTCACTGAGAGGGGGGGGGGGTGAATTAGTGAAACAACAATTATATCAATTTTTTTTTATTAATGCAAACAAATTTTTGACACAACATTTTATCGTGCAACCCAAATGGGAAAACCACAAACTCTTTTCTATTAACTGCAAAATTTGTTTTACATGTTACATAGAAAGAATATGTACTTCCTCTTTGATCAACACCAACTGATTAGGATGCACCCACACCTTGGTTTACCAGCACCAACTGATTAGGATGCACCCACACCTTGGTTTACCAGCACCAACTGGTAGGAGGCTACGACCCCCTGTTTAGTCAACTACAACTGAAAAGGAAGCACCAACTCCCTCTGCAGGCACCAACCTGCCCTTGCACCACCCAACCACCCTTAATGCATAGGTATTAGCTTTTATTCCTGGAATATGATTCAGCTTTTGATCTTCTTTTCTGGACTGCAGAGACGCCTTATTCTCACCACTTTTTCTCATTTATATACACTTCAAACAGGTGTGAAATTTAAAACATTGTGTCCCTTTATTTGAACCATTGTACCTTTTCATTTAAAATGATAATTAAACTTTAATTAATATTATTTTTCCTTTTTATTCTTTATTAATATTTTCATGATTTATTCTCTTTTAATCATGATTGTGTATTGGTTCATTTTTGTCATGAGTTGATCACAAACATGGATCGACTCATTAGATTGTACTCATGTTACTGTTGCATTCTCGATTCACCAACATATGATATTCGATCATTTATCGATTCTCTATATTGTTCTGGTGTAACTCTCTATCAAATGAAATATGTATGAGGCACTCCCTTCAAACCATTTCATATGACCGTGCCATACAAAAACATGGGCTTTATCAACTATAGCGATATCCCTTTAAAACTCTTATAGCATATGACCAACAATGGTGACCAGGTGCTAGACCGAACACACTCTTTGAGCGCTTTATAAGAGCCAACGGTCGTGATTTAATCACCCACTGATATGGATGGTTGTTGGGATTTCAATGCTTCTTATTGTGACGTAACTTGATGATGTCACTTGTTGACATGTCACAAGCCTATTAACTGCCTCGTGTCATTCATATTCATGATTTTCACGTAACTGAAATGATGTATCAACTTGACACTTGTCAGTGTCTTTCTATGCCATGTGTCCTTGCTAACATGATTCACTGACCCACGGCCCTGATCCAACGGTCCTCATTGTGTACTCCAAATTGATGGTCCTTATCTTATCGTGATTTCACATTTCGACATTCTTGTGATGAAGAGTCTCGACACTCCATGTCCCGATCATCGAAATAGAGCTTGGCTGCACTAGATCCTTCCCTTCTCGTGACCATCGGTGGTGACCAGGGGCCAAGCCAGAGGAGTGTGTTGTGATTTAGCATATTCTAAACTCTTGATATGAGTTGCCTCACTCGAAGACTGTGAAACTCTGAAAATGATTCATGATATATCAATGGTCCATAGCCTCAATGATCTGATGGCTGACAAGGTTTTGACACTTTGAACTCACAACCTCTTTATCTCACTTATATTATCCTTCCACATTGAGATGATCTGACGACTAACGGGAATCGGGTTTAATCTGACGGCTGTTGAGGCTCTCGAAGAAGATCAATGTTCATCAAATTTCCTCTATCCAATGGTCTAGATCTAATTGTGATTTTGTGTTTCGGTATTTTAGAGGTTAGGGCACCTCCCTTCTTTCGACTCCTGATTTCTCGATATCTGATATTCCACTCTCGTTAGATCGACGACCCACATTGCTCCTCATTTTTAGATTTGGATCTAACGATCCATGTCACTCCTCCTTCTGAGCTTTGGAGTTTGAATGAGTTCAGCGCTTATCCTCCTTGCAACTATCTTGGATCTAATGGCCCACAACTATTAGTTCTTGTCCTCTCCAACACTCTCTATCGTCCATCGATATTATTGATGGCTCCTTTCTCTGAACTCGACGATCACTATCCTTTTATGATTATCAAGCTCACGGTCAACCTCTTGATCAGACGGTTGCTGAGATTCTCACTCTGATTGGACGATTGCTAAGGCCTCTCACCATTTCTGTGCATTGATCAACTATTTAGTATTTTCACTGATCCCGATGACATCTCTACAATCTGTTCTTCCTTATAAGCTTGATCATTGAATAATTATTGATCCTATCATGATCAACAATAGTCATGGATTTCCTCTCTGTCTTATTCCTTATGATCTTTGTTCTTTTGATTATTCACTTCCCCTATTTTCTCTTTCGAACTCTGCACACAATTTGACATCTTCTTCTGACTGATATTTTGTTGACATAAATGACAATATTATTTGATGTACTTCATCATTACAAATCATCACTTCGAATGTTGACATAAATGACAATATTTCCAACAATCTCCCCTTTTTTCATTGAGGTCAACACACTAACTTCATATACAAAACTCCCCCTGTGTTGATGATTTCCTTTTATGAAGTTTTTCTTTATATGAAGTTTCTCTCCCCCTTTGACATCAATGGAAAAGGGTTTCTTCTCCTATGATCTTTCTATATAAAAACTTTTCTAACCACTGGTAACTCCTCGTGCAATCGACCTTTTTCTATCATAACTGAATGACACCTTTTGTCATTGATTGCTATCTCCCCTTGAATAGGTGCCAACTGATGCATTATTTTCTTGAGAGATTTAGGTAGGAAGAAGGACTACCCCCAATTTTTTCTCGAGATATTCAAATACATCTCTTCTTAATGGGTTTGTAAAAATATCTGCCACATGTTCATGTGTTGGAACATATTCCAATTTAATGTTCTTATTTTCAGCATGATCTCTTAGATAGTGGTACTTTATGGGAATGTGTTTCGATTTTGAGTGTTGAACAGGGTTCTTAGAGAGACTTCTCACACTTGTATTATCACAATGGATAGTTGTGAGTTATTCAAATACTATTTTGATGTTTTGTTTCATCCATTCCACTTGTGTGAAACATTCTGTTGCTGCAATATACTCAACTTCAGTGCTAGACAAAGAAATTGAGGATTGTTTCTTGCTTATCCAAGAAAGCAATGATTCTCCCAAAAAGATTGCTCCTCCACTCGTACTTTTTATGTCATCTACACTTCCTGCCCAATCAACATTTGAACAGGCTTTTAATGTAAATGAGTCCTTGCTAGGGTACCACAAACCAAGATCTATGGTTCCTTTCAAATATCTAAAGATTCTTTTTACATATTGAACATGGCTCTCCTTAGTTCTTCTTGGAATCTAGCTACCATCCCAATAACTTTCTTGACATCAGGTCTGGAAGTTGTTACATAAACATAGTTACCAACTTAATGAGAACTGTGACCTCAAAATGAGAACTCTGGCCCAAAAAACCCACATTTTTGCATAAAAAACATGAAAATCAACCCCCAAATGAAAAAGTGGTGCTACCGGCATCACCATTTTTTCATACAGGGTCAAATTACAACATTTTTCAAACGTGGCCTTCAAAAATCATACAGTAGCTCAAAAAAACGTTAAAATTAACACCTAAATAAAAAACTTACGCTAGCTTAAAAAAAAAATAATCAAAACGT
>JZKD02S1628263.1:307508-334401 GCA_000966675.3 Picea glauca | reverse complement strand
GTACAATTATTTTCTATGTATTGAAGTAACGATGAACAATATGTTAAAAATGATGTTTTTTACTACATTTTAAAAGTATGGAACAATAAATCAATTAAGGAGACAAAATTACATGGAAAAACATAATTTCAAAAAATAAATGGAAAAAAATATTTATAAGATTGAAAGGAGCATGGAAAAATTACTAAAAACATCGTTGAATAAAAAATAAAAATAAAAAAAATTAGAAAAAAATTGAAAATACATGAAAGACAAGCATTTAAAAAAATAATGTGGAAACATTGTGGATCGAAAAATTTAAAATATCAAAAAACCATCTAAAAAGGGAGGGGGGTGCTACCGGTAGCACTATTTTTAAAAACAAAGTAAAAAACTTGACCCCCCAAAAAACAAGAACTCTGTAGAGTTCTCATTAAGTTGGTAACTATGTTCATAGAGAAAATTGTTAATCATTGATCTATAGTGTTTTGGATCTACAACTTTGGACTCATCATTCCTTCTTAGTTTGCATCCAATTGTCATAGGTGTACTAACAAGTTTGCAGTCCTCTAACTGGAATCTCTTAAGCATATCCTTAACATATTTAGACTGATGGATAAAGACTCCCCTTGTGGACTATATTATTTGTAATCCAAGGAAGAAATTTAGTTTGCCAAGCATAGACATTTCAAATTCTTGTTGCATCATCATAACAAAGTCTTCACTCATTTTTATATTATTATTACCAAATACGATATCATCAACATACACTTCCACAATGATCAAGTTATTACCATCAATTTTGCAATAAAGATTGTTGTCTTCCCCCTTTTGGGGCCTTGTTTTTGTAAGTAAAAGTCTAGCCTTGCATACCATGCTCTGGGTGCTTGTTTTAATCCATAGAGTGCCTTCTTTAATTTACAAGGATAGTCTCTTTTATTGGTTATTTGGAACCCATCTAGTTGCTCAATATAGACTTCCTCTTCTAAATTTCCATTGAGAAATGCTGATTTGACATCAATTTGGTACACTTTAAATTTTTTGTAGTTGGATAAAGCTAAGAACATCCTAATTACCTCTAATCTAGCTACAGGTGCAAATGTTTCTTCATAGTCTACTCCTTCAACCTGAGCATAACCTTCATAGTCTACTCCTTCAACCTAAGCATAACCTTTGCATACTAATCTGGCTTTGTTCCTGATTACTTGCCCATCTTCATTCATTTTATTTTTATATACCCATTTAGTCCCAATGACATTTTTATCTTTTGGTCTAGGAACTAGTTCCCAAGTTTGATTTCTTTCAATTTGATCCAATTCTTCATTCATAGCTTTAATCCAGTTCTCGTCTTTACATGCCTCTTTGATTGAACTTTGCTCAGTATGTGACAACAATGCTAATTATGTTTGATACAGTAGTTGTCTTCTTGTTTGCACTCCATCATTCATATCTCCAATAATTAGTTCTTCGGGATGATTTTTTTGAATAATTCTTGAGGTTGTATTTGTATATCTTGTTGGGAATTCTTCTCTTATATCTCCATATTCACTATCTTCTTCACTTTCACTAGTATCCATATCATCTTCTTCCCTTTCTTTTTCATTCTCTTCTACTTCTTCTAGTTGTGTGATGAATGTCTCATCATCATCTTCATCTTTATTTTTAGTTATCGTTTTTAGATCATCCACTTTGACATCTGAAATTTCAACAATATTATGTGATCTAAGATTGTAGCATCTGTATTCCTTCTTGTTTGAAGCATATCCAAGAAAAATACCTTCATCAGATCTGGCATCAATTTTTCCAAGACTCTCATCTAGTCTTTTGATGTAGCATTTACTTCCAAACACTTTGAATTATTTCACTGATGGAGCTCTTCCAAAACATATTTCATAAGGAGTTTTATCACTATTAAACATTAGTTGACCTCTGTTCAGTATGTATACATCCATGCTTACAACTTCCCTCCAATATCCATCTAACAATTTTGCTTCATTGAGCATAGTCCTTGCATCCTCCTGAACTGTTCTGTTCTTTCTTTCAACAATCTTGTTTTGTTGAGGTGTTCCAGCATCAAATAATTTCCTTTTTATTCCATGAGTTTCACAGAAGACATCAAAATATTTTGAGGTGAATTCACCACCATTGTCTGATCCAAGACATTTGATTTTTGTCTCCCTTTCATTTTCAACAAGGATTTTAAAGGCTTTGAATTTGTTGAGTGCTTTTGATTTTTCCTTGAGAAAACATATCCAACTCATTCTAGTAAATTCATCAATGAACAACATAAAGTAAGACTCTCTTTGTAGACTCTTGGTCCTCGTAGGTCCACATATGTCAGTGTGAACATTCTCTAAAGGTTTAGAGGTTGTGTATTCTTTTGTTTTGAACCTTACGCTAGTTTGCTTCCCTAGTTGACAGTGTCTACACATAACATTTGAGGGTTTTATGATTTTTGGCAAGTTTCTTACTGCACCAAGGTTGTTGACTTTCACAATATTGTCAAAGTTAATATGCCCCAACCTCCTATGCCATAGCCAACTTTCATCTACAGAATTTATATGACACTCCTCATTCAATTTTTCATTTAGTATATATACATTTTCAGGAGTTCTAGGAGCAGTACCAACTAATTTTCCTGTGTCTTCTCTCCTAATCTCACATTTTTTGGAATCAAAGATGCAGAAGTATCCATGATCATAGGTTTGACTAACACTTAATAAACTAGGCTTCAATTTATCAACAAGTAGTACATTTTTAGCTTTGTCTTTTCCCAAGCTCATAGTGCCTTTTCCAAGTATGTTACTTGAAGCATTATCACCAAATGTAACTTTACCTTTTTGTTTCTTTAAGTCTAAAAACTTATCCTTGTTACCTATCATATGTTTCGAGCATCCACTGTCAGCATACCAGAGATCCTTTTCATCTTGAGTTTTTAGGCCAATAAGACATTCCATTTTTGATGTTTTTACTCTCCAACGTTTCTTCTTCTCTCTAATGAACTTGGGTTGTTCTGAGACTTCCATTAGTCTGCAATTAATGGCTTTATGTCCATGGTTATGACATCTGAAGCATTGTAAGTCCCCTTCTTGTAGAGGTTCAAAGGGGTTATAGTTTCTACTCTTAACTCGATTTGTTGCTCGTTTATCCTTAAGGATATAATTCTTAACCTTTAGATTTTTCTTTCTATATGCTCTACAACTTATAACTTTGTGTCGAAAATTAGAGCATGCAAAGCAATAACCAGGAAAAATGAGAGGATACCTGTTTTGGTAGAACTTGTTTGGTATTGTCTTGCCTTCTTTCCTGATGGGTGGAGGTAATGTTCTGGAGTTCTGATCATTACTTATCTTCTCTTCATTTTTCTTCTTGAATGTACTGCGAAGAGAATCTTCTTAAGATTTTGAGTTAACATGGATTTCCTTTTGAGAATAACCTATTCCATTTTTATTTCCAGAATCCATTTACGTTTTAATAATCTTATCTAATATTTTAGAGCTATTTTCATATTTTGTTTGAATGATTTTTACATCCAGCTCCTTTTTCAGATGAACTATTTCTGCCTCCATCCTTTCAAGAGTTATTTGCTTTTCTTCAAGATATTTTTCCAGACTTTCTTCAATCTTATTTGCTTCTAATATTTGTTTTTTCAGATTGTTCATTAGTTTTTCCATCTCCTTTTCTTCTTGTTCATATTTTTCTTTCTGTTCAAATACAAAACTTTTCAACTAGCTATATTTGGTTTTGTATTTTCTTAATTCATCTAAGTCACTGAGAAGTTCTTCCTCCATATTAACTTATGCTTCATCTTCTAACTCTTTCTCATGTTTATTTTTTTCTATTTCAATAGATTCTTCAAAACCTAATAAAAGGACTTCATCATCATCAGATTCATCATTGTCACTAGACTATGACGAGCTGTTGTTTTCTTCTTTTGAGTAGAAATTATTTTTCCCTCTTGTTTTTTCTGGTATTCTTTTTTTTTGTTTTCTTTCTCTTTAGGGTCCTCCTTGGGATAAATGACCAAATTTGCCACAATTAAAACATTTGAAAGGAAGATTGACTTTGTACTTCCCTGATCCTTTCTGAAGTTTTCTAATGAATTTGACTTCTTCCACATCCTATTATTCAAGATGACAAGATTGAGGTTTTTTCTTCTGATTTATCTTTGTCTTGAATGCTTTGAAAGTTGTTTCGTCTTTTGTTGATTTATTATTTCTTGTTCTCATCTCATATGCTATAAAAATTCCATGGATCTGGTCAACTGTGAGTGATATTAGATCGGATCTATCTTCAACTGAGGAAATATTTGCATCATATCTCATCGGTAATGACCTTAGTATTTTTTGCACAATGGGTTTATCTGTAACTTCTTCTCTTGCTGCTCTAATTGAGTTGACCACTTCATATACCCTATGAAAGTACTCAACAATATTTTCTTCTTCTTTCATTTTCAAGTTTTCAAATTGAGTTCTATAGGTCTGTAGTTTGGCTTCCTTGACTTTGTCATCTCCTTCATATATGGCCTCCAATTTGTCCCAAATTTCTTTGGCCGATTTGCAATGCATGAATTTCACACATATAGAGTTAGTCAACCCTGCTAGAATACCATTAACTGCTCTAGAGTTATCATTATAGATTTTCTTTCCTCCAGAGTCTTTGGGTGGAGTAGTTGGTGCAATGTAACCATCTACAACAGGTTGCTAGATATCAAAACCAAGAGCCAACATGAAGTTTTTCATTCTTATTTTCCACAGAGCATAGCCTTCTCCATTGAACAATGGTGCTTTGTTGTTAGACATTCCTTCTTGTTGATCCATCTTYAGGATCTACCTTCAAGTTTGTTAGACTATGCTGAAGGAACCTTCTCTGATACCAATTGAAGGATTATATCCTATCACTGAGAGAGGGGGGGTGAATCAGTGACACAACAATTATATCATTTTTTTTTTATTAATGAAAACAAAATTTTGACAAAGTATTTTATCGTGGAACCCAAATGGGAAAACCACAAACTCTTTTCTATTAATTGCAAAATTTGTTTTACATGTTACATAAAAGAAATATGTACTTCCTCTTTGATCAACACCAATTGATCAGGATGCACCCACACCCTAGTTTACCAACACCAACTCGTAGGAGGCTACGACCCCTTGTTTAGTTAGCTACAACTGACAAGGAATCACCAACTCCCTCTGCAGGCACCAACCTACCCTTGCCCCACCCAACCACCCTTAATGCATAGGTATTATCTTTTCTTCCTGGAATCTGCTTCAGCTTTTGATCTTCTTTTCTGGACTCTTCTCACCATTTTTTCTCGTTTATATACTCTTCAAACAGGTGTTAAATTTAAAACATCGTGTCCCTTTATTTGACCCATTGTACCTTTTCATTTAAAATAATAATTAAACTTTAATTAATATTGTTTTTCCGTTTTATTCTTTATTCATATTTTCATGATTTATTCTCTTTTATTCATGAGTGTGTATCAGTTCATTTTTGTCATGAGTTGATCATAGACATGGATTGACTCATTAGATCGTACTCATGTTACTGTTGCATTCTCAGTTCACCAACATACCATATTCGATCATTTATCGATTCTATGTATTGTTCTAGTGTAACTCTCTATCAATTGAAATCTATATGAGGCAATCCCTTAAAACCATTTCATATGACCGTGCCATACAAAAACATGGGATTTATTAACTATAGTGATATCCCTTTAAAACTCTTATAGCATATGACCAACAATGGTGACCAAGTGCTAGAACGAACACACGCTTTGAGCGCTTTATTAGAGTCAACGATCGTGATTTAATCACCCACTGATATGGATGGTTGTCGGGATTTTGGCGCCTCTTATTGTGTCATAACTTGTTGACATCACTTGTTGACGTGTCACAAGCCTATTAGTTGCCATGTGTCATTCATATTCATGATTTTCATGTACCTGAAATGATGTATCAACTTGACACTTGTCAATGTATTACTGTTCCATGTGTCCTTGCTAACGTGATTCACTGACCCACGACCCTGATCCAACGGTCCTCATTGTGTACTCCAAATCAATGGTCCTTATCTTATCGTGATTTCACGTTTCAACATTCTTGTGATGAAGGGTCTCGATACTCCATGTCGCGATCTCCGAAATAGATCTTGGCTGCACTAGATCCTTCCCTTCTCAGGACCATTGGTGGTGACCAGGGGCCAAGCCAGAGGAGTGCATCACAATTTTTCATATCGCAAACTCCTAATATGAGTTTCCTCACTCGAAGATCGCAAAAATATGAAAATGCTTCATGATAGATCAATGGTCCATAGCCTCGATGATCTGACGGTTGACGGGGTTTCAACACTTTGAACTCATAGCCTCTTTATCTCACTTGTCGTATGCCTCCACATTGAGATGATCTGATGGCTGATGGGAATCAAGTTTAATCCGATGGTTGTTGAGGCTCTCGAAGCATATCAACGGTCGTCAACTTTCCTTGATCTAATGGTCTGGATCTAATCACGATTTATGCTTTGGAATTTCATAGGTTAGGGCACCTCCCTTCTTCTGACTCTTGATTTCCCGATATCTGATATTCCACTCTCGTCAGATCGATGAACCATGTCACTCCTCATTTTTATCTTTGGATCTAACAATCCACATCACTCCTCCTCCTAAGATTTGGAGTTTGAATGAGTTTAGAGCTTATCCTCCTTGTAGCTATGCTGGATCTAACAGACCACAACTATTAGCTCTTGTCCTCTCCAACGCTCTCTATCGTCCATCGAGATTATTGATGGCTCCTTGCTCTGAACTCGATGGTCACGATCCTTTTACAATTTTCAAGATCATGGTCAACCTCTTGATCGGACGGCTACTAAGCTTCGAACTCTGATCAGACAACTGCTAAGGCCTCTCACCATTTCTGCGTATTGATCAACTATTCAGTCTTTTTACTCATCCCGACGAAATCTCTACAATATGTTCTTCCTTTAGAGCTTGATCATTGAATCATTGTTGATCCTATTTTGATCAACAATAGTCACAGTTTCCTCTCTGTTTTATTCCTTATGAGATTTGATCTTTTTATTATTCGCTTCCCCTGTTCTTTCTTTCGATCTCTACACACAATTTGACATCTTCTTTTGACTGATATTCTGTTGACATCAATGACAATCTTATTTGATGTACTTCATCATTATAGATCATCACTTCGACTGTTGACATCAATGACAATATTTCCAACATTAGAAAGAAACCAAAATGGCCCAAGCATTGATATTTATCTTGGAGTATGATTTCATAGTATGTATGTGTCCAAAATGGATAAGATAATCAAGAACATAGAGAAATTGAAATGTCCTAGCCATTGATATTTATATTTTAACATTTTTGCATATTTTATGTGTCTTTGTTATCATGGATGATTTTAAGGATGGAAAATTATTTTAACATGTAGAAACATTGGCGAATCTTAATAATCCTTCATATGAAAACTATAAAATGTTTGGCGATATTTTTGTAAAAATATTCAAATTTCTAATGATATTATATAGTTTGTATAAAATTTTGGCGATTTTTTAAGGTTAATTTTTTTATGCTTTAGAATTTGGGCGAATCATTTTTAGAATAGCGAATATTTTTTTGGGAAAACCATGGAAAATTAGCCCATGAGTGAAATTTAGCCCCTAAAATCATCATTGTTTGTTATCACCCAATATAGTACTTGTGAAAAGACTTCACAAGATTCTTGACTACTGTAACATATGGAAGTATTTTCCACTGTCACCTAGGAAAGCATATCTCTCATTTTAGTGAAGCGTAGAGATCCAACATAAGGGAGGATTTCCTAGAAAACTCAAAGGATCCTATAGAAAATTTAAGGCAAGTCTACATCCCCTCTTGATTACTTCACTATTTGGGTTGAGGTTCAAGGCAAGGTCAAGGTGAATTAAACAAAGAAAATTAAATGTTCATATGTGAGGGGTGTTCTAATATAGTCAATGACCAATAAATTCTATGAAACACTAGATATCAAAATAAAATAAAAGGTTGTAGTAAATTTTGAGTAAAATATGATATAGTTCAACATGTAATATGTTTATAACAACAACAAGTAAACAATCATAAAATTTGCATGAATGAAATGAAAGATAAGCTAAAGGATAGAATAAATACCAACGAACCATTAACTAATTATTTTTAAAATTAAATGCCATGAACATTTATTAAGTATATGCAATATGTTAAACCCTAATTGAAGAAATCCAATTAACACAACAATGAATTATGTTAGAGGTGATTCTAAACAATAAATGCAATGTGTTAGGCTAGGGATGATGGTGAATGAAGATGCGATGAAAAGGTCCTAAAACTAACATAGGACGTTGGGAGGGAGAGAGAGAGCTAAAAATAGGGTTTAAATCACTTGTAATAAGAGAAATATTTCATATTAAATCCTTGGGCATATGGAGTCAATGAAAATTCAATGGAGGATGAAAGAAAAACAAATCTCAAGGATCAAATTCTAGGGTTGTACGAACACAAGCCTAGGTCTAAACCTTTAGGAAGAAAATATAGGGGGATGTACAATCACAATCCCTAGATGTCATGCCATGTCTTCTATGATTTCTAACAAGAGATCAAGGTGGAAAATATCTCAAACCCTATAGTTGTATAATCATAAGATCTACAATTTAACCAATAAGGGAAATTATAGGGGGATGTTAATCACAAGCCCTAAATTTAATATTATATGCTTCAACAAGATTAATATGAATGAAAACATGGAAGGGGATGCACAATTACAAGACTTCTTAGGTTTTCAAAAAAAAAACTATCTAAGGAGAACAAGATAAAATGCAACTTATCAAAAATTTGATAGCGAATCTACTTAGAACACCATGAATAAATCACATATGCTTGGAAATAACACTTATTATTCAATTCTCTATTCATGAAGGAACCATATAACATGAATCATCTACCAAAATAAAACAAAAATCCACAAGATTACTATAAAGAGGTGTGCATAAGTGTTTCATGATGAGAAATAAGTAAAATAATAGAAGAGAAGTGATTATCCACAAGTGTTTTTTATGATTTTGAAGTGAGGAAATACTATCCTCTTTATATGAGGAAACCCTAGGACCTTACTTCTTTAAAATTCCCTAAAAATCCAAATATACATGATAAAAGGTAGATAGGTCTAGGTTGACCCCAAAATAGTCTCCAACATAATAAGTACAATGCTAATACATCAAAATGTCACCCTATAAGATGACACATGTGTGTGTATATTCCAAGGTGAGGGTGATGTCATCTCCTCCAAAAGTGAAAAAGCTTGCAAAGGCTGTGTCTTATCCAAAAGGTGTAAAGAATCAAGGCTCACATCCCCTTGCCAAAAGGTCATGTCTCATCATCAATACATGCCAAATCATCATCATAATTGTTAGAACGTCCCAAGCAACATCGAGTCACCATCATGCATGATATCATAATCAACAAGAGAAATGTCTAAGGGAAATGTGAACGTCTTGTATGAAGAGGGATCCATCATTCCTTCCAAGGTGTGTCGAATCATCTCCAAGTGAAACATCATCAAATAAAATGCTAATGAACTTGGGGGGTGCACTATCTAGCCTATGGGGCTTCCTTGCCTATCAATGGTACATCATCTTGTATATGCAACATCCAAGATATTTTTTCCAACATTCAAGGCCCAAGAGGTGTGGGGAGGTTCCTCAAGGCATGAAAAATCATCAAAAGAGGTAGTGTTTTCATATTTGATAATCTTCTCCCACTCCTAGAATATACTTGAAATCTCTTCGACATGAGTCTTCACCTGTGTGCTCTTCTCTGTAACAGACTCCATAGTCTGTGATGTGATGTGATCCTTCAGTATTTATTCATCATCCAGCCTAATTTTTTCCATCTATACTTTGGATGAATCCATATCTGTCAGTATCCTCTCTACACCTTCCTGCAATGGCTCCAACTGATACTACCTCAACTGCTTCACTACTTATACATTTTTTAGTTATGTTTGCAAGTTCTTTTACTCTTGTGTGCTCCTCGACATCTCCTATATGTTCATTTCCTTATGATTTTGCTTTAAATCCTACATGGTTGTGTTGACTCCTTCTTCCTTTTGTTCCAATGCTTGCAACTTTTTGTCCTCCTGTAGACTTGTCCATAGTTTCATGCTTCTGTCGTATAACTCTGTAACTTCCTTGATACTCTACATCATGTTCTCCATGTGCCTTGCCACATCCTTCTCTATCCATGATCTAAATTTTGGTGGTGTTCTTGGATGTAAAAGTGCCATCAAGTTTGTGATATGGTTCTTATAGTTCTCCATGGCTTGTTCTATTCTTCCAATATTATCTTCTATTTGTAAATGTTCCCCTTCCTGCGCGCTAGCAGGAATTGACTTGAATATTTCTTCTACTTGTTGCTCTATCTTTCCACTGTGTTGCTTGGCTTCCTCCTCCTTAATTTATATCTCATGGATTGTTATATTTAGGGTGTCCCTTATGTACTTAGATACTTGTATCTCGGTTGCATCTTCACATGATCTTAATTGAATATCCTATTCTATGCTTACTTGAATTTTATACAATGCTTTGGTTGGGACCTTGGCCAGTGCCAAGTACAAGTGATCAATGTCTTTCACAACCTTCTGCGTCATCTCCTCATCTATCTATAGCATATCCTGAGTGATAACAAAATTTTCACTACATGACACTATAATATGGACTGTCTCCCATGGAGGCATTGTCTTTTCATGAATAATCTGTTGTGGTTGTTCCCCTTCCTTCTGTTGCAATTTTTTCTATTGTAGTTGTGCCAATGTCTCTTTAACCTTTGTCATATTTTTAATGAGCTCCTCTCTTTATTCTCAGCATCATCCCATGAATCTTCTGGGAGGTCCTGCACTTTCTCAACGACCATCTTTGAATCATCCTCTATCAGGGTTAACTCAGAGACACTCTTGTGTGCTTTCATCTTCTTTATTTGTATTTATTCATGTAGGAATTTCCTCTTCATCGTCAGAGTTTATATTTACGCTGAAGTTTGGTATTTCCAATTCTGGTATATCACCTCCTACGAGTTCCTCCTAAGTGAGAACATTCATATCCTTTTGTGATCCTTTGTTTCCTCCTTCTATGTGACCTTATCCTGTGTTGTTGTCTTTTGAGTAGTCTTTTGTCTAGGTTTTCTCACTGTCACACTTCCTCTTATATCTTTTTCAAGCTCAACAACCTTCCTTGTATTATCTATTGGACTATTTGATTTCTGTGATGTGACAAATTATACTGGTTGCTTTCATTTTTGTCCCTTATTTATGGCCACCATATTTCCACTCATCTGGTCAATATTTCATGGCCCATTAGAATTCCTCTCCAGTAACACATTACCTCATCTGTAACCAATTATTCTTTGGGTCCCTTTTTTCCTGAATCTATACATTGTGTCTCGATACTTGAAACTTTGCTATGTGTTTGTATTCCTCCAACACTTTTGGTGTTATCCTCCATGTCTCAACCACCTTTTCTTGTATTTCCTCAAAATACATCACAAATGTGATAAAATTATCCTTTCTTGTCTTTGCATTTGATCTGTGCCACAAAGTTGTGTATTTTTATACGCGACACTTTTCCCTCCTTTGGAAAAATACATTGTATTTGGGGTGTCCCCAACCCACCAATAATATGAGTGTTATCAACCATGAATAGTGGAACTATGTTCCCAAATCTTGTGTTCCTTGGTAGTCATCCAAAAATAGATTCAACAAGTATGGTTCCTAGCTTAATAAGATTCCTTTCACGCACTATGCGACTACTGCTACGATGCCTGTTGGTGCTTCCTCTTTGCGACACTTCCTCAATAATATGCATTCAATTAAATTGGTTTCCAATCTTGTCGCAGGTTCAATGATATTCTTGATTATTAACCCTCTTGACCCCCTATTTGTATTAAACTTCTTCTTCATTTCTTCAGCCATAACCTTCTCCTTAGTCTTTTCATGTACATATTTCTCTAGCTTTTATCCATTACTTGGAAGACCTGTAATATATTCAATCAGATCCACATCAATTGGCACTGGTTTATCCATCCACAAAACACCTCCATGTACCAAGGCTAGCAATTGTTTGACACATTTATTAACATCTTTACCCCTTCCAAAATGTGGAATTTCTAATAAGTTCATTATTCTTGTATTGTACAATCCTGTAATCCATTGATTTGGTTCTAATATTGGAATTCCTGAGGAACTTATCCCTTTTCTCTCCATGTATACATGTGGTTCGAACTAAGGGAAATTTTCCCTATTTACAATGTTGTGATATGAATACTTTAGTTTCTCCACATGTTCTAAAATACTAGGTAGGATTGTAACTCCTTCAGTTATGCACATTAGTGCTATTGTAACTTCTCTTTGCTTGCACGATGACCTTTGCATTGGATGTTTCCCATTCCTATTTTTTGTTGTGGTGAATGGCCCTACTTCCTGGTGTGCATCCTCTTCTTCCTCTATGTTGGAATCTAGTTCACCTATGACATATTCCACTTGCACCTCTTTTTCTGTTTGTAGTGTTGTTTTTGCGATAGGTTTATGTACTTGTTCGGCCTTTGCCCTAGGCTCGTTTGATTCAATTATTTTTTCATATTCTTCTTTCATTTTCTATGGTTCTCCCAAACCTAGCTGCTACATAGAGTTTTGGGCTTCAGTGGGGTTTTGTTCTTCAACTCTTGGATCCACATCCATTGCTTATGTTGTTGGTTCTTTCTCTTCGACCACTACTAGACTCACTAGTTTAGGTGATTGGATCATGTCCATGTCTACAAGTATTTCATGTTGATTAGGGTTTTATACCGATGTGGCTACTTTCTCTGTGGTATTTTCATCACTTCGTGTATTTATTGCGACTCAAGTGGGGGATTTAACCTTCGGCGACACCATTCTACAAAATCCTTGTTGAAACCTTCAGAAATACCTACTCACTTTGTATTTTTGTTTCTTAGCTCTTGTCTAATCCAAGTCACAATGAGTCATGTTGTGTAAATTTCCTTCTTTTATGAGACCTATCATAAATGCTTTGTCATATTCCACTTTTCCGTTCATCGTCTTTCTTTTCCGACCACTCTTTGTCCCGTCACATTGCATTTTATGTCTTGTAACCTTTGTCCTTTGCATATTTTATTAAGGTTTTGTCATACTACTTACTAGTTTATGTTGTGCATTTTATCCTCCAACTATTTGTCTACCACTTGTCCATATAGTAAATTATTTTTGTCTTTTTCTTCTTTTTCCAATTTTTTCTTCCTTTTTCTTCTTTTGCTACTTTTTTCTTTCCTTTTTCTTATTTTAACTCCTACTATATACATTATTTACAAATCTAATTACTGATGGTTAGTAGGTCGAATGTCCCTATATAGTTTCATTCGACTACCATTCACTAATCCATTTCTTTGCTTACTAAATTCTGCAGTTGCACAACACCTCCATTTGTGACAAACGTTATCTCATATGGCCTTAGCCAATGCATTATGAACTTCCATGGGTGTTGCAAATATTTACTGTCATAGAGGAGAACCATATCTCCCTCCTTAAAGTTATTCTTCATAATGTGCCTATCATGCCAAGCTTTATCCTTTGATTTCTATACCTCTTGATGAAAACCAAATAGAATCCTATCTTCTTCTAATAACATTGTTGGTATCTTCAAATCCCAGTCATCCCTATTCACATTGAAAATATTGGTTAAGGAATTCTCCAATATCTTGTTAAATGCTTCCACTATCCCATTGTCTTGAGGATGGTAAGGAGTGTTCTTCTGATGATGTATTTCAAATTATTCAGTTGTTGCTTCGATAGTACTATTGATAAAATGAGTCCCTTGATCACTCATCAGAATTCTAAGGAATCCAAATCTTGTGACTACTTTCTCAAATAAGAAGTGTGTCGCAGTCTTTGTGTTGCAATCCTTCATTGGTGCTGCTTCAACCCATATGGTCAAATATTCCATCACTATAATGATATACTTCGCTCCTGATCTTTTCGCTAGTGGATTAATTGGTCCTACAAAATCTACTTCCAACTTGTCAAACAATTTCAAAGTTACTTGAGGTGTTAATGGCATGTCATCCCTCCTATATGGAATTCCGACCCTCTGATAGACATCACAATTCTGACAATACTTCTTTGCATCCTTGCAAATTGTTGGTCACCATAATCCTACACGTAATATCTTTTTCACAATAGCTTTCCCTGCCTAATGTCCTCCAACTATTCCTTCATGTGCTTCAGCTAAAATGATAGGCCTTTCATGCTCCATAACACATCTCATCAAAATGTTGTCTACACCAAGTTTGTACAAGTTCCCTTCAATAATTTGGTAGTTTTTTCTATGCAGTATTATACTCCTTTGGGGAAATTCTTGTACTAAAAAATTCAATAATGTCAAACAAAATATTCATCAACAATATGTATTGAAAATAATTATGCATCTGGGAAATTGTCCTCCAAGTTAATTGGTTCCTCTACATTAGTTATCGTTGATAGATGATCTATCCCTTCATTCAAACGTCCAAGATTCACTGCTACTTCAAAATCAAACTCCTGAAATAACATCAACCATATGCATATTATTCCCCCCAACACTGGCTTATTGACCAGGTATCTAAGAGTAGAGTGATTTGTAAACATCTTAACATGTTGGCCTAACAAAAAATGTTTGAACTTCTGCAATGCATAAACCATAGCCAAACCTTCTCTTTTTGTTGTATTGTAATTTTGTTATGAATATGAAATCTTCCTACTTGCAAATGTTATTGGGTGATCTATGTCACCTTTTCCTCGCTGTGTTAATATTTCTCCGAGTTCTATTGCATATGCATATACATGAACATGAAACTCCTTTGACCAATCTAGAAACACTAGAATTGGTGTTGTCACCATTTTTTCCTTCAAGATATCCAAACTCTACTTGCATTCCTCATTCCAATCATACTTAATGTTCTTCTTCAAGAATTGCTCCATTGGTGCTGTAATCTGTGCATATCCCCATATGAACTTCCTATAGAAACCTATATTACCAAGTGTATATTTTAACTGGTGCAATGAATTAGGTTGTTGTAGATTAACTATGACAACAATTTTGGCAGGATCAACCAACAGACCTTGTTTACACACCACATGCCTTAACATAATACTAAATGGTGCACTGAAAATGCATTGTTTAATATTCAGTGAAATCTGAACCTGTCTACACCTATATAACATCAATATTAACACTTAAACATGATCCTTCAATAAGATAAACATTGTCCAATCATCCAAATAAACTTTCAAAAATTTATGAATAAAATCTTTAAAAGCAGCTACTACTACCCTTGAAAAAATAGCAGGCATTCTTCAACCTAAAAGGAATTATTGTGTACTAAAATGCCTCATATTCTGTTGCAAATGTATTCTTATGTTGATCTTATGTTTCTATTCTGATCTAGTGATATCTCAAGAATCCATCAGTAAACAAATATGCTTATTGACCTCTTACATTCTCCAAAAATTCTTTTGTAAATGGGGTAGGGAAATGATCATGCAAACAAGCATCATTTAACTTCCTTGAGTCTAAAAAAATCCTTATACTACCATCGGGCTAATCCATTCATATTTTTCCACAGGTTCTATTAAACCAACCTCTAACATCTTATTAATTTATGCCTTCACTTTCTTCTTATACACTCGATTCAACCTGTAAGGTCTTTGTATTATTGGTCTGGAATATAGCTTCAAATGGATATTCATCTCTTCAAGTTCTCATGCAACCCATTTCATCTCCAAGAACTCTGCTGGAGATAGGTCACTATACTCATGCAGTAACTCTCTTATTCTTTCTACTGTCTAATAATCTCCAATACTTGCAATCTTTGGGTTCTTTGCTTTTCCAATATTTACCTTGATATTTAATGGTGCAAAAAAATATTATGAATCTAACTTTGGACCTTCTACTTCTCTTTCTCCTTCAACTTCTGCAATCTAGATGTTGCGCGGGTTTTCTCATGCTTGATCATCTTCTACGATGTGATAACAGTGTAGCAACTATTTGACTATCTGTCTCTTCTGGTTCTAATAAGTTGTTATAATCTCAACTTATGGTTCTTCAAAGATCCTATCTCTTACCAACTTCAATGTTGTATTTATTTATTTATTCTTATGTTCAAATGCAAATTTAATAACAAAGTTTTTCACCTTCTCTTCCAAATTTGTAGTTTCTCTGTGATGTTCCAATTATGTGTACCAACTCCTTGTGATTCCTTCTAATGTATGAATAAAGTGATGTGGCCACTCCTCTAGTGGTATTAATATCCATTAAATTGTACATATTTCTATATGTTTTCCAGGTTGTCCCATTACATCATACTTCTCCACATATTTATTCTCATGTTCTATGCCAAATTGTATGCGTAGTAATCTCTTGCATTGATACCAATTCTGAATCTTAACCTTATGAGTACCCCACCAAGGTGCAAGTGTAACTCTCAAAGCAATATCCAAAAATGGTAACCTCTGACTTTCAAAAAATTCTAACTTAAACTTTGTTAAAAAATCGTCTAAGTCAATCTGACCATAAAAAGTAGGAGGTTCCCTTACCTCTATACCAATCCATATTAGTATGCACATCATCCTTGCACATCTTCTAGTGGATAAATCGTGCAATATCTACTGTTAATTATCCAGTCTTGAAGCACATGAAATAATTCTCCTCCAACTGAGCATTCCATTCGTTCTTGGGTTAACATAATCTTCTTCTCGTGTGGTAGTTCTATACAATTGTTTTATGTCTTTCGTAATAAATTTTGATTTCACAAGTTCAACATAACTTCCTCCTTCTAAAGGATCTAGTGGCGCAATAAATCTGTATTCTCGTGATTCAAAGATAATTTTTCTAGTCTTCAGGTTGATAATTGCCCGATTGTCAAAATCCCAATCCAGTCCCAACAATGTTGGATATGGTGAAGTGTTATCTACTATGTTAATCACCTCAAAGTTTTCCATAGTGCACACATCATCTACATCTCCTAGTATTCCTTTCAATCTACCAATTGGTATGACTCTATGGTGATTTAGTAATTTCAACTGAATAGGAGAAAATCCCAATGTATGTTCTCCCATGGCTTCCCATGTTTTCTTAGGAATAACATTTACTTTATACCCTACGTCTAATATGATATCACCCATATTGAAATATTAAATGTTTGCATTCAATAACTCTCTACTTGTTCTTCTCTTCTTACGAACATGATTGATTGTCTTCTATTCTAATTTCATTTCTTCTCTAGAATTGCACTTCTCTAACAGACTCTGTAATACTTGTAAATATTTTTTATTATTCAACAACTTCACAAAAGACCCCTAAAATTTTCTCAAATTACTTACTTGTTCTGAAGTCAGATATTTGTTGGTCTCATCAAATATATGAGGCATGTCATACATTGGTACATCATCTCCTAGCTTTGTTCCTAAAGTAGATGCAATATTATACTTCAAAATCTCCTGTCTAGCCTCCTTGAATGTCATCTTCTCCTTGAGTGCATCAAAACTTTGTTGAGGTGTTGTATTCTTCCTGACCCATTGGTTCTAGTCCTGAATCTGCTTTGTTGCATATGCTCATGTCTTGGCTCCACCTTTAGTAACTATATTGAACTTCTTCCTATCCTCTTCTTTTTTTTCCACAACAATCCATTGAACATTTTGATTGTTCTGGTTCCTTTTCTCCTATATATTTATCAGGAGTGTCAGACATTATTCTATCTCATGATTTGCTACATGAAAATACATACATGTCGAAGGAATTTGTGGACAATCCCTTGTGCCTGACAATTGTGACATGTTATTAGTCCTCTACCTCCTCCAAATCCTCTTCCTCCATGACCTCCTCCTCCTCCTCCATTACCTTGATTGTCTCCACATGGTGTGTTATATTATGGTGCTTGATTGTACTATGATTGTGCATTATTATACATGTCGAAGGCATTTGTGGATAATCCCTTGCGCAATGTCTAGGTTTCTAACAATTGTGACATGTTAACGATCCTCTACCTCCTCCAAATCCTCTTCCTCCATCACCCCCTCCTCTGATTACCTTGATTTTCTCCATGTGGTGTGTTATATTATGGTGCTTGATTGTACCATGACTACGCATTATTATACTGTGGTGGTGCTACAAACTCCTACATGTTGTTATACTGTGGTGGTGCTCCAAATTGTTGCACGCTATTATACTATGGTTGCGCTGTAAATTGTTGCACATTATTATACTATTGTTGTTGCATAGGTTGTCCTATCATTAATTCATCCTGCACCCTATAAGTATTTGATTTCCTTTCCTTTATTATTTCCAAGTTTCTACAGTCCTTGTCTTCATGTCCAATTGACTTGTAAAATTTACAAAATGTAGTCTTGGGAACTATTTGATAATTTTTCATCATGCGACAATGATAAGGATCATGTACATGTATTCTACATATCTCACACCATGTTCCTCTTGTGGGTAAAGGATTCAAGATTCTTGTCCCCAAGTACTGTACAAAGGTTAGCCACTCATTCTTATGATGTCCTTTTGTTCTACATAATGTGCACCAAACATCCTCCCTCATAATTTCCTTTCCCTTATTCTAATTCAACTGAAATGTTAGGTTCTTCATATCTTCTATGATCTCTTCCACAGTTGAATTTGTATGTTTATACTGATTTTAATCTAATTGCAAGGATGTTTGGAAGGCCCTCTAATTGCAAGGATGTTTGGAAGGCCTCAGTCTGAGTTTGAAATGTTTGTTGCCTCAATGGATACTTCAAATGTGCCAATAATAAATTAAGAAATATGTGTCTATGATACATATATGTGATAGGATACTTCAACTTAACTTTTAGTCTCTTGAACTTTTGATCAACTTCCCAAAATAACTCGCATGGCTTCTGTTTTATTAGAGAAAAAAATTGATTTGGAAAAAAAATGTGTTATGGATCGGATAGTACAAACTCAGGTTCAAATTAAAAGGCAATGATCAAACATTCTATATGTAGACATTCAAGCTCGTATTTGAAATTAACAATGATCGTGGTCAACATTTATACATGTATACATTCAATCTTAGATTAACATTAAAAATGGTGGTGAAATTATGAGGAATTCACCTCTAGTATTTATAAAAACATCTAGGAGCTTATCTCATGATCTTAAGGTCTCACATAGTTACGCAAAGTAAAAACAAAAACTAGATTATACAAATTAATCCAATGCAATTACAAATTTAAATAAAAATATCGTAACCAAGGTGAGAAGTTGATGATGATCTCCCACTCTTGTGCTTCGTCTTGCTCCTCTCTTGCCAACCATGAAGACCTCACCGGTACCTACCAACCAATGCTAAGGGTACTATTCTTCCCCCTTAGCCCCTCGAGCCACAAAGGGGCCACACACAAACACAACAAGAAAACTCTAGCTCCCATCTCACCTCGCAAGGTCGAGCTACCACTCTCTCTTTTTCGAGCTGGGTATCCCAACTCTCAAAAGAAAAACCATTCAAAGAAATTTCGGCAACATAACTTTACACATACCAGTCATGATTCAGCATCGAAAGGAATTCAAAGAAGAAAAAGAACCACTCGGGAAACCTCAGTGACCGAGAGTCGATATCCATCAACATCGGGAAAAGGAAGTTTTTGTTTGCATCAAAGTCTTGCATAAGGATATCACTGATAGTCGATCCCCTTTGGCATCGGTAAAAGACGAGGGGAATAAATCTTAACAAAGAAAGAAAAGGTTTCTCCAATAGTCGATACCCGATGCGCTTATCAGAATCGGGGAAAACCTAAAAGGATCACAACTAACCATGCTAAAGAGTATTCCCAATTGCCAATCTCCGATGCGTTTTTGGCATCGGGACATTTTTGAAGAAGCTAATCTGAAGAAAGCACTTGATAGGTTTGTTGTCGATCGTCGACCCTAGATATGTTTTCGGCACCAACAAGCTAAGGTTTGTTTTAGAATGAATAACTTAAGAAAATTCTTGACTCCAATTAATACACGTGAATTAGTTCACTGGTCTTCAATACCACATGCCTTTACCATATTGGAGAACCATATGGTCTAGTTTTACCCTGAGTCATTCTTGGTTCCCTAAGTTCGATTCACACCTCTGAGTTATCTTTTCCATGACAACATTGTACGGTGAGATTGATCGATGTCAGAGATTTTGTAGAAGGACATCAATGAAATATTTCATAACACATTCCCAATCACCGATCCACCCACTAAGAGAGTGACACGATGGGACATTTAAGAGTTAGATACGATCAAATTTTGAGCATTTAAGGGGCTAATTAATACAAAATCTCACATTAGTTGTTTCCTCGTGCACCAATTAAAACAACCGTCTAAAATCACCTATACACCACATCACCCCCCGCGCCTCCATCATCAACCCATGATGAATTTAAGTTGTAGAGATTCGGTGGCAGATCTATTTAAATTTCACTCATCACTCGAATTGAATGCTTTATGAAACACGGTAAGTTCTTCCCTGGTTTAAATTCTCTTGAGCCATTGTAAATGAAATCATTCTGCACATAAGGAAATTCAGAGCATCCAAATAAGCAAGATGAGTAATTAGAAGGCTCTAGAGATACCGTGAGTATCAAAATAACCAGTTTTTAGCAAGCTTCATAGGTACGTATCCAAGTCTGTAAATTTTACATGGCTACAAATTATATGTTTCTTATCTGGTTTTGTTCTTTACACAATCTATGAAGGTTTATTTTAGTTGTAGGAACAATACCTCCAAGAAATCCAACCACTAGACAATCGTCGAGGGCACCGAAGCTGAAAGAACCAGAGATAGGTGAAGGCTCTTCTCTAGGGGGCGCAAAACAATTAGAATACACTCTAAGGCCAGAACCTATCATTAATACATCGACGAAGAAGGTTTTCATCTAGCTTTCGGCCTTTGGAGATACAGAGGCAATAACACGGTCCAACATGGCACTCCCACATTGGGGATAACTCTTTAACAAGATCAACCGGGAGGAATACCCAGAATATATACCACACAGTGATCCATATGTTAGAGCGATCAACAACAAAGTGTTCTCAAACATCCAATGGTCATACCTGCATATGGTGGTGAGAATAACCCCTGTTTTTCCCTGTATTGAAGTCCTAAAGTGGCTCATCGACCACATAGACACACATAAATGTTTGATCAATGATGAAAATGGTGGGTGTGTCAGAGTGTTATTACCAGTGGAAGTTCAGAAATAATACAAGCTTAGAGATCCTAAGGAGCAGATCAACACAAATTTTGTCGTGAAGTTCTACGAGCACCATGAAACCAACCGAGTAATGGACTCATGGTGGAGGGAGGATAAGAAGCACACCAACTGGAGCACCAATTGGTACGGGAGGACCAATTTGAGGGATCCCTACATCTATTTGATGGCTCTCATCCATTGATTATACAGAGAGAAGGACTACTCCATATTTTCAGAGGCATGGATACCCTTGGCTTACACTGGAGATCTTTGGGAGTAGTGTCAACTAGGGGTGATAATTTCTAAACAACCAAGAATCTATATACAAAAATCTCAGATGTCGAAGGAAGGAGAGACACCATTTTTCTACATGGATTCATATTTGCTTGATGTCACGTACACCAGAAACATCTTTTTTGGCATGAATCTGAGATGGAATTTCGTAGAGCTCCCGGTACACGTCTATTTTAGCGTGCTATGGGAGAACAAGTATAAATTTTCTTACTCCCTCATCTTTGATGAATTCATTGCATGAATTTATTTCATTCTTTTTAAGAAGGAATGCCTGAGACTATTGGCTATGGCCAATAAAATGATTTCCAAGGCGACACCTACATCAGAGTGTTTAGGTCCATCATAGTGCCACATCTCTTACCATATCATGTCCCATACCAGCTTATAGTAGGAGAAATATGCTATCAAACCATCTTGCAAGGCTACAATGCCACCCTGGTCAAGGACAAGAAGCGAGTGTTCATTCCCTATGGTTTCCATGTAGGTTTCTACTTGGTTAAAGATACAGCTCAGGCCAAACAAGAAGTTCAAAGCCAAGTCAAGTTCACATTCTAGACATTCTGATTCCATAAGAATGATCCAAAGTGCCTGGTCTTGCAACATTCCTCACAAGTGTCGTCTTTTTGGTCGTACACCCATGACAAATTTGAAGATGAAGTCTTCATGGAAAATTCCTAGGACTAGGACGAGGTGGTAGCGAGGATGGATGACCACAAAATGACCAGGTTTAGGGCCATGATCCTGGATGAATAGGTGACGACCATAGAGAAATTGGCTCAATAATCTCTCAGAGTCAGGGAAGAAATCAAAGCGACAAAAGCAATAGAGGTTCCCTTGGTGGCTCCGATGCAAGATAGAGGATTCCCTATGACACAGGATGCACGAGCAAGGGGATTTATCATGATAGAATAGGCACAATGAGTAATTGATCATCTGCAATATGACTCAAACCTCATAGGAATGATAGGGGCCCCTGGAGACAACCTAGATGAAAGTTGGGTAGGTCCAAGCGACCCTGAGCTAATACAAATTGATGAAATCACTAGGTCAGATAACCCTGAATTTACAACGCCACAATCTGAATCATCGGGGGATGTTTTAGCTTATCTGGAGATAGTAAGAACATCATGGAGAGAAATTGAACCAAACCTCTTTCGCAAATTGATAAACATCTATGATGATGAAGAAAGTCTGGAGGTATTCCTAGTGACTCCTGTGCAGATCACAGAGGAAAAGGAGCCTGAGAAGGCATCTTCCCCAACTCTCGACGCTCAAATTTGGAGTACTTCACAGAATGACCAAGAGGTCAAAATTTTCTTAGACACTGAACTACTCGATGTACCGAAAACTCAAAAGGATAGTCCAACAGGTGAGACAGGGTCAGGCGAACAAAAAGAAGAAGCTCCATACCAGGAAATTGGCATATGAATGACCGATTATCAAGTAAGTACCAAGCCTACCCCCGATGCTTCAATTTCAACTAGTACTCAACCTCTTGATGAGAAACCAACATAATCCAGACCTTCAATAAACATGGAAGAGGTTCAAGAACCCATTCTTAAACAAATATACACCATCGGGACTTCGAAAATATGTTCACCTAGGGAGATCAACAAATCCACGAACCCGTGGATGAAGTGGCTGACATACATGCTATCTCCTATGATCAAAAAAGGAAATCTATCATGAAGAGAACCACCAATAAGACAAGGATCACCCTAGATCGCTCCATCCTCATCATCACAAAGGAAAATTTGATGAACACAAAGCATGCCAAGACATTTGAACTTATCCACGTGGGGATGGAAATCATAGATACCACCCTGGATAGAGAGAAAATGGACGAAGAGGAGTTGGCCGCTGCACTAAAGGAATTGGAACATATACGCCACTTGGAGAAATATTACCAGGACACCACACAAGTCACAGTGTTCTTGAGAAGTGAATTCCAGGAGGCCTACGGTAAATTTATAGATCAATGGCACCTATTCACTGCAAGGATAGTCGATCTTCAAGAAGAAACCATCATGGTATTGATGACGTTTTAAGATATGGAAAGGTAGTATGAGAAATCACACCAAGTCATGGAAAGGATCGACTATATCATCGCAGTTCAACATGGTCGAGATGTTGAAGAGCATGACATATGGGTGCTAAGGGAAGGAAACATCGACCACATACGGAAATCAGGTGAATATTGGGTAAAAATGGCTCAATAACCTCATCAGGAAATCCAAGATAAATGGGTCGAGTGAGAAAAATAGCTGGACCAAGATCAACTGGGAAATGAGAGACATCAGCCTCCCTGAATTCGACACACTCGAGGACTTTGTCGACTTGCACGACATAGTAAAATTGCATGCCAAACAAGACTCATCATGGGTTACAAAGGTATCAAAGGTGGAGGACATGGCTCCAAGACAAGTGAAATGGTTCATGGAACACCCAATCAAACATAGAACCATGTTGTAGTAGTTAAGTGCCAGAATAGTCAAGTATCGATCATAAGTAGTAGAGATAAGAGAGATCATTTTGGCCCCAATGGAACAACATAGATCCCCGTATGCTAACACATGCGAGGATCTCTTCATCAAATGGTCGGAGTATGAGAAGAGTCATCCACTCAAGTGAGATCATTTGATGACTCTTTGAAGACTGACAAAAGAAAGCGCCATGTGGTGAGTTTTGTTTTACTTAGCTACACTTTAATAGTTATTTTTAGTTAATAATATGTTATAAATAGAAGGATCGAACTGTTAGCAAGAGGTCGATGGTTGTTGCAAAGACCCTCATTTTTTGGATTTGTAAAGAACTATTTCGGAGATGCCTTAATTGAGAAGTCTTGTTTAGGACTAGAGACAAAGTTTGTGTTTTATAAAAAGCATGTATCATTGGATGTGAAGAAGAATTATTTATGATTTCATCTCATGAACAGATGTTGTAATGAGTAAGAGCTTCTAAATCTGTTGATAAGTTATATGATTCAATGTTTTTTACAATTCTTGTCTTTAATGATGAAAAGTAAATTGTTATGTTAATATGTGACTGATGATTATAGTTAAGTAAATTATTCTTCTTGCCATCATTTATTGCATATATGTTTTCTTCTGATAAATTGTATCTCAGTCAATAATTGGAACACCATCAGGTTAATGTATTAGTACTAGGCCCACGGTAGAGAATCATTGTCTGCATGCTAGAGTGAAAGGGTTATCCCAAGCTCAGCCTTCTCTAGTAGAAAATTTTTCCCACCTTGTTACCCAGTTGGTTTATACCAGCGTTTATCTTGTATTGGTCCCACCTATAAGAGAAAATACAAAAAAGAGAATGTTTGAACTAAAGGAGAATCTTTCACTAGAAAAACGTAAATACCATTGATTATAAGGTCGGATCGAAAGATCTGGAGAACCATTCCACTATTAAACCTTGCAGAGTCTAATTGGGCCTTGATGGCGGGTTTGGTTCTTGCTGTTGAGTTAAAGGGATTTAGGACCCCTCAACACCTTCTTATAACCACTTTCTATAATTAGAAAGTTCTTCATTTACTTTATTATTCAAATAATCCTCCTTGACTTTGTCACTTCACTTTATTATTTAAATAATCATCTTTGACTTTGTCACTTCCCTTTATTATTTAAATAATCCTCTTGACTTTGTCACTTCCCTTTATTATTTAAATAATCCTCTTTGAATTTGTCACTTTACTTTATTATTTAAAAAATCCTCTTTGAATTTGTCACTTCACTTTATTATTTAAATAATTTCTTCTTTGCAATCACTTTGACTTCTTTGACCTTTTGTGGCTTCAAGCCAATCATATGAGGGTCCTTCAACTTCGAAAGTCCATAACTCTCAAACCGCGAGGAGTTATGTGACGTTCCACATACCACCGAAAATGGCATGACATGTACTATCCATCTAGAATATTCTTACCTACAAATATATCAAAACTCATACCATTATACATCAAACAAACCTGGGTTCATTACCCAAACCTTTGTTCTACCAGAATTCACTACCGGACTTTCTTCAAGGGTTGACATTGATGACAACCAACCCAATTAATCAATAGGTTCCACTTTCCTTTATTCAAGTTTTATTTATGCAACATGCCCTTCAAGACATACTACATGTTGCAAGTGTGCAACTCACCTTTGAATGATTTTGCTAGTTTTCCAACCCTTGGAGTCAATACTCCATTATGTGACCTTGTGAGAGACTAAGGTCCTCTAAGGAATAAGGACCCTGCCTTATTATGCTCCCTTAGAATCTTCGTGAGTGATTGTCTTAGTCTTCCCTCACAACATCGTGGATCTCTCGAACTAGCTAATCGTTAACCTACAATTCGAGCCACGATGGGAGTGATAGTAGGCTATGGAAGGGTTGTGGCCACACCTCTCCCTCAATATCTGGTTGTTTTGCACAGCCCCTTTACTCCTTATGTGAGTCTAATTAGAAATCAATCATTAGCCTACATCCATCAACAAAAAACTTTCAACGATCCATAAAAAACATCATAATATACCCGATCATATGTCACATATGCATAAATAGAAATACCCAAACCATATATAGTCCACTTCTTGAATCGATTCGAAGTCCAAGGAGTTCCATTGATGCCATCACTATCCGCATTCAGTCGAGTGTCCTGCATACTCAGGAGAAAATCGTCAATAGCACCTGTCTATACATATATATCAAATAACATAACATCATAATCCAAAAACATCATCATCTAAATCCATAAGCGAAATAGACAACCATATACAAAACTAGATCACTTGCACACAAGTGTCTTCAAAGAATAATTCAAATCATGTGCATCCAAGAGAGGGATGTTACATACACCCCTCTTGGTTTAAAATTTTTCCCAAAGTTTCAAAGTGTATGTGCAGTAAATAAAGTATCTAACAATATCTGAATGTCTAACTATCAAACAAAAGTGGAAATTCTTAGTGCATATCATATGCATCCTCCCAGGTAGTTGAGTGTGGACTATAATTGTTCCACTATACCTTGACCTGATCAAATGTTTGATGTCGTAGCTTTCGAATGTGATGGTCCATGATGCAAATTGGCTCTGCCATGAATGCACCCTCATTCGACACCTACAAATAACTCATGTCAATCACATATGTAGGATCACTAACATAATGTCTCAAAACAAATACATGAAAAACAACGTGCATACACCTCAAAGAATTAGGCAAGGCTAGTCGATAGGCCATAGGCCCTTTCTTTAACACAACCTAGAAGGGTTCCACAAACCTAGGAGAGAGTTTAGCACCCTTTCCAAACTTGATCGA